>OY744526.1:1045825-1173697 GCA_963556195.1 Sepiola atlantica
TTAAATATAGTTGCCTTAATTTCCTGCAAAAATTGCTCTTTTATATAGAATGGCATGATCTTTTAAATTATGCTTACCTAACCCTAACCTAGTCTAACCCATGTATCATTACACTGCGTACACATGCCTGATAGACTCTTCCTTTGGTCGACAGTGGAAACGCTCTGCTGGTTAGTAATTGTAGAAGTTCCCGACCTTACCCCATCCATTCCTAATTCTTGCAATCACACTAGCACCTGCTCCACCCTAACAAAACTTTTAGACAACCTCAATAGCTTCGCCATCCAGATATATTTTCTTACATCGGCCGAAATGTTGCGAGATAGTATCCTGGGTCTTGAAGCACCAAATGTGGTTCGATGTGTCATGGAGATTACTCAGGGTAGTATCCTTGGTCTTGAAGCACCAAATGTGGTTCGATGTGCCATGGAGATTACTCAGGATAGTATCCTGGGTCTTGAAGCACCAAATGTGGTTCGATGTGCCATGGAGATTACTCAGGATAGTATCCTGGGTCTTGAAGCACCAAATGTGGTTCGATGTGCCATGGAGATTACTCAGGATAGTATCCTGGGTCTTGAAGCACCAAATGTGGTTCGATGTGCCATGGAGATTACTCAGGGTAGTATCCTTGGTCTTGAAGCACCAAATGTGGTTCGATGTGCCATGGAGATTACTCAGGATAGTATCCTGGGTCTTGAAGCACCAAATGTGGTTCGATGTGTCATGGAGATTACTCAGGGTAGTATCCTTGGTCTTGAAGCACCAAATGTGGTTCGATGTGCCATGGAGATTACTCAGGATAGTATCCTGGGTCTTGAAGCACCAAATGTGGTTCGATGTGCCATGGAGATTACTCAGGATAGTATCCTGGGTCTTGAAGCACCAAATGTGGTTCGATGTGCCATGGAGATTACTCAGGATAGTATCCTGGGTCTCGAAGCACCAAATGTGGTTCGATGTGCCATGGAGATTACTCAGGATAGTATCCTGGGTCTTGAAGCACCAAATGTGGTTCGATGTGTCATGGAGATTACTCAGGGTAGTATCCTTGGTCTTGAAGCACCAAATGTGGTTCGATGTGCCATGGAGATTACTCAGGATAGTATCCTGGGTCTTGAAGCACCAAATGTGGTTCGATGTGCCATGGAGATTACTCAGGATAGTATCCTGGGTCTTGAAGCACCAAATGTGGTTCGATGTGCCATGGAGATTACTCAGGATAGTATCCTGGGTCTTGAAGCACCAAATGTGGTTCGATGTGCCATGGAGATTACTCAGGATAGTATCCTGGGTCTTGAAGCACCAAATGTGGTTCGATGTGTCATGGAGATTACTCAGGGTAGTATCCTTGGTCTTGAAGCACCAAATGTGGTTCGATGTGCCATGGAGATTACTCAGGATAGTATCCTGGGTCTTGAAGCACCAAATGTGGTTCGATGTGCCATGGAGATTACTCAGGATAGTATCCTGGGTCTTGAAGCACCAAATGTGGTTCGATGTGCCATGGAGATTACTCAGGATAGTATCCTGGGTCTTGAAGCACCAAATGTGGTTCGATGTGCCATGGAGATTACTCAGGATAGTATCCTGGGTCTTGAAGCACCAAATGTGGTTCGATGTGCCATGGAGATTACTCAGGGTAGTATCCTGGGTCTTGAAGCACCAAATGTGGTTCGATGTGCCATGGAGATTACTCAGGATAGTATCCTGGGTCTTGAAGCACCAAATGTGGTTCGATGTGCCATGGAGATTACTCAGGATAGTATCTAGAGTCTTGAAGCACCAAATGTGGTTCGATGTGCCATGGAGATTACTCAGGATAGTATCTAGAGTCTTGAAGCACCAAATGTGGTGTGAAGTCACACCACAAAAAATAATGTGTGTTGTATTCTCTAATTTTGCTTGATCGAGAGTTATGAATGCGGATTCAAACAAAGTATGCATGTGTAATTCAATCACTTTCACATCATATTGATCAATTTAGAGACCAAGGCAGTCAGATCGATTCAAGATGTCGGTACTGTTGCACAAATCTACGACACTCCTGACTAGCAATTGTACGCTACAAAAGTATCATCCAAACTATAACCACTTTTTCTTCTATCTGCCCAGAAAGACAAACGCAACGAAGACAAAAACGAACTTCTGTACACCCAGCGAAGCACATATGCGACGCTCACCAAACACATACACACTGTTCGTACATACGCACACATACAACGCACATATAAACATACATTCTCTCACTGGCAAAAGAGGCACACTAATATACACACCCACTTCAATGCCCTTCTCATTTATACAAACGTATATGCACGTATACGCACATGGCAACAGCCGAAATGAACATGTTTACTTAATTTATTTATATACACTAAACGACTCTTTTTCCTATAACTTTTCTTGGACCCTTTGAGCACTATTGCCGAACGCCCTATCTTTCTTTGTCTTGAATTGCCACTAAAAATTAATTATTTTGTATGGAGAGACTGTGTCATTCTTTCATTTGATAATGTCCGCAACAAGTCAGATCAATTCACAATGCCTACATCATCATCATATATTCGGTTTAACGTCGGTTTTCATGCTGGCATGTCTTGGACGGCTTTCAGAAATTGACTTATAAAGTAACCTATATCTGACTAGATCTTAACTTATCTCTCTTTCCTTCAAGTGCATTTTTATCGCTTCCTCCCATGTTTTCCCTGTGAACTGAATGTTTTACCTCAATTGTTCTACATCTGCTGACCCAAGAACTTTCATCGACTTTTTCAACGTGGCCATACTATCGAAGTCTCCTGTTCTGCACGCATCTCTCTATACTGTCCAGATTTAATTTTCCTCTGAGGTCATCAGATCTAAGCCTGTCTTTAAGACTCACATTACACATCTATCGTACCATTCTCATATTATTTCTCTCTATGCAACGCATGTCCTCAACCCTTACTGGCCAGGTTTCACTTCCGTACATCATCCCACTACATACAATGATAGACTCTTCGCTTGGTCGACAGACACTACACTGTTGCACAAATCTACGATACTTCTTACTGAAATCGCCCCAACGATAACTACTTTTTCTTCCATCGTCCAAGAAAGGAAACCGAACTTAGACATTTATAAAAACAATACATCTTAAATTTTTTTTTAAATTTACAAACTGTTCGCCTTCTTATTAGGGCAGATTAGACACAAGGTCTGTTTTTAACGTAGGGAAATCCATTTACCCCCCCCCTCCTAAGGGGTACTCTGGATTGGGACAAAAATTTTAATTACCTCAATCTAGAAGGATTTCTCCTTCACTGACCGAGGATAGGAAAGATATTTACAAAACAACGCAGAATAGTTTTAATTAAAAAGAGTTAAATGTTATTTCGTTTGTTTATACAGAAAATATTTTGTTTCGGAATTTTTGAGATGAGGGTTGATAATTTGTAGAATTTGGTATATTCGGACTACTGTTCTCATCTTGGGTGTTTTTATCACGTTTTGGCTGATGTGAATTCCGTCCAGATTCCCGAGTTCGACAGAAAGATTCCTGAGTTCGACAAGGTACACCTGAAGAAGGTCGGAGGTTACATCGGCCGAAACGTTGTGATAAAAACACCCAAGATGAGAACAGTAGTCCGAATATACCAAATTCTACAGAAAATATTTGTTAACTTTTTTTTTATTCTCTAAAATTCACAAAATTTAAACGCATAGTTTTAATTAAAAAAAAAAAAGACTCACCCTACATGAAAAACCGACCTTGTGCCTAACCCTACCTTCGTGGAAAGACAAGTAAATAGGGACACGAGCTCTGCAATGGTTTTTAATATACCCCGTTCTTTTTTCTTAATATAAATACAAAAATCAAACAACACAGATTAGTTTTAATAAAAAAAAAGGTTTTACAAGAAAAAATTGGCGAAGTGTGTGTAATTTCTTTTGCTTATACTTTTTGTAAATAAAATTATGTATTTTTTGTTTAAAGTTTTTTCGTTTGTTTAGAGAAAAAAAATCTCTGCAATTTAAAAAAATATACCACTACCCTTTTCTTAAAATAAATACGAATAAACAAACACAGTATAGTTTTTATTTAAAAAAAAAAAAAAAGTATTATTCGTCTGCTTATAGGTTTAATGTAACCGGAAGTGAAATCAACCGGTGTCAACCCGAACCTGTCCTTTCCATATGTACTTGTTTTGGGGTGCCTGAAATCTAATTGATTCGAAAATTTAATGTAAAAAAAAAAAAAATCGATTTTTTTCAATTCGAATTATTTGATGATTTTCATTAAAAATTCATTTTTACTTAATATTTAATTTTCATTAAAAAAAATACCAGAAAATTGGTTAAATCGTCGTTTCACAGACAAAATAGTGGACAATGAATCCGCTGCATTCATCTGATTTTTTCCGTCCTCACAAATGATTAAGTAAACTCAAATAAATTGTTTGGGACTAATTTCCCAAATGTATTTCATTTAAAATAATTTCAGGTAAATTTGAAGTTAGTCCCAAATAATTTATTTGGGTTTACTTACTCATTTGAGAGGTCGAAAAAATGCACACGATTAATTGTTCGCCGTTTTGGCTGTGAAACAACGTATTAACCAGAAAATGTTAATAAATTTTACTTGAAAAAGATTTTATGTGACTTTAAAAAAAAAAAATTTGTTTAATTATTAAAAGAGAAGCGGGCAGTCTATTTCATGATGGCTTACGAGTATGAATTTGGAAAAGCCAGCATCAAGGGCAGTTTCACTTCTACCATTTTTTTAATTCTTAAATTTATTTTATTTTATGTAAAAAAAATTTTAATTAAAATGAAAAAATTAATTAAATTCCATTTTATGAAAAATTCCATTTTATGAAAAAAAAAAAAAAAAGTAAAAAATACGGCGTATTGTTTTGCCCTTACACCGGTCGAAATGTGAGATGAAACATTTGGCAACTATTACAGAGTTGAAATGTTCAAGATACCCAAAACTAGAATCTCATTGGGGTAAGGGGGGGGGGGTCGTGTTCATATCAAAATAACTTTAATAAAAGAAAGAAAAAAGTTGTGTCAAGTGCGCGGATTAAAACTTTTAGTTACTTCCCTTTGCGACCCCCCCTATTCCCTTCCTGTATACAAACTTAAAATATTTTCTAGTAAATAAGAAGGGTGTGTGTTTTTTTTAGAAGGAATAGTTTGTCTCGGGTGAGAGAGGGACTCTTGACTGCCAACTGAAAATGTGATACCTTCGACAAAGAACACCCATATACCAAAATAGCCCGAACGTAACCGGGTCATTTTCTGGATCTAACTGGCGACTATTACATTGTTACGCACCCGCAAAACTGTGATGGAATGTTCAACCTACGGTCAGGTTTGCATTCGGTTCGACGGACAACCAAAATCTAGTGTTTATTGTTTTTGCATCAATCAAAAGAAAGAAATAAAATAAAAAAATTTTAAAAAGTCGATACATAAATATAAAAAGTGCTCAACCCTAAATAATCTACGTAATTGGGTAAGAATAAATTTCTTGAAAACTTGTCACGATCAAGCTAAAAAAAACAAACTTCAATAACGTCAACGACTTTTAAAAACCCCAAAAATCTGAAGAAAGAAAAAAGGATGTCTTGGTCGGCAAAGGTTTTACAAACACTTAACGCATCCAAAAAAATTAAACAAGCAGCCATTTACGACCTGGAAGGGCAGCTGCTTTCTAGCAGTCAAGATTTCATCCCACTGACTCACAAGGAACTCTATACTTTATACAGATGTTTTCCGAAAACGTCGCCCCACCCTTTGAGTTCGGTCAACATCGACGGTAAGGCCTATCGTCTCTTGCAGGTGCGAACGAATACCCTCATCGCCAGCCACGGTTCCGAATTAATTGTCGTCTACCTATCCGAACATGGCATGATCCTGGCCGAGGGCAATGCGACAGATCCAGGATCTTGTATCCATGAAGTCCTGAAAGCCTGGAGAGAAATAGAATTACTCCACGGACTTTTATACTAACCATTGTTTGTTTGTGTCTACTGACTCCTTGTCCGTCTTGTGTTTGTCTAAAATGTCTCTTGTCAAAATGACATCTGAAAATTTGTTTCAGCTTCCCAAGTTCGAAGTGACACTTGGAAGATCCCGAGATCGGCAGAAAGATCCCAAAGTTCGAACAGAAGATTCCCGCGATCGAAAAGTAGCACTACGAGAGGGTCGGGAGTTACATCGGCCGAAACGTTGTGACCACCAAGATTATACAAATTGAACTACTTAAATTGTGATTTTGGTACTTCTACAGAATTTGAACCGAATTGTGTGTGCGCATGTGTTTTTTTACCCTAACCCTAAACTAAGTTTTAGGTTTAGTTCGGCAATAATCGATTTGGTTCGGTTCAAATTCTGTAGAAGCACCGTAAGTTTTCTTTCTTTCACTTGTGTTTTGTTTATTTATTTTCCTTTGTAAAAGTGTCTTTTTTTTCCTGTGAAATAATTACTTATTATGCCATGAGTACCCGTTCTGTTCAAAATGAACGGAGGAAATATATATATATATATATATATATATATATATATATATATATATATATTTCGAAAAATCAATTGAATTGAAAAAGAAAAAAAGTAACATTTTTACATATCAAAAAATTTATGCAGTCTTTTAAAAACCGACCTTGTGTCTAACTCTGCCCTCGTAGGGAGGCAAGTGAATCGTGCGCACCTTTTCCGTCTTTTTTATTTATTTATTTATTTTTCGTATTGTAATCCGGACTTACGATTAGTTAAAAGTTAATTTCACATATATATATATATATATATATATATATATATACTTTGTTTCGTTGGGTAGAAAGAAACCCTATAGAGTGCTCGATTATTTAATAAGAGAGTAAAAGCACTGCCGTCTTAAAGGAGGTCAGAGCACTAGAAAATGACGTCATGCTCTAAAGTAACAAAATAGATCTATCGAACATTCAGACTCTGCGCATTTTGACTCACTTAAAAATTCATCAAAATCTATGAAATCACCCAATTTTAATGAAATTTTCAATATTTATTAATTAACGATCACAGAATATAATTAATCCGTTACTTTATTAGAAATCTTATTGCAAATCTATTATTTCGTGTAATTTGCGTAATCTCGACAGCAAACATTCAATTAATACTTAATAATAACATGGTGTTGTCAAAAATGTTTTACTTTTTAAAACATGAAACCTTTTCTTTGAAAAATAATTTGTCTGATTTAATATCCATTCTTTAATTTCATTCCGGTCTACATCAAATAAAAAGACTAGTATCAGTCATACTGCATGGAAATATTTATTGGTTTGTAAACACAAGACAAATCCCGATTCTTTTTATTATTTATATGAATATTTTATTATGATTCGTTTTAGCTGAATAATTTGATAAGAGTTTCTCTCATTTCGGAAAAAAATAAATTTTTCTTGATTTTTTTCAACTTAAAAGTAAATCAAACATGAAAAGTAAATCAAACATGAAAGATGACGAATTCAGTAAAGTAAAACAAAATAATTAATTAATAGAACATTTATTGAAATAAATTAAAATGTGTTTTTTTGTTTTGCAAAACGAACAGTTTATTTAGAATATTGTAAAAAAATTGTAATAAATTAAAACAGTCATGTTTATTTTTTGGGGGGATGGGGGTTCCAAACGGAGAGTTTATTTACAATATATTATTTGAATATCTTGCACTCAAGGGAACAGCCAGAATCCTGAAAAGAGCTCTCGGTTGGAGTCTGTAAATAGCAGGTGATCGTATGGCATTTGGAAGAATGTCCCGTCCCCAGCAAATGAATGAAAATAAATTTTTAAAAAAGAGTATATAAATATATTAAAAGAAACACACAAATTATAAACACTTCCCATCCCCAAAAAGATATACTCGATCGGAAATTTTCTTAATTCATTTCACTTCCTCATTTTCTTTGGTCTGAAGAGGTTGACTCTCTGTGAAGATTACAACCGAAACATGTATGCAATTATGTTTTTATAAATAAAAAATTTATACTATATATATATATAATTTAAGCTGAATTATTTCTGCACTTGATTATTGGGGAAATGGTCGTTTGATCACTACCATTGGAGAGCCATGAATATTATAATAGTCCTGTTTTTAAATCTCCGAAACAGTTACATGGTAAACAGCTGATGATCCCCGTTTTAATATTTCATGCTTAAGTTAAGGTCCCCTGTTTTTGTTTCACTGTTGGATACTTGAATCCCCTTTTTTTTATTCATGAATTTTCCAACGAATGCTAAGTCTGCGATATCTTGGATTTAGTTAGTTTCTCTGGGAATTTAAACTGCATTTTCCTTTTCTTTTTTTTTGTTTAAAATGACTCAAAGCTTCTTTAGACTAATATATATATATATATATATATATATAAAATATGGGTTGGTCGTTCAATTTCAAAGTATTGCAGGGTTAGTTAATAAAATTGAAATATAAGCCATTAGCAATTCAAGATTAATTTTTTTTTTTTTTTTTTACATTAATGACTCAAAATGACTGAATACTGGTCACCCCTGATGATGGAATTTATTCCGAAATTAATAGGATTAATGTAAAAAAAAAAAAAAATAATAATAATAAATTAATCTTGTATTGCTAATGGCTTATATTTCAATTTTATTATATATATATATATATATATATATATATATATATATATATATATATATATATATATGAAACAGTAATTTGCTTGATTTAAGAATGGAAAAATAGAAAAGCAATGGTGACAGAGATTTTTGATTAAACAGATAAAGCGATCTAATCCCTACATTCGAGCCCTAACTCTAACCCTAACCCTACATTCGAGCCCTAACTCTAACCCTAAACTTACGGTTTACATTAAGAGAATGTGACTGTTGTCAAAAATGATTGACAGCAGTGTCGGAAATATCAATATACACATACACAAGGGCTATCATTAGGAAACTTTTTATCTTTTTCTTTCCTCATTATTTGGGGGAGAGGGAGGGGAATATAAGACTACTTAAAAAAAGATGTGAGATCTGGTCGGTGTTAGTGTTTTTGTTTTTTTAAATGCCATTTATGTTTTAACATCACCTTTATAAAAAAAAAAGTACACTTACCTCTTTTTTTTTTAATCAAAAAACATTTTTGCATAAAAAGAAACTTTGCTTGTTCCATTAATTTTCTTTTTCTTTTTTTCAATTTTCTGTTGTATTTAAACAATTTAAATGACATTTTTATTTTTTTGTCATTTTTACACAGAAGGAATTATACAAAAGAAACACAGTGAGAGCAAGAATCTTATGTATTACAAAAAATGAATGATGAAAATAAAAGTTGTACAATTATCTCATTATCCTTAATCCATGGATTTTCAAAGAAAAATTCTTTTCATCAGAGGATAAAAATCGGTAATGTAAGTATTACCAGAAAATAAGGAGCCGGATCAAAATATGTATAATTTTGATTATTCGGATTACATTTCTCATCTTGAATGTTATCATCACAACGTTTCGGCCACTGTAACCTCCGGCCTTCTTCAGGTGTATCTTTTCGAACTCGGGAATCTAGACGGAATTTCGAATGAAACCCTTTATCTAATCCGCGTGGTTAGCATCCGTCAGCCATGACTGGAAGAAGTCTTCAGTAATTCGCAATTCTTCGTATCGTCTGCACCGAGGTTTCAACCTTCAGATGAAAATAATATCTGAATAATCCAAACAATAGATATTTTTCTTTGAAAATCCATGGATTAAGGATAATGAAAGCCGTCCTTGTTTTTGAACTTCTGATGATTTAATAAATATTATATTTGTACAACTTTTTATTTCCGTCATTCATTTTCTGAAGTTATTGCTCTATCCAAGATATTGAGCTTTCTATTATCACGATAGATTATTATTTAAAAAATACATCATTTATCTTTAAATTTTTATTCAATGTTGTATTAAATGTTATATATATATATATATACTTACTATATGCTTTTGAAAATGATTTGCGGAAAACTCTCTAGAGCTCTTTCGACTATCATCTCGTCAGGAGAAACCAATAGTAAAATCAATCAAATATATTAACGAAAATGAAGAGCTAAGGGGGCAAATTGAAGTCGAAAGAGCCCTAGAGTTTTCTGCAAATCATTTTCAAATGCATACATAAATTTTGTACTTCCAAACATTTGTGTTTTTATATATATATATATATATATATATATATTGCGTCGGAGTATGTTGAAAAAAATTCAATAAAGTGCTTGACCGCAAAAATGTGAGAGCTAAAATACAAATTATTTATTTAAAAACTATACATTACATATTTCAGAGACGTACCGTGGTTTTATTGACATGAATTGACCTTTTACTGTTTAGAATAGGTCGTTACAACCCATCCAAATCATCAGCAACTCACAAAAATTAAAACAAATCAGTTATACAGTCTTTTTTAAATTGTAAAAGGTCAATCCATGTCAGTGAAACCATGGTACGTCTCTGAAATATGTAACATAGTTTTTAAATAAAATATATGCATATATATATTGCATTAAAAAAAAAATGTTTCGGAATTTGAGATGAGGATTGATTATTTGGGTAAATCTTGGATGTTATTTTCACAATGTTTCGGCCAATGTAACTTCCAATCTTCTTTCTTCAGGTGCATCTTTTCAAACTTGTGAAAATATAATTAAATCCTTCCTAACAAAAAGAAAGATCCAGGTTGTCCTCGATGGCCATTCCTCTAAGCAAAATGACATAAATGCTGGTGTACCTCAAGGATCCATCCTAGGACCTCTACTCTTCCTGATTTTCATAAATGACCTCCTTGATGTCATTGAGACTGAGATAGGTATATTTGTTGACGACACCATGCTTTACTCTCGTCATGTGGGTAAAACATACGCGATCATATCCGAGACAATGGCTGAATCCTTAGAAAATGACCTCCAGTCTATGTGGATTGGTGTCATAAATGGTTGGTAACTTTTAATGCCGTAAAGACAAAGCTCCTTTCCTTTAATAACTACAAGAAACCTCTTCAACCACCGATTGTCATGGCAAATAACACCCTACCTGAGAGTCCAACGTTCAAACTCCTCAGCCTAACATTCACAGGTAACATGAATTGAAACAAAGACATTGAAGACATTGCCAAAGCTGCAGCAAAGAAGGTGGGCTCCCTCTACCATGCTCGTAAACTCCTCACACCTGACATTATCCTGTATCTCTACAAAGCCACCATCCTCCTATGCATGGAGTATTGTTGCCACATCTGGGGAGGTGCATCATTCACTAGTCTCTCCCTCCTAGACAAGGGCCAAAAAAGAGTCGCCAACTTAATAGGTCCCTCACTGTCAAACAAGCTCCAGCCTCTGTCCCATCACCGCAATGTTGCATCCTTGTGCTTGTTTTACAAATACTTCAATGGAGTGTGCCCCCTCGATGTAAATACACTAGACCAACTCGACAATCAGCAAAATCCGATCCATTCACTGTAGAGGTCCCCA
This sequence comes from Sepiola atlantica, assembly GCA_963556195.1. NCBI lineage: Eukaryota > Metazoa > Mollusca > Cephalopoda > Sepiida > Sepiolidae > Sepiola > Sepiola atlantica. The sequence goes on from OY744526.1 coordinate 1,057,321, forward strand.
GATGTCGGAGAGCCTTCTACTCAAATAGCTTCTTTCCCTGTGCTGCCGGCCTCTGGAACTCGCTCCCTGCTTCCTGTTTTCTCCGATTGTACCGGCATGCAGAAGTTTAAAACTAATGTAAACAGACATCTCACTACACAGTTCCCAGTAACCCCGTAGTCTACAGTGGCGGCCTGCCTTGTTTGGGGTGAAGATTGTTCTTTTTCTATCAGCCATGTGTTAATTATTATCTCATTCTCATGTGAACAATTCTAGTATGAATTTGAAGAAGCTTAAACTTAATCATGTTTAGATGGGTAGTATTGAATTACTACTTTAAAATTTTTTTACATTCTACCCCCGTGGATTAAATAAAGGGTTCAGTTAGAAATTGTGTACAGGTTCCCGACTTCGAAAAGATGCACCTGAAGCAGATCGGAGGTTACATCGGCCGAAACGTTGTGAAAATAAAAAACAAGATGAAAATAGTATCTAAATGATCCAAACAATAAACACATCGGATTTATCGGATTTAAATTTGACCCCCCGAAACAAAACAAAAAACTGTTGCTGACATTTTCGGAAAACCCACCTACAATAAATCGATTGTCAAAAAACTGTAGGGTTCTTATTTAGATAAATACACAAGTGAAATATGGAAGTTAAAAATAAAATAACAGGAAAACTATTTGATATACTTACGTATCAGGCAAAAGTATTTGTTATCCAAAAATTTATGGAAAATTATCGAGTAGAATTTTAATAAAAAATGAAATTAATTTACTATTCGGAGTCAACGAACTCCGAACCATAAGGCGTCTTCATATTGGAAGAAGGGAGATAATATTTTACGACGCGATGGCTTAAAGACCCATAATGGCGTCTCTTCAACGTATACTCGGAAATATGAGTAAGAAATGAATTTTATTTATTACTAAAATTCTACTCGATAACTTTCTTTAATTTTTGGTGTACACAAATACTTTTGCCTGATATGTAAGGATATCAAATAGTGTTCCTGTTATTTTATTTTGAACTGCTATATTTCATTTGAGTATTAATCTGAAAAAGAACCAAATGGAGTAACAACCACCATTTTTATTTAACTGCTTTTATATCAATTTACTAACTTTAGTCACATAGACTTTTTATCATTTATTTTGTTGTATATTCACGTCTACTGCATTTCTACAGCATTTCAACTGCATTTAAACTACATTTCTACTGCATTTCTACTGCATTTCAACTGCATTTCAAAATTGTTGAAAAATTATGAAATCTGCCGAGTCTTTCTTTGCTTTTTAATGTTATTCAAACAAAAACAAAAAAAAACGGCCCTTTAATTTATTTTTGCCAACGCTGTTATTCCAGGGCGTAATTAAAAAAACAAAAAAAACATAAATGTTTATTCAGTGCTTCTCCAGTTGTACCCCTAAAGGGAATATTACTAAAACTTTATGATGTATTTATCTGGTAGGGTAAAAAAAATAACAAACAAAACAGTACACCAAAATGCAAGGAAATTCATCCAGTATTTTTGCTTTTAAAAAATAAATTCAAGTTTTATCGGTAAGCAGAAAAATCGCACTTGTGCGGTTTAGTAAACAGTGGCAGATAATCCACGGGAAGTAACGACCAATAGATTAAAACATTTTAATAAATTTATTTATTAAATAAAATATAGTTTCTGAAATAAAGTTGTTATTTTCAATAAAGTTTTTCAATAAAGTAACATTTTGGTCAAAACAGTGTAATAACATATAGTTTTATTATGATTATGTTCGTTTTATAACATTTTAAATTATAAAAAAAAATCAGTCAATTTCAGAAATTATATTTTATTACAATGTTTTGGCCAAAATGTTACTTTATTAAAACAAAATTATTTTATCACAATATTTTTTTTTTCAGAAACTATATTTTATTTAATAAATAAATTTATTAAAATGTTTTAATCTATTGGTCGTTACTTCCTGTGCATTATCTGCCCCTGTTTACTAAACTGCACAAGTGCCGAAAAATCTTCATCATTACTACGATGTTTAAAGGAGATTTAAACTCTGTTTATGAAGAGCCATTTTAAGGGGAGTTAACCAATGACGAGAAGCCGTTTACTAATAAAAGTTGATTTTATTTTTTTACACAAAAATAGTGGATGAATTTCCGTAAATTTTGGTGCACTGTGTTTTTTTTTACCATAACAGGTAAGAACATCATAAAGTTTTTGTGCTATTTTCTTCTTAACAGCCATATTCAATATAGTGGTTCAACTGGATAAGCACACACCCTTTATTCTCAAATTAAATAAATTTTGCTTATATTATTGTCATAGTAATCATTATTATTACCGACATAAATTATTTTAAAGGAAATACAGTTGGGAAACCGAAAAGGAGTAAATAAGACGTGGATTCCACCCTCTAAAAAAAAAATGTTCATTTTTACTCCCTCTGTCCATCCGTACATGCATTTGATTTTTTTTAGTCAAACGTTGTTATCTCCCTTGGATTTTGAAAAAGTTATTTCCCTCTAATATTGCAACAACGTTTCCATGAGCGCCCAAACTAGTAGGTAGAGTAAAATGAATTGTTTTTGACTAATTTCTCAACGGTATTTCCTTTAAAATAATTTATGTCGACAATAGTAATGGTTATCATTATTGTATATACAAATTCTCTGTGATTGTGAAAAACAATAAGAACGTGCGACTGTGTCCGCAGTAAACGGTGTACGGCCCAAATGTGTCCCTCTTTTTAAAGACTTCCTGTTTTGATATAAACTATGTAATCCGATAGGTGTTAAAGAAAATCCGGAAAAGTTTTTATTTGAAAGAATTTTTTTTACAAAAATAAGTATTCACATAGGTGGTTTTATTTTCTTTCAGAAATACAATAAAACGTTTTTTTTTATTATTATTATTTCAAATATATTATTTTAAAAAAATAAGTAATCAAATATATAATTTGATTGGGGGGGGGCGTTATAAAACTTCTTTTTTTTTTAAACATGGAAATATGAATGGTGCTTAAGCATATCCGCCCCGACATTAAAAAATTTAAAGAATGTATAAACGTTATTATGTACTTACGTGTTAGCTGAAAATAAGATTGTGCAGAAAAAATTACGCAAATTCATTCAGTAGTTATTTAATTATTTAAAAAAAACGATTTTAACGATTTTTTCACTCGGTAGATATTTCCACCATTTTGTATCTTAGATTTTCCAGTGGTCAAGAACGATAACTCATATTTTCACGATTTCTTGGTTTGGTGTTTTCTGATTGTCCGGAAAATGACATAACTCAAAATTAAAAAATTAGGGTTTTCCGGAAATGACTCATAATCGACATTTCTTTGGAATCACCATTTCTTCGAAAACTTTTTATTTTAAACCCGTTCCCAGCGTCCACACCTTACACTTTCTCAAGCGGAAAAAAATACATTCTTCCCGGCACAACAATTATATCTGATTGTTGGCGTGCTTATGATAGACTGGGTGCCGAAGGGTACCATCATTTGCGCGTCAACCATCGATATAATTTTGTTGGCCCAACAACAGGCGCAACCACAAATCATGTGGAAAGAATGTGGCAAGAGGCCAAAAGACGAAATAAGGCTGAATGTGGTACCCATACGCATATGATAAACTCATATTTGGCGACAAAAAAGTTCATGTGGCGACAAAAATTTCGGGGAAAAACATTAGAAAACCTTTTTAAACAGATTGCCGAAATTTATCCTGTGGGTCAATAAAATGCTACGTTTTTTTCTCTCTTATATCGTACTTATAAGTTGTTTTTCCAAAATTGGTTATATCTTTTGTTAATTTTTTTTCTCTTATATCGTACTTATAAGCTGTTTTTCCGCAATTGGTAAAAAAAAAATTTAACTTGGTAAAAAAAAAAAAAATTGTTATCTCCCTTGTTTACAAAAATGTCAAAATCTACGTAAAATCATTTATATCATTTTTTTTTCTTTTTCTTATAATTAAATAACTACTGGATGAATTTGCGTAATTTTTTCTGCACAATCTTATTTTCAGCTAACACGTAAGTACATAATAACGTTTATACATTCTTTAAATTTTTTAATGTCGGGGCGGATATGCTTAAGCACCGAAAAGTTTTTCCGGAAAAAAAAACATCAAATAACCTACATGGATACTTATTTTTGTAAAAAAAAGATATTTAAAATCAAAACTTTTCCTGATTTTTTTTAACACCTATTTGATTACTTATTTTTTAAAAAAACAGGAAGTCTTTAATATGAGGAACCAATTTTGACCGTACACCGTTTACTGCTGATGAGTCGGATGTTCTTCTGTAATTTGTTTTAAGACTACATGAATCTCCATATAAATGTTGTAATTTCTTAATGTATGGTCGTTTTTTATTTAAAGTGAAATGGGTTACGGCAGGGTTTCGGTATTGCTCCCAAAACACTTGTTTCCATTTAAAACTGTGATTTAGTAAAAAAAAAAAAAAAAGAAAGGCACTTGTACAGATGCAGTACACGAGCCGAAATTTATTTTAGAAGAGTTCCAATGGTGTAAGGGCAGATAATGTAAGAAAAAAAGGAAAGTGATACATACCGTTGCTGGAGCCAGCCTTCAAGTGGGGTGGGGAAACACCAACAAGAGCAGAACATAAGAGGTGATACTTATATGTGTTAAGATGGGGGGTGGCAGGTTGTTAGAAACCTATAAATAGAGGTTCTACCTCTTGTCGGGATTATAAGTCCCTATGTAAGAAAAGATCCACTTCAAAGTCAATACCCTGAAAGGGGCCGAGGCAGCAGTTGGGGGTGGGATGCAAAAGGAATTGCTCCCTTAGCGACCCAACCAATAGGTCCGGTAACAATATGTAATGGGGCAGAGAACGGATTTCTCTGCAGGAGTAACGATCCAGTGTCTGGTCTATAGTGAGTCGAATTCTGTACTAATTCTGGTCTCCTCCAAGCTCTGGAACACAATAACACTTCTAACAGTTCTCATCAACTGAACTGAACACAATTTACACATTGAGCACTACCCAAGCTGAGAGGTAGAACCTCTATTTATAGGTTTCTAACAACCTGCCACCCCCATCTTAACACATATAAATAGAGGTTCTTTATCTGTGCTCTTATTGGCTTTTCCCCACCCCACTTGAAGGTCGGCAACAGCCACGGTATGTAGCACTTTCTTTTTTTTTCTTACACTCTCAGTGTTGTGTTCCAGAGCTTGGAGGAGACCAGAATTCGACTCACTATAGACCAGACACTGGATCGTTACTCCTGCAGAGAAATCCGTTCTCTGCCCCATTACATATTGTTACCGGACCTATTGGTTGGGTCGCTAAGGGAGCAATTCCTTTTGCAACCCACCCCCAACTGCTGCCTCGGCCCCTTTTTAGGGTATTGACTTTGAAGTGGATCTTTTCTTACATAGGGATTTATTCCCAACAATAACTCTCTTTTTAGTATATTGATAGAACATTTATTGATGAAAATAGAATTTGGAAAAATGAACGGTATATTTTTTTCATTTCAAAACCAACAAAACGAACAGTCCTCTTGTTTGGATTAACAGATTTTTGATTTTTTTTTTTTATATATAGTTTAAAATATTAAATTATCGCAGAAATTAAAATTTGTGAAAATCAACAATTTCAAGGCATTCACGTCGATTACGTCCATTTTCGGAGAAGCTAGAAATTATGTACTTAAAAAAACAGAAAAACAGAGTTGTCTGCCCCTTCTTACACGATTGGAACTCTTCGAAAATAAATTTCGGATCGTGTACCGAATCTGCACAAGTATCCCCCCCCCCCCAAAAAAAAACATCAAACGGCAATTGTAAAGGGTTTCAAATAGACGAAAAAGGGGTTTAAAAAAAAAAAAATAGTCGACAAATAAATGTTACCAAAGTTAATAAAACTTTGGGAATTACGAAGACATTTTGGGGAAAAAACAAAAAAACTGACGAATATCTGATACCAAAAATCACGTAACTTAAGTAGTTTTTATTTTATAAATAAAAATCAAATTTTATCGATGTACGAATGACGAAAAAATACGGCCTCCATTACAACATATTCAAGGGAAGATAACTCTATCTATTGCATACGGGGTTGATTTGGGCATTGTTTCTGGTGGTGTGGGGGCAAAGGCATGGCCGGAGCGCGTACATTTATTCGTTAATCGGTAAAATTTAATTTTTATTTATAAAATAAAAACTACTTAATTATTTTACGTGATTTTTGGTATAGGATATATTCAGCCCGTGACAGGTACGTACATCAGATATTCCTCGTTTTTTTTTTTTTTTTTTAATGTCTCCCTTCATCTGTATAAGCACCCATTATTTTTATTTTTTAAATTTTATTTTTAGCTGTGTAGACCCAATGACTATTTATTTGAAAGAAAAAACGAAAATAGCAGTGATAATGAATTACTAGCGGGACCCGTAGAAATTCCACAGTAATATATTTCATCTTTTGTATATTACTGCGATAAAATATTTCCATTCTATGGACGTCCGGAAAATCATGTAAATTAATCGGGTAGTTTTTATTTTATAAACGAAAATCAAATTTTGCGAAATAAAGAAATAAAGTATTGAATTTTGGGTGTTAACCTCCTTAGCTACCTTGAATATGACCAAAAATGCTGCTGATATATGAACGTTTATTGATAAAATTTCATTTTCTTTTTTTTTCCCCCGAATGTCTCCGTAATTCTAGATAAGCACCGTTACCTAACTAACTACCTGGATTATTGTTATAAAGTATTTAAAACCCTTTTTTAATTCAATTAAAAAGTTCAGTCAAATATATTACGTTAGATTGAAAATGAAAAATGGTGGACAGTGGCTTCGCAAACTTTTCTGAAAGGCTGAATATTTTTTTCATTTCCGTGAACTTTTTAATTGAATTAAAAAACACTTTAAAATACTTTAAACCACAAAAAAACTGATCCCTATAGAAAAGTAAATTTTATTGCCTTTGGTAATACTTATTTGTTGACTAGTTGTTTTTTTTTCATCCCCTTTTCGTCTGTTGGAAACGATTGACAATCGCTCATTAAACTTCACAAAAATTAAGTTATCGCAAGTTTTTGAAAAAAAAATAGACAGTAAAACTTAGAGTTGTCTCCTTTCTTGAATTATTTATATCAGCCATCTTTTATTTCCCGGTCCCCTTGTTTTTTTTGCGTTCTGTATGTACTATTAAACTTGCTATATGACATCACTCTCTCTCTTCTTCCCACCCTTTCTCTCTTCTTCCCACCCTTTCCCTCTTCTTCCCACCCTTTCCCTCTCTCCCTCTTCTTTCATACTCTCTCTTTGTTCCTGTCTTTCTCTTTTTTCCTTTGCCGTTTCTCTGTTTCTCTCTTTTCTCTCCCCTCTCTTTTAATTATTTACATCATTCCATTCCTCTCACTTCTGTCATCGTTCGGTTTTTATTTATTTATTCGCATTTCATTCCACCATCTAAAACACTTTCGCTCTGTCGGTGGGGCCAAGAATTCGCCAACTGCAACCCCGTGCTGAAGGATAAACCTTCCCCGAAAACGTGGCCACCTGTAGGCTGTGGGTGGCGACTCGTGATGCCTTTGGGCGGGATCCTGGTGGCTGAGCAATTCTTCCATTTCGGCCCTTATTTCGGCTAAATGGGAGATTGGAGAGGCCTGATCTGATCAATCGGCTGGTCACGTTCATCCCCGACCCTATTATTCAATCTGATTCTTCAAAAAATCAAAACCTTATTTCTACTTTTTATTTTCTTCCCAAATAGATGCTAGAAGGTGGTGGCTGAGGGTCAATCATGATGAAAACAAAGAAGATTATTAATGCCAATAAGTAATGTTTTTAAAGAGTAATGTTTTTAAGAGTAGTTTTTTCTGGGAATAATATTTTCTAAGATTAATTTTCTAATTCTCACTAAAAGTTCCGTCTATGCGTAATGTTTTCTAAGAGCAATGTATTCTGAGAGCAATGTCTTCAAGAAGCAATGCATTCTAAAAGCAAGTGATTCAAAGAGCAATCTGGGAGCAATGTCTTCAAGAAGCAATGCATTCTAAAAGTAAGTGATTCAAAGAGCAATCTGGGAGCAATGCATTCTAAAAGCAAGTGATTCAAAGAGCAATCTGGGAGCAATCTATTCTGAAAATATAAATAATAATCCGACCTATAGAATTATATTTGACAACTTTATTCGGCATTAAATAATCAATAGTTGATATGCCGTTAAACAAACGCATCTAAAATATTCATGTACATGTGTCGTAAGCAAGATAAAATAACATCCTCAGAATTTTAGTAATATTTATAGATAAGTTGTTTCGAAGCAATAAAACTGATTTCACCGTAAATAAAGCTACCATGTATTAAGAAATTATCGTAAATGTTTTTTGTTTTTTTTCTCATTATCTAACTTTTTATTTCTTGTTTCAAATAAAACTTTTCGAAACAATTTGAAACTGCACCAAAAAATGTTTCCCTATTTTGGTTTTGACTTACCTCCCTTGGAAATTAATAAACGCATATTTAAAGAAAGGTTTTAGTAATCGTTTTTTTGTAACATAGTTCACCCACACAAGGCAGGCCACCACTGTAGACGTAAGGGGCTACTGAGAAAAAAAGGGTGAAGGTTTTTTTTTTAGGGGGGGGGGGGGTCAACCTAATTTGGGAGCTTGGTGGATAGTGAAGAACCTATCAAGTTGGCGACTCTTTTTTGGACCTTGTCTAAGAGGGAGAGACTAGCGGATGATGCACCAGCCCAGATGTGGCAACAATACTTCATGCCTGGGCAGATGGTGGCTTTGTAGAGATACAGGATAATGTCAGGTGTGAGAAGTTTACTAGCACGGTAGAGGGAACCCACCTTCTTTGCAGCAGCCTTGGCAATGTTTTCAATGTATTTATTCCAATTCATGTTATCTGAAAAAGTTAGGCCGAACAGTTTGAATGATGAACTCTCAGGCAGAGTGCTATTTGCCATGACAATCGGTGGTTGAAGTCATTGAAGGAAAGTAGCTTTGTCTTTGCGGCGTTAAAAGTTACCATCCATTTATAACCCCATTCCACTACAGACTGGAGGTCATTTTCTAAGGATTCAGCCGTTGCCTCAAATATGTGCGCGTCGGTTTTGCCCACATGACGAGAGTAGAGCGTGGTGTCGTCAGCAAAAATTCCTATCTCAGTCGCAATGGCATCAGAGAAGTCATTTATGAAAATCAGGAACAATAGTAATCCAAGAATAGATCCCTGGGGTACACCAGCATTTATGCCATGTTGCTTAGAAGAACGGCCATTGAGTACAACCTGGATCTTTCTTTTTGTTAGGAAGGATTTAATTATATTAAATATTTGTCTAGTAATACCATATGAGTGCAGTTTTATGAGAAGCCCTTCATGCCAGACTTTGTCAAAGGCTTTGGATATATCGAGCGCTACCGCCCTAGCTTCACCTGCCTTATCCAGTGTATGGTATCTGCGTTCAGAGATGACTGTTAGGATATCTGCAATAGATTGTGCTTGTCTGAAGTCGTATTGATGATCATAAAAAAGTTTAGCGTTAACTAGGTTCCTGACTATCGCTAGATTGATTAATGATTCAAAAATTTTAGCAAAGATCGGGAGTAGACTGATTGGCTGTTAGTTTAGAATATCAGTTCTGTCTCCAGAATTCTTGAAGACTGGTACCACAGAGGCAATTTTCCAACTACCAGGGAAACAAGATTCAGCAAGGCATTTGTTGTATAGTTTGGAGAGGACAGGGGCCAGCTCAGCAGAGCATTTCTTTATTACTATTACAGGCTTTTGAGATGTCAAGGTTTTTTATGATGTCTCTCACTTGAGACGGGGTGATGACCAGGTTCTCAAGTATGGCTTCAGTCCGCAATGGGAATTTAGGGAGGGGGTTGTTGTCTGAGTCCAGAGTGGAGTTTAAGGCGAAACGCTGGGCAAGTAGTTCAGCCTTATCAGTTGCCATGCAAACAACATCGTTGTGATTTGATAGCGGGAGAATTGTCCATTGTCCATTGTTCATCACACTATTGTAAATTTTCCAGAAATCACGAGTACCTAGTTTCCGTGACTGTATGCGTTTTTTGCTTATCTCTGTATACCTTCTCTTTGCTTCATCTATCACTACTTTGCAATCATTTTTTGCCTCTACAAATCTTTGTTTGTTTGCAGTTGACTTATGGCGGCCGAATTTTCAGAATGCCTTCTGCCTCTCAGCAATAGAAGCTGCACATTCTGAGGTGAACCATTGAGGAGAGTGGGGTTTGCTGAAGAATCTTCGCGTGGGGACATAAGCATCAATGCCTGCTTTGACCCATTCGGTTAGCTCATTTGCACACTGATCAGCAGGGAGTGAGAAGGTTTCACTCCATGGGGTGTCGCTGATGTGATCTCTGAGGGGTTCAAAATCAGCCTGCTCATAGTTTCTCGTCGTTTTAAGCAACGGCTCTTCAGCTTTTGGATGAGTTTTTAAGGTGATAAGTATCATTACCACAACGTGATCAGAGTTTCCGAGTGGGCTATGGGCATTTGCCACACAAGCTTCAGCTAGTGAGGTCAAGAACAGAGGCTTGCTGGTCCGCGCGATCCGGAAGGTGGGTCGGAAAAGTTGACAGCCTGTGAGAGGTCATGAGCCGAGGAGAAATTAAAGGTAGAGTTCCCAGCTGCATCAGTAACGCTGGAGAATCCCAACCAGTCATGGTGGTGTGCATTAAAATCCTCAAATACATGTATTTGGGCATTCGAGTCGAGTGAGAATGCTCTATCTAAGCATTCAGAGACAGAGCCAAGTAGTGAACAGTCCTATGTCGAAGGAGAACGATATAAGAAATATAAGTAACTAACTCTGTGATGTAAGGTCAATCTAAAGCACATGTAGGCTTGGTCATCTGATTCTAACCTATGTTCTCTAGTCAAGGGTTTTTGATTATTAAATAATTTTAATTGCTGTTAATATCAACAAAACTATTGCATATATACAGCAAATATAGGACAATAAAATTACAAATGAATAACACCAAACTTTAATTTATTATGAACCGTTTTAAAAATTGTTATGAAAATTAGGCATTCAAATCATTTCAATGTTACTTGATTTTTTTTAGTTAGCATAATTTAGATTTCCATTTTGTCTCTTTAGATATAAGTACGTTCAATACAGCTATCTTATTTACAGATATTGATGTATCGGTTGAGGTGCTAATGTATCTATCTATTTATCTATCTACAACCAAATAAAGATATATACACATACACTCATATGTATTTTAATAAAAACATACATTTTCAAATAGTTGTCTTTGGATCTTTCGTCTGCAATATATATACACTAAAATTAAACCATTAACAGTGATATATTGCAGTCTGGTTGAGGTATAGTTCTGTTCAATCATTCTTCTTCTTTGCGTGTCTTTGAAGCATGCATGTCGTACAACAGTTTCGCACTTTTTTATGCAGTCTTTTGCATTATTGTTGCACCATGCAAGATCTTTCAAGCTGCACCAGTTTGGCAGCAGTGTTGCATCGTATGGTCCTCCTCTCCACATTCACAGATTGTTGGGTTAGTTTTGTAGCCCCATCGACTCATAGCAACTTTTGATCGCCCCATTCCCGTTCTCAGGTGGTTTAGTGTTTTTCACTGGAGCCAGGTTGCCTCTGAACCGGGATGGAATTCCTAAGAAGGGTGGGATCCCCATGTCAGTAGGAGGGGGGGCATTCTCTAGCCGTTTAGTCCACAGCTGTAGTCTGGTCGCTTCCTGAGATGTTGTTAGGGGTTCGACATGGCTGAGGAAGCTTCTCCTTGACTTCAGTCGTTGGACTGTTGGTTCACATCTATGAAGGAAATGGTGTTCATCACTGACAGCCTTTGTGATCTCTACTCGGCTGGCAACTTCCCGTCTCACATCTGAAGGGGAAATACCAGTGAGGAGATGCAGGTTGTTCAGGTTGGTAGGCTTCAGCGGCAGGTGTTGTTCAATGCTGAGTTTAGATTTTTGACATGATCTCTCCCAAACAGGACAAGCATACTCTGCAGAGGAATAGCACATGACTAAGGCAGTACATCTTAGTGTGTGTGCTGTGGCTCCCCACTTAGAGTTGATCAGTTTCCGTAGGATGTTGTTTCGGGAGCTGACTTTCATTTTTGTCTCCTTTACCTGTTCCCTGAACGAGAGGGTGCGGTCCAGGGCTACACCAAGGTAGACAGGGTTAGTGCGATTCTCAAGTTGTATTGCAGACCCCGTAATGTTTAGGGGTCGGTTGGCCTCTCGGTTCCTGAGATGAAACGAGCAGACGAGTTTTTTACAGGGTTTGCATGCAGGTGGTTGCTCTCGTAGTAGAGGAGTAACTCATCTAAGACTGAGTTGAGGTTTGTTTCTACTGACTCAAACGTATCCTCTTGGGATGTTATGCAAAGGTGGTCAGCATAGATGAACCGCCCAGTGCTCTGGTTCATTGGTTGGTCATTAGTACAGATGTTGTAATGCAGCCAGCACACTATCTTCTCCTTGACTTCAGTCGTTGGACCACGTCCATGAAGGAGATGCCTCGGTTGGTTGGCAACTTCACGTCTCACATCTGTATGGGCAATGCGCGTGACGAGATGCAGCTATTATTAGAAACTGCACAAAAAAATGTTGGCTTTATCTGATGCACACTTGACTTAGATTATCCACGGCTTACGATTACTACAGCCATGCACTCTGTCTTAAAAGAGAAGGGGTGGCGGTATAGTTCTTTGTTATGACAGGTGCGCATGCAAAAATGAATGTTTTCCTTTGGTTTCGTTTAAATTCGTTTTAATTTTCAAATGTGAGGTTGAGCCCCTAAAAACCTTTTAAAATACTCCAAAGAAACTGAAATTTGGGGAATGTTAATTAATTAATGTCTAATACCTATTGTTAATTATTGTTAACATTTCACAAAAATCGGAGGTATCTGAATTTTCATGAAATCCTTCGACCCCCTTTTTATCCTCTTTGCATGAAATAAAACTAAATATAGCCCACATTTGGATCCTTTATGCTTATCGGTTAATGAATGATCTGTTAATTAGTTTGGGGGTGATTTCTGTACATACAAATATATAAACATACCTAATTCTATAAAGATAGAGATTAGTCTACTGACTGACGATAAGACTGCAGCGATTTTTCCCTCTCCATACACATGCACATATGTTGGATAATGGCCCTGTGAGGCCGGACGCCTTTTGAAGTGGACGTATGTGGGAAGATCGTTTGGTTTGGCTTGCGCGATTTAGTGCGGTGGACCTGTGCAGTTGAGTGCAAAATAAATTGGTTCTCACAGTTGGAGCTCACAAACGTTGACAGGGCCACCACGTTGACGCGATCTTAGGTCAAGAGTTAAGGTGCACCTGCGCATAGGGATTCTATGACGTCACAGGCTTTTGTGTGGGAAACAGTTTTGCCAGTCTGTGTTTTGGAAGCGAGCCGAACAGACGATGTCTCTATGTAGTCTTCAAATAATTAGGGGAATTAAATTCCCTAAGAGAAAACAGGCATGAGATTTTTTCTTGCCCACTCTTCGAATGGCTAAGGACTTAAGCTAGGAATTAACTACGATAGAGTAGTAATTTGGTCTCTCCCTTAACGTTGGTGAAACATCTCCAAGATCGACGGTAGACTGACGCCTGAATAAAACAGAATCAAAATTTAAAAGATTGCTTGCCTCATGAATCGTGGTATGAAGGTTTTTGTTGCAGACACAGCAGACGACATTGAGATGACACCCCTTCACGCTACGAGGAAGAGAAGGTACGAGAATTTAAAGACTATGCAACACATATATGTATATCCCGTCTCCTAAACAATTGTACATAATTCAATGTAACTTTTGATGAGTTGTAGAGCACCTGAGCACTCTACACAATGGTTTCATTACTATCATTATCATTTATTAGTCTACTGACTGACGATAAAACTGCAATGCTTTTCATAATGATGTCATTATTATTTTTGTGCTTCTAAATTAAAGTTAAACCTAAATATCCGAACGCGTCCATCATGTCAACGGACCTGAAAGTATCGTACATGACATTAATTTTCATACCAATATTGTCATGTGAAGAACGAAATATCTTTAACATTCTTTTATTCAATATTGAGGAGACATTAAAAATAATCAAAATTATTTTTTTTTGTTTTGTTTACATGAATTGTCAATTTTTGTACATCGTTGAATTAACTTATTCAAATGTCAGATCTGTCGACCATGACCTCATCAAGAAAATATTAACGTTGGAGTTACCTCCCTTGTTACGGAAGGATTAAACTCTACCATCAATATCCCACCAATTGTTTCGTTTCTCTTTTGCTTATAAAATAATTGTGGATCAAATGGACTTGACGCACCTCAGAGCATGAGCTACAACATTTTGCCTTGACACCGATTTTTTTAAAAACTTCTGTTTCCGGTTGAATCATAAACAAAACGATATGTACATTCATAATTTTGCCTTCGCAGATTTTAAAGGGTTTTATTTATTTATTATTTTTTTTTAAATAAATAAACCAAATATTAATATACACAATAATTTAAAACGAACAGATAATACAATGTTTAATGACAGTATTAACCGACATATAAATTTAAACGAATAGACTTGATTTAAATTTAGATTTAAAATTTAAGAAAAAAAAAAAAAATTTTTTTTTAAAGAAATTCTAAAAAAACACACAAAAAAAATTATAAAAATGTGTTAATAAAGGTAAATGGATTAATAAATAAATTAGATAAAATAGATAAATAAAATATTAAAAAAATAAAAGTTTATTTTATTTTATTTTTTTGAATCTGGTTGGAATTCAAATTTGACCGGTAGTTTCTGCGAGACTGCATCCCATGCCTACCTTCATATGCACACTTGAACTTGAGTTGAGCACGGTTCTGAAGAAGAGAGAGTTACCGAAATATTATATTATACAGAGTTTCCACCAGACCATCTTGATACAGGTATTACATAACATTGTAACATTGTGTAGATAAACAGATATATGTGTTTGTGAAAAAAATAATAAATAAATATATATATATGTTTGTATGTATACATTGTATTAAGGGTGAAACTATTTAATTTGTTCCACGATTATATGTCTTATTTGCTCCAACTTGTGTCTATCCGTCACACCTCTGCATTGTATTGCCTTCTATGTATCACATTTATATATATATATAGTCTCGGAAGTTTCTCAACCATTAAAACTATATAAAAAAAAAAAAAAAAACTTATAGTCTCAAGTCTTCCAGTGGAAAATCACTCATGTAAGTCAATTTATTTTTTACAGTTATTATATTAGTTAGTTTCTAACACTATTTTAAGGGATCATCAGTTGTTTACCATGAAAAACTGTTTCGGGAATATGGAGAAGAATGGAAAGGAATTAGAGAAGCAAAAGCCAAATCAAATTTCAATTGATAAGATTTTGATCTTTGAAAAGCCTGGCTTAAGGAAAATTTAACTTGAATAAATTGCCTTTTTGCGGAATATACCTTGCTCTGAGCAATTGAATTGAAATTTGATTTGGCTTTTGCTTCTCTAATTCCTTTCCATTCTTCTTCATATCTACCTGCTCTATCCTGGATATTCAGCTGTATACTCTTCACAATAGGTTTTACCTTTCCTAAAAGTTCGCTTTTAGTACACCACTTTATATATATATATATATATATATATATATATATATATATATATATATATATATACTTTTATTCACCTCAAATAAGGCACATCGTCACTGAGACTTAAGGGTCTGATTAGGGGGCAGATTTATAGGGAGCATCCTCAGTTGGGAGTTGGGCAGCAAGATGTTTGTTCACATTACATTTAAATTTCTGCATGTTAATACAATCAGGGAAACAAGAAGGAGATTCCGAACTTGGAGGAAAGAAGCTATGAGAGTAGAAAATTTTCCAGCATCTGAGGAACTCTACAGTGAAGGGGTTGGATTTTGCTTATTTACAAAAAGTTTTACTAATGACTTAAAAACATCTGCAAAAAAATGTATTTCATTGTTCAGTTTATAATTCAACTGGAAGTAAAAAAAAAAAAAATCAGAGTTAGGGAAAAATGTCTTTTTGGCCGTTGCCTATTGTGGAGTGCCTCAAGTTCATTTGATCCATTATTGCAGATTTTAGGAGTCTACTACTACTTTTATGTTTTGCAGATTATGTTGTGTTGATAATTAGTATCCCAAGATAGAATGTAAACAAACAAATATTTATCTATATAAAGGCAATACAATGCAGAGGTGTCACAGATAAACACAAACTGAAACAAATGAAGCATATACCAGTGGAGTGCGTTCGTGCTAATTAGTTTTTCTTCATTTTAAAAAAATATTATATTACAACTTACTTGTGTCAGTGCGGTTTGATGGAAGTTCTGTATAACATAATATTTTGTGATTTACATAATTTGGGTTATTCGGACATTTCTCATCTTGCGTGTTATCATCACAACAAAATTATGCAAATTATCAATCGTCATCTCAAAAATTCAGAAATATAATATTTTGTGAAAAAAAAATTGTATTTTTTTTTAATGGAAATCCTTCCAGACAAATCATGAAGCCACTTGATGTAAAGGGATAACACGAACAAAATAAGGAGATGCCTATTGGCCGTAGTCTTGAAAAGACCAAGGCGTATTAATAAAAGACTAGCGGAACCCGTGTAAATTACACGAAATGATGTTTTCAATACGGGTCCTAATGTAACAAAGCACCCTATATTTGTTAGTAAGTTACGCTTGCTTTATTATGAGCCCCCCCCCTTTCTGGATAAGAGCGAAATAATTGTTTAAAATAGTAACTCGTGTACGATGGACACTGCGCATATCTACTAAAAAAGGTTGATATGCCATCCATTCAAAAAAAAAAAACAACAACAAAATAATACTGGCCGATACCCTACTTTTTAAGCAGTCAACGTAATTAAATAGACAATGCCATTAAAAACGGCAACATAAAAACAAGAAATAGTTTTAAGTTTTAAGCAATACAAAAAAAGTAGTTTTTAACCAGGTGATAAAAAATTGTATTATTTCTTCCCCTTCCCCTCGAAATGTAGAATAAAAATCTCAGAGGTTGGTTGGGATCGAACTATAAACCAGTCGGGCCGAAGTAAAAAATACTACCTCGCTAACCATTGCGCCAGAGGGAAACACACGTAAACATATCTAAACACAGGCTAGTTGAATGTTTTTCAAAATCTAGGTGCGGCACGCATGCGCAGAGCTTTTGCCGGAAGTGTGACACACGAACACACACGCTATCGTATTAATATAAAGACCAAGGCGTATTAATTAAAGATGATGAAACTGCAAAACGCACTCCACCGTTACATGTCTTAATTTGCTTCAGTTCGTGTTTATCCGTTACACCTCTGCATTTTATTGCCTTCTACAAATTACCTTTTCATACACACACCAAACTAACGACATTAACCGATTAAATATTTATCTATTTTTTTAATTCAAAATTTTCAAAGGGTTTTAACTTTCGGTAGTAAGTTACAAGGTAGTAATTTTAACTCCCATATAATCTGTAGGTTAGTTGAAGCTAAAGTTAGTTTCATGGCCCAAATCCCAGCATTCTCGACCGCCATCTCAGGCTTAGGGTTAATGTTGTGGTTGTTGTTGTTGTTGTTGTGTAGCAAATCAGACTTCTACGCAGACCTCACGAAGGTCGTGCCTCAGGATCGTCGGGTCTGCATGAAGTCCTCTATTGCAGATTTTTTACCCTCAACACCAAGAGCAGCAAGGCCTAGCAGTTGCATACGAAGTCGGAGAAGGTTTGCCCCAGAACACACAAAGAAATGTTGGTTGAACACATGCGCAGAAGTAACGTTGTTATCCCGATTCCACGTTCTTTGCTTGGCAGATGCAGAGGCAGGCACGACCAGAGGACGACAGATTCTGATGTTGACTCCTCCTGGATTTTCATGGTAGCTCTGACACTAATATGTTGCCACTGATCCAACCATGATGAGAAAGGGTTAGCCTTTAGAGTAGGGAGGTAGAGTGCTAATCTCAGATGACAGATGACTTACTTCCCTTGAATGATTCTACAGGAAATGAAGTGGAGACTATTTGAGGAAGACATCATCATCATCGTCATCATCATCTAATTTTGGTATTTTAGGTGTTGTGAGTGTCCCGGACTCCGAGGTGGGCAACATCAGGCAACGTGTCACGCCTGCTCTCCATGCGGTCTCATCCATAGGGTTAATACCAGTCGTGATACAAGCAGTCAAATCACTTTGTACGCACTCAAGCCAGGTTTTCCTTGGTCTTCCACACCCTCGTGCCTGGGGTATCCATGCGTGTTATTGAGTTGATGCAGGAGGTGGCGCGCTCTACGTGGCCAAACCACCTGAGACGCCGGGCACATACGGCATGGCAAAATCCCACCAATACCCATTGCTTCTGATCGAACACGGCTGAAGGGATTCTTTCCTCTAGTTTGCTGACGCACATCCATCTGATCATGGTACGGGCATTATGCTGAAGCCATTTGCAAATCAGAAATTAAAAAAAATATGACATCATTTTAGAGATTTAATACATACGGGAGTGATCAATATCCTAGATGGAGTAATCCTACATAGAGCAGGTGTTTTTAAATGCTGTGTTGCCCGGGAGAAAGATTCTCACTGTATTTTGTTATACTATTGTATACCAGAAAAGGTATTCTGCGTTGCTCGGGAGTCAGTGTTCAATATCCTAGCTAGAGCATGTGTGTGTAATAATAAAGTAGTACATTTTCAATGTGGTATATGCTTGATGGAGAAAGGGTAGACAAGAAACTCAGCATTGCTCGGGAATACACTAAAATAAATATAGGTTTCATTATATTATTAAGGGGAGGAGATGAGAAACTCGGCGCTGCCCGGGAATAAATTAAAACAAACATAGATTTCATTATATTTTTTGAGTAAGTGGGTGGGGAAGAAACTCGGTGTTTCCCGGAAGCAATAACTTTAAAACTGAAAGCTCAGATGAATAACTTACATTATTATTCTTTTCAATACATTAAAACAAGAGAGAGAATGGGCTGGGCGGAGGTGAGAACGAGGTGGTGGAAAGGAATGTGGAAAAACGGGGAAGGGGGGAAGAGAGAAAGGTAGAGAGATGGATTGAGATAGGTAGAGAGATAGGAGTTTTAGTATAAAGATGTTACGCACATTTTGAACCTCTTGTTTTTTTTTATGGCCTCGGGCAACGCCGGGTACACTTGCTAGTATATATATATATATATATACACATATATATATACATATATATATACACATATATATATACACATATATATATATACATATATATATATACATATATATATATATATATACATATATATATATACATATATATACACATATATATATATATATACATATATATATATATATACATATATATATATATATATATATATATAACTCACAATTAATGTTTTGTGTTTCATCTTTTGAGACCTTGAAACTATTTTGGCTGGTTCCAGCTGAGAAAGAATGTGATAAAATCTTGAAAAACATCTTCATTTTTCTCCACTCTTTTTTTTTTGTTTACCGACGAGATAGAATGTGTCATGACCTTTATTATTTGCGTCAAAAATGAAGGGAAACATTATGCTTCGCCAGTGTTCGACCTACTAATCCTATTCATATAAAATAACGTCTGTGAAGTGAAAAAATAAGAAAGAAAGAAAATCTCTTAAACAGAATTTTGTTTTTTTTTAAAGGAAAGAAAAAACGCATAAGCTGTATATACGGCTTATGCGTTTTTTCTTTCCTAAAAAAAAAAAAAAATTCCAAAAAAAGAAGAAAACGTCTCATTATGGAAATAGATTGAAGGCGAGCGTTGTCTAACTTGCTATTTGCTTTCTCAATTCCCCTAAATACTTGAAATGGATTTGTCTGGCAGTTTTTTGGCCTTTAAAACTAACTTGCTTTTAAACGCTTTTACTCAATTTATTAAATTAAATTTATTTTAAAACAGTTATTCCCTCATCTCACCAGAATTTAAGTTCTTCATCCTTGCTCTTTCTCGTTAATTATATATATTTTGTATACAAATAATTTCTTCTGACGAGATGTTGGTCGAAAGAGCTCTTGAGACTAAATTTCCGCTTTTATATAATAATGTTGGTTGGCTCACCTTCGGGGAAACGAGTCGTAAAAATACATCTCACAGGAATGTTATGTTTTTTGAAAATGTTAAAAAATAAAAATTGAAAATAAAATAAAAACAATGATTATTGGAACATAAAATGAACTTCTCTTATATATATATATATATATATATATATATATATATATATATATATATATATATATATATATATATATTATTGGTGATTGCAGCATTCGTTGTTTTTTTGATTACTATTATTTCGATTGTTTCAAATCCTAAGTAATTAAGATGCAGAAAATTGCAATTATTAGTCGCCCTTAACTTTATAGGACGTATTTTTTGTTAATATATATATTTTTATTAATTTTATACGTACATAAAAGTAATCCATGGACACGTGTTTCTGGATCACAGTCGTCATCAGCATGGCTAACTTAGACAAGGATCGAATCTTCGATATTGATGTCTATAGTTCAGCGTTTTTACCATTGGACTAAGACGCCCTGTTTTTTATCACCTAAATATTTAATGTATTTTTATGTAATTATTTTTATTGATGATTGCAGCGTTCGTTAGAGAGAGAGAGAGAGAGGGATTTTTTTTTTAATTAATTAATTTATAAATTAATTTTTTTGTATGCATAATAGGAAGCCATGGACACATGTTTCTGGCTATGAGCCGTCATCAGAATGACTACCCCGGGCAGGTATCGAACCCTCGATCTAAATATTCGTAGTTTAGCGCTTTACCCCTAGAGCAGAATAACCTGCAACATTTTATGCTCGACTTTTTATCGCCTATAATGTTACGCTGATTTTTTGTGATTGTTTTAATGCCGATAGTGCACCAGTGTTTTACCGGTGTTTTACCAGTGTTTTACCGGTGCGTTTATTATTTGTCGCTACCCTGAACGGTTATTTTTAAGAATATTCATATATATATATATATATATGTATATATATATGTATATATATATATGTATAAATAATTTATTTAAAAAACTATACGTTAAATATTTCAGAGTCGTACCTCGGTTTCATCCAGATGGACGGGCTTTCTAAATTAAAAAGAACGTCTATCGCCCATAAAGAATCGTCAGCGTCCCGAAATGTAAACAGGAGGGAGGGGGGGGCGCACTTAGATTCACTGTTCGGTTAATCTAAGCGCCATTTCAAGGTCAAAAACTAGCCAACGATAAGTGTCAGATGGACAGATTCCTTCCCAGAAAACAGCAATTCTTCCCTTTTTGTCAGAAACATCGTTCATGGAATGTGAACACTAAGGGAAGCGAGAGTTATGAGGTTGCCGAAAGTAAACCCAAGGTCCACTTTCTACTTTCTCCGATTTTACGCTGTTATAGCGCCAAGGGGAGACAATCAATGAGTCTTGAGCATGGCCATCCCTACTACAGGCCAGGCAATCGTGCAACTGGGGTCTTTTACTGGGGGCCATTTCTTAAATATTCGATATAGAAGTTGCAAACTATATCATCAACTGGTGCGGATCCTTTTTTTCTTTTTAACCACAATATACAAGTAATGATCTTTTGACGTAAGTACAAAATCTCTAAAAAAAATCCAACATTGAAATAAAAATTCTTCATTGAAATATGCATTTGCCTTTGTTTATTCAAAATTACCTGTCTCTTCATTTATAGGAATTTGTCAATAATTGTCAAATTTATCAATTAGCTCATTGTGGTTCTTATTATTTGGTATGTCAAACACATAAAAACATCAAACTAATCTCACAGAGGAATTTTACCTTTGTTTGCAACTTCTATATCGAATATTTAAGAAAATTCACATGGCCCCCAGTAAAAGACCCCAGTTGCACGATTGCCTGGCCTGTAGTAGGGATGGCCATGGTCTTGAGTCATTAACTGAGACAAAAATCTCTGATAATGGCTAAAAAAAAATATGGCGGCTCGGGACTACGATTCATAGTTGAATTTTATAAATAAACGACTTCAATATTCCTGGAATGACTGAGCCATTCTTAAAGAGCTCGATATTAGCATCAGTACCCTTGAGGCTGGTAAAACCATCGGTCTAGATCATATTTTCAGAGAGGAGATTAAGCACTTTGGACCTCTGACATGAAAATGGATCCGTGAGTTGATGAACAACTGCATGTTAACAAGAAATATCCCAAAGATCTGGAGAAAAACCAAAATCATCGCTCTTCTCAAACCCTGGCAACCGTTCAGCACATGCAAAGTGTTTCCGTGCGATCTCCCTGCTACGACACTTGTTTAAGCTGTTTGAGCGTCTAATCTTCAACAAGTTTGCATCAATTGCTGAACCAGTCATCATCGACCAACAATCAGGATTCTGACCTGGCAAATCTGTAGGGGGTGATCTAGCAGTCATAGATTTACTTTGTAATGCGTATCAGTGCCCCTGTGAGCTGGTTTGGCCAATCAGCTTGCAGGGTGCATTGATATCATTAGTTCCCTAAGGGACTACTTGAGCTCCCTTAGGATATGCGTACGATCTCCAGACGGTACCCTGGCACCAGCCAGGGCGGATCGCCTCAACCTCTTACCTGCCTCCTCGTCCACTGGACTCTCACAGTGGCTGCTATCTTCACCTGAAGATATTTTAACTTCTTCTTCCGGCCACTATCCTAAGTTTCTTTCTACCTATACAAAACGGTATTGGTAACCTCAAATATACGAATAAACCCCTTTCGTTTGTTGTTGTAAAAAAGGGGTCGTTTGTTTCTTTAATTCATTTCGTCTGTAGGGGGATAGATAGGGGATAACCAATCCATTATTTTTTAAAATCTACAACAAGCCAATTCCTCAGCACATCAAAGATGGGTTTCAGAAAGGACTGGTAACGGGAGCCATCTTTGTTGATCTGTCTGGCGCGTATGACATTGTAAACCACCGCCTCTTCTTAAAAAAAGATCTTGGAGCTGACAAAAGACCTGGCACTCACAGACTTAATCGGCGCCATCTTAAAAGACAAGCATTTTTATATTACCCTAAACACAAAGTCGCTAGCGCCAACAAAAGAATCGCTTACCTCAAGATAGTGTGCTGGCTGCATTACAACATCTGTACTAATGACCAACCAATGAACCAGAGCACTGAGCGGTTCATCTATGCTGACCACCTTTGCGTAACATCCCAAGAGGATACGTTTGAGTCAGTAGAAACAAACCTCAACTCAGTCTTAGATGAGTTACTCCTCTACTACGAGAGCAACCACCTGCATGCAAACCCTGCAAAAACTCGTCTGCTCATTTCATCTCAGAAACCGAGAGGCCAACCGACCCCTAAACATTACGTGGTCTGCAATACAACTTGAGAATCGCACTAACCCTGTCTACCTTGGTGTAACTGTGGACCTCACCCTCTCATTCAGGGAACAGGTAAAGAAGACAAAAATGAAAGTCAGCTCCCGCAACAACATCCTACGGAAACTGATCAACTCCAAGTGGGGAGCCACACTAAGATGTACTGCCTTAGTCCTGTGCTATTCCTCTGCAGAGTATGCTTGTCCTGTTTGGGAGAGATCATGTCAAAAATCTAAACTCAGCATCGAACAACACCTGCCGCTGAAGCCTATCAACCTGAACAACCTGCATTGCCTCACTGGTATTTCCCCTTCAGATGTGAGACGGGAAGTTACCAGCCGAGTAGAGATCACAAAGGCTATCAGTAATGAACGCCATCTCCTTTATAGACGTGAACCAACAGTCCATCGACTGAAGTCAAGGAGAAGCTTCCTCAGCCATGTCGAACCCCTAACAACATCTCAGGAAGAGACCAGACTACAGCTGTGGACTAAACGGCTAGAGAATGGCCCCACCTCCTACTGACATGGGAATCCCGCTTCTGAGGAACTCCCTCCCGGTTCAGAGGCACCCTGGCTCCAGTCGAAAACACTCAACCGCCTGAGAACGGGAATGGGACGATCAAAAGTTGCTATGAGTAGATGGCGCTACAAAACTGACGTAACCATCTGTGAATGTAGTGGGGAGTACCATACGATGCAACACTGCATTTTTTGTCCTTGCTGCCCAACCAGTGCAGCTTGAAAGATCTTGCAGAGTACAACAATAATGCAAATGACTGCATAAAAAAGTGGGAAACTGTTGTATGACCGCATGACACTTCAAAGACACGCAAAGAAGAAGAAGAAGAAATAAAGATAAAATACTTCATTATTTTCCGTCATTTTCGGTGTACGCTAATATTTTTCAATAACAAGTAAGTATTTCATTCAACTGCTATATTTCACAACTGGCTTTTCATACACAAGCACCATTCTTTTAAATAAATTTTTAAAAAATGGATTAAAAATATTTAATAGTTTTTAACTTCTAATAAAATTCAAGAAAAGTTGAGAAACCCGGCATAGATGGGTATTTCAACTAATCTATAATAATCCGAAGATTAACCCACAAAAAACAAAACAAACGAATAACAAAAATATGAAAGGGTGTAATGAGGCGTGTCCGATAAAAAGAGAAAAAAATATCCAACCTTTCGTTTTTGTTACTTTACCGATTAAAAGTATTCGATAAATAGTTGAAAATTAGCGTATTTTGTTGGTTTTAAACCACATAAGCGGATTGATTGATTTTTTCTTCTTCTTCTTCTTCTTCTTCTTCTTCTTCTTCTTCTTCTTCTTTCTATTTACTGGCGAAGGCTTTCGGGTGATTCTGTTTGGCTCCAGGAGGTCATCCTTCTAGGTATTACTGTCCCTTCCCTCGGGAGGATGAGTGTTTCGGGCCCCCTCTGTTTTTTGTTTTTTACTTTAAGGTGGCAAAGCAAGGGAGATAACTTATCTTAACTTAATTTTAGTGTTAAGGGGCAGCCAACCCTTTCTTTTTTTACTTTTAGTAGATAATTTATCCGAAAATGGACGTGAATCACCTGAATATGCACGATTTTTTTAAATCTTTTATATTGTAAATACTTCGTGTTTTATTTTTTAAATTGTAAAAAAAAAAAAAAAAAAAAAAGGTGCAATTTTACTTATAGGCCAATCAAGTTAATTGTTTTCATGTAAAAGCATTATTTTGCACTTACTCAGTCATATTTTATCTCTCACGCCCCGAAAAAGAATTTAAAAATATCAAGCAGAATTTTAATTAGAACGATTTTTCCATTTTCATAAACAACCTGTATTTGTGAGAGGGCCGACATTTTGGGCTGTGAGCGGTTGGTAGAATAGACAAGGGCATTAACTCCGTTTTTATTTTTAGAATTATAAAAAGAAAGAAACACATAAGCAATAGTAATAAAAAATATATTTATTAAATAAAAAAATAGAAAATTAAATAATTATTTTTACTTTGTTCACCGGGATACTTGCCACGATATAATTTTCTTGTTTTTTTTTTGTTTTTTTTTTTTTCATATTTACATGGTAACAGCGACCAAATATGGATAATAAAATATATATGTATTAAATAAAAAAAATAGAAAATTAAATAATTATTTTTAATTTATTCAACGGGATACTTTCCACGACGTGCCTACCTAGGGGACCCAATTTCGCGACACTTATCTGCCCTTAGTTCGCTAACCGGCCACTAGCCGGCCACTCCGAAAATGTCAGATTCGACATTTCATCTCGCCCTTATGAAAATGGAAAAATCGTTCTAATTAAAGTTCTGCTTGATATTTTTAAATTCTTTTTCGGGGCGTTAGAGATAAAATATGACTGAGTAAGTACAAAATAATGCTTTTACATGAAAACAATTAACTTGATTGGCCTATAAGTAAAATTGCACCAAAAAAAATGTCAACCCAAACAAGATGACTTTTTTAATTTTGAAAAAAAAAAAATACTGTTGATTTTCACAAATTTTAATTTCTTCAATAAATGTTTTATTAATTAATTGAATTTGCATTAATTCTTATTTCCGATTTAATTTTGAAAATAAAAAATTCATATTCAGGGCATTCACGTCCATTTTCGGAGAAATTATGTACGAAAAATGAAAAAAAAGAAAAAGGGTTGTCTGCCCCTTACACGATTGGAGCTCTTCTGGAATGAAAACAAATAAATTCGCCTCGTCCCGAAAGTGCAGAAGTGCCAAACTTTTAAATATGTATTTACGTGGTAGCTTAAAAGAAGACTGTACACCAAAAATTACGCAACTTCATCCAGTATTTATAAATTAAAAATAAAAACAATTTTATCTATAGATCGCCATTTTTTGTAGTTATCTCCCTTGCCTAATAAGTAAGTATAAATGTCTACCAATACGTAAGATCGTTTTTTTTTCTTCTTTTTTTCTTATAATTTAATAAATACTGGATGAATTTGCGTAATTTTTCTGTACAATCTTATTTTCAGCGAACACGTAAGTACATAACAAAGTTTATACATTTCTTTAAATATTTTAATGTCGTCGTGAAAGTAAAGAAGCACCAGAAAATGTAGTCCGACCGTGGTTTTAAGACCATTTTCCGATTGTGTAGCGTCCCAAATTCATCTTCCAATTTGGTACCATGCTAATTTTAAAACACTCTATTACCGACATAACTTATTTTACTCCTATAGATGACGTACCATGTTTCTGTGACTTCGCGTCGTCAACGTTCGAGCAGGTTACGGAAGCGCCCGAAAGTTCACGAGGCGAAAACGAGGCAAAATTTGCCAAACGATAAATTGAAGACTGGCAGCCGATAAATTACGACGAAGAAAATCAAAGTAAAATACATATATAAAAATAAAGAACGAACAAACCATAGTTAAACAATTGTTATTAATTAGATGTTTATTTTTATTTTTAACTTCTTTTCTTTTTTTTATACTTTTTTTGTCAAAGGAATCATTGTTAATGAAATGTGTTTTTGTTTGTGCACCGGAAAGTTTCAAAAGATGATTTTGTTTGATTTGTTAAGCAAATGTTTTTTTAATTTTTTTTTTTTAAACTTTTTTTTGAAAAAAAAGTAAAAAAAAAAAAATGTTATTTTTTTACATTTTTTCCAAAAACTCAATTAGTCCTTCGGAAGATTCAACAAGCTGACAGAGATTATAAAAATTCATTTTTTTTAGTTACTGGACGCGATTAATTTCTTCCAAAAGTTATCGGTTGCTTGGTTAATAGTTTCGTCAACTCTCGGGCGATTCTGAGACCTGCCCGAACGTTTACGACGCGAAGTCACGAAAACATGGTGCGTCAGCTTTAAGAGTACCACATTTTTTTACGCAAATAGGTCACAAATGAGTAGGTAAACAATTTATTTTAAATTGTTTTTGACTAATTTCCAAACTGTATTTCTTTAAAAATAATTTATGTCGGTAATAGTAATGATTACTCAAAGAAAAACAGAAAAACAACACTAAAAAAGCAACATCAAAACAGTTGTCGGACTTAGGGGTTGTGAATTTGTCCTACAAAGTTAGAATGGCCCAGAAATGGGGGAGCATTTTACGTTAAATTGATATGCGAAACTGATTACCCATTCTGAATGGTTGGGTTCGTTAAGGCAAGGGCATCAATTGAACCGATTTAGGGCCCTATTTTCTCCCATACTTTAATTTTATTTTTTGTTAAATCAATTGTTGTGAAATCTTTGTTGAGATAAGTTATCTCCCTTAGTTTGCCACCCTAAAGTAAAAAAAAAAAAAAGAAAAAAAAAAAAAAAGTGAAATGCCGGTCGTTTAAGGCGCCCTTACCGGGCAATGCTGACGGGTCAGTTCTTAGCTACTTTTGTACCCGACCAGAGTGCTACCTTCGGGGGAGCTAGTTGCTTCACCTTGTTCCATATTTTGCTGCCGTAGGAAAATATTAAATAGGGATCGCCTGAGGCGTCCTCACTGAAGGGATGTATATTTGCCTGCTTCCCACTGCGGAAAGGTTAGACTGGGGTCAGTTGCAGTGGAGGAATCTACACCCACCCCCGCCAATAAAGGGGAGACAGTGACGTGCAGAAGGGGGCAATGGCTTCAGGCATCCAATCATATTCAAACTATCTTCCTTTCCCATAATATTTCTTAGTACTAGGACTTATAATTGAGTCTTTGTGATATACAATCAAGGCTTGGCCCCGGGCATCGGTATCTCGATTCTAAGGCTTGGCCCCGAGCATCACCACTGGGGATCGGGGGACTTGATGGCTTGACTGGACGCCTCGGCAATTCTCGGTGGACGCGCCTCAGACGACCGGCAATAAACCAATCCCGCCCTCCCGAAGGAGGAGGCGATAATGCCTGGGAGGTTGGCCTCCAGATACCGTACAAAACCGTATGACAATGTGATTTTAGCCCGAAGGATGTTTTTATATTGGTTCTGTTTTCGTTAAAAAAAACTAAAAAAAAATCGTCCGGTATTATAACGTCATGAAAAGACTCGGAGTTGGTGGGAGGAAGAGGGAGGTAATAAAGAGAGAGTAGAAGAGAGAGAGAGAGAGTTGGTGGGAGTGGGGAGAGAGAGTTGGAAGAGAGAGGCTGGTGGAAAAAGAGAGAGTTGGGGAAAGACAGAGAGGAGAGAGAGTCGGAGGAGGGAGGGGAGGAGGTAGAGAGAGGGGGAGGTGAGGAAGAAAAGGAAAGAAGAAAGAAAGGCGACCACGTCGCTCTCTTGATTTTTCAAAATGGCGACACGAACGATGGCAGCTGACGCTGACTGGGAAGTTGTCCGAAGTAGCAAACCGAAGAAGAGCAAGAATGAGAGCGCCTCGCAGAAGGGGAACAACAAGAAGAACCTCATAGATCGGATGCCCAAACATCACACGAAAGGTGAGCTTACCAACGTTGTCGACAGATGCCGACACAACACAACAAAACATCTGTCACGATGTAGTCACTTGTTTTTCGGATCCTTTCATTATTAAAAAAAATGAAAAAAAAAAAAATGAATAAATCGAAACAAAATAGTTTCCTCCTTCTTTGCCGTTTTGAGTTAAGGAACCTTCTTGTCCGATCCGACCGGAAAGAAATAGGCAAGTTTATGGCCGCTACACATGTCTGGCGTGAGGAGCATGCAACGTCAGCATTATAGAAATACGGTGTATGAATTTTGAAAAAGAAAGAATAAAATCTGTTTATTCTAATTAGTTTAATTAAAACATCTCTTATTTCATATTTAATTTCGGTGAACGTTACTATTACCGACATAAATTATTTTAGATTAAATAAAGTTGGGAAATTAGTCAAAAGTAATTTATTTTGCTTTACCGTCTCATTTGTGACCTATTTGCGTTAAATAATTGGTACTTTGTTACATTAGGACCCGCGCTAACTTTGACCATGACCCCTAACTCTCACTTTGACCCTAACCCTACCCCCCACTTTGATCCTAACCCTACTCCTCACTTTGATCCTACCCCCCCCCCATTTTGATCCTAACCCTAACCCCCACTTTGACCCTAACGACGGGTTCAAAGTTAGCTTGGGTCCTAATGTAATAAAGCACCAAATAATTAATAGAAATTATAATAATCAAGTTCCGTAATTATTGGTTGTGAATAAAGTAACGAGGCAGCCCGGTACCTTACTTCATGGCTGACCTCTTGTTACTTTACTCACAACCAATAATTACGGAACTTAAAATATTTCTATTAATTATTATTTAACCCAAATAGGTCACAAATAGATAAACCAAAATGAATTGTTTTTTTACTAATTTCCCAACTTTATTTTCTTTTAAAATAATTTATGTCGGTAATAGTAATAATTACAGTTTTATTTTTAGTTTTCAACAAATAAAACTACATTAAAGTTTATTTATTCTGCCCCCCCCCTCTCTCCGTTTTTAAACGATAAAAAAATAAGATAATATAACGTTTGTGGGTGGTATTAAATAAATTTTTATTTATTTATTAAATAATTTTTATTTATTTATTAAATAAATTTTTTTATTTATTAAATAAATTTTTATTTATTTAATGTGAAAAATGTCTTTACTTATATATTTTAAAATACAAAAAAAAAAACTCGTGCAAAATTATATTTTTTAGTTTTTCAAAACTAAACCTAATCGGATTTAGAATTTTTTAGATGAGCTTTGATAATTTCGATTATTCGGATTATTATTTTCATTTTGGTTGTTGTTTCGGTCGATGTAACCTCCGACCTTCTTGAGGTGCATTTTTCGAACTTTTGAATCTGGACGGAATTTCTAACTGAACCCGGGGATGATCCGGCTAATATCCGCACTATCGGGTCGGACAGCAACCTGTAATCTGTTTTACTTGTCCATTATTATTATTATTTTTTTCAATTTCAAATGTTCATTTGTCAAATGTGACGAATTTTTCGGTTCAGATGTTCAAAAAATCTCATTTTCAAAAAAGTGAAATTTAAATTTTTGTTACCATATTTTATGTTCATGCCGGCGAATTTCCATTACTGTCGTCCAATTCAACCAACCGTATCTATCTCTATCTATCTATCTATATATATATATATATATATATATATATAATATATATATATATCTTTACAACTATAGCTTTACAAAATAAATAAAATATTTTTTCGTTGTGATGAATCCTTTCTGAAAGAAAAAAACTATCTTGGTAAACTCTCCAAGTATACGTATAAATGCTCTGTACCCTATAATCGGGGTTCATCGAGCTTGTTTTTATTGGTTTGTTTTTTTTTTTTTTAAGTTTTTTTTAAACATAGTTTACCCCAAACAAGGCAGTCCACCACTGTAGACGTAAGGGGCTACTGAGAAAAAGGGTGAGAGTTTTTTTTTATATGGGGGGGGGGGTCAACCTAGATTGGGAGCTGTGCAGCGAGATATCTGTTTACATTAGTTTTAAATTTCTGCATGTCAGGAAAACAGGGAGCAGGGATGGAGTTCCAGAGTTCAGCAACACGAGGAAAGAAGCTTTTGGAGTAGAAAGCTCTTCGGCATTTGGGGACCTCCACAGTGAATGGATGATATTTAGTTGATTGTCTGGTTGGTCTAGTGAATCTACGTCGTGGGGGTACCAGAGCAGCAAGTTCATCAGAGCACAATCCATTGAAGTACTTGTAAAACAGGCACAAGGAAGCAACATTGCGGCGATGGGACAGGGGCTGGAGCTTGGTGGATAGTGAGGGACCTATTAAGTTGGCGACTCTTTTTTGGACCTTGTCTAAGAGGGAGAGACTAGCGGATGATGCAACAGCCCAGATGTGGCAGCAATACTCCATGCATGGGCGGATGGTGGCTTTGTAGAGATATAGGATAATGTCAGGTGTGAGGAGTTTACTGGCACGGTAGAGGGAACCCATCTTTTTTGCAGCAGCCCTTGCAATGTTTTCAATGTATTTATTCCAATTCATGTTATCTGTGAAAGTTAGGCCGAGGAGTTTGAATGATGGTTTTGTTCCGGACTTGACTGAATATTCCCAGTGTAACGTCAATATATATATATATATATATATATATATATATATATAAAATTTAAATTCCCGAAACAGTTGTTCATGTTAAACAACTGATGATCCCTTAAATGTTGGAAGCAAACTAATATAATAACTGTAAAAACTAAATTAACTTACATGAGTGATTTTCCACTGAACGACTTTTTTTTTTTTTTAAGTTTTAATGGTTGAGAAACTTCCGAGACTATATATGTAGGTATAAATAATTTAATATTTATTTGTAAATATTATATCTGAGAATTAGTATTGAACATGATACACAGAATTTAAAATAAAGTGTCCTTCTCTTTTTCTTAACATGAGATTTAAGATTATTTAATTCATGAATATCTCTGCTTTTCTACCCCCCCTCCCCCCGCACCATGACGACTTTAGATGAACACTAAACCAGCTGTGTTCAATCATGTCGGAAATTCTCGCCCTCTGATTATAGGGCTCGTCGCCTAACAAAAGTTGGTTCGATCCAATTTGGCCTTTTAGCTAAGATCAAAGCCAATGAAATCTTTGTATACATGCATATTTATGAGCAATAAACTTTCAAACCTATTTTGGGACATCTTAAGTAGGACGCCCCCCCCCCCCAAGTGTAAATGTGGTATTATGGTGATTCTAGTTAAGAGTATTGATTTACTCCTCTCCAGGAGTTAGGCACAAGGCCAGTTTTTATCTTACTCCCACAAGTAAGATTTGACCCAAGGTCAGGTCGGGAAAGTGGGGTTTAAAAATTGCCTGGGCAGCCCAGTCGGCATTTCCCGGTAAGGGCGCCTCAGGCAGTAAGCAATAAACTTATTCCTCCCCAAAGAGGGGAGGCGAAGCCTGGAAGGGTGGACCTCCTAGAACTAGATCCATAGACCGGAGTAAATCAAGCCCCGAAGGACAAGACAATACCAGTCTATGGGTTGCAGTATCCATCGGAACAGATACTACACTTTGATCTTAGCCAAAAGGCCAATAGTTAAGAGTAGGATAGACATATCACTATGGATCAAGAATGACCATCGATACCCGCTATCCCCACGCTTTTGATGGCCTTGTGCCTAATTTGTTTTTAAATGTAAATGTTTATATTTTCTGCAAATAAATAATTCGAAGGGTAGTATTGAGGTTATTTTAAGTAGGATGGCCCTAGAGTAAATGTGGTATTGTGGTAACTGCAATGATTCGAGTTAAGAGTTTGAGATACAGAGGATGACCGACGACCCCCCCCACACACACTCCCCACACTTTTGATGGCCTTGTGCCTAGCGTGTTAAATTGTATATTTACCTAATTTCTAAGTGTAGTATCTGTTCTGATACTACACTTCAGCTCTTGTCCTAGGTTGGTGACTGAAGCAATTTTGACTTTTGTTCCAATGCAGAGTGCCCCTTTTTGGGGAGCTGTATTTTCCCCCACATTAAAAACTTGTGTCTAACTCTTCCCTCGTGGGGAGTCATATAAACAGTAACAATGTGGAGGCATGCAATAAAATTTGCCGGTAATGTCGTGGGCTGAAGAGTCGCACCAGCCGATCGAACTAAGTAAACGGTGTGATTTGGTGATACACCCAGTTGGGGGCCAAATCTGGAGAGTAGGGTGCATGCAGAAGCAACTCGAAGTGCAATTCGTGTTGTCATGTCAATGTTACGATAAACTGGTGACATGGTGCATTGTCTTGGTGAAAGAACACGTTTTTCTTTGTAGCCGTCTTTTAGCGATTTCTTCCTGGAAATGCACCAATATTGCTATCTAATCATCGCTATTGATGGTCATTCCGTTCTTACGGTTATCGATGTGGGCAGAACTGGAGACTTTGATGGTATGGCCACGTTGAAAGAATGGATGAGAGTTCTTGGATCAGTAGAGGTAGAACAGTTGAGGTAGTCTGTTCAGTTCACAAGGGAAGGCAAAAAACAACAACATGGGAAGAAGTGATAAGGATGGACTTGAGAGAAAGAAGGATAACTGAAGATCTGGGTAGAGATAGGTTGGTTTGGAAGTTTCTTAAAGCCGTCCAATACATGCCAGCATGTAAAACGGACGTAAAACCGAATATGATGATGAAGACATGAGGTAGAATTTTTTGCTTTCTACAGACGTTGATGAATTTCTAATTGAAATAAAATAACCATTGTTTTTTTGTATTTTCAAAATGGCAACCATTCTGGAAATACAAAAATGGTTACTCGTTCTGTCAAAAATTGTTACTCTATGCCATGTGGTGAAGAACCGGATGATTATTTTATGTTAAATTTAGTTAGTAAAATGAACCCCATCTCTAAAATCCGGATTTTTTTTTTTTTTTGAGAATATTGAAATAATTAAAAAAAAAAATTCTTGAGAATATTGAAATTAAATTTTTCTTTTTTTTTTTGAGAATATTGAAATAATTAAAAAAAAAAAATTCTTGAGAATATTGAAATTAAATTTTTCTTTTTTTTTTTTGAGAATATTGAAATTAAATTTTTCTTTTTTTTTTTGAGAATATTGAAATTAAATTTTTCTTTTTTTTTTTTGAGAATATTGAAATAATTACATTTTTTTTTTGAGAATATTGAAATAATTACATTTTTTCTTGAGAATATTGAAATAATTACATTTTTTCTTGAGAATATTGAAATAATTACATTTTTTCTTGAGAATATTGAAATAATTACATTTTTTCTTGAGAATATTGAAATAATTACATTTTTTCTTGAGAATATTGAAATAATTACATTTTTTCTTGAGAATATTGAAATAATTACATTTTTTCTTGAGAATATTGAAATAATTACATTTTTTCTTGAGAATATTGAAATAATTACATTTTTTCTTGAGAATATTGAAATAATTACATTTTTTCTTGAGAATATTGAAATAATTACATTTTTTCTTGAGAATATTGAAATAATTACATTTTTTCTTGAGAATATTGAAATAATTACATTTTTTCTTGAGAATATTGAAATAATTACATTTTTTCTTGAGAATATTGAAATAATTACATTTTTTCTTGAGAATATTGAAATAATTACATTTTTTCTTGAGAATATTGAAATAATTACATTTTTTCTTGAGAATATTGAAATAATTACATTTTTTCTTGAGAATATTGAAATAATTACATTTTTTCTTGAGAATATTGAAATAATTACATTTTTTCTTGAGAATATTGAAATAATTACATTTTTTCTTGAGAATATTGAAATAATTACATTTTTTCTTGAGAATATTGAAATAATTACATTTTTTCTTGAGAATATTGAAATAATTACATTTTTTCTTGAGAATATTGAAATAATTACATTTTTTCTTGAGAATATTGAAATAATTACATTTTTTCTTGAGAATATTGAAATAATTACATTTTTTCTTGAGAATATTGAAATAATTACATTTTTTCTTGAGAATATTGAAATAATTACATTTTTTCTTGAGAATATTGAAATAATTACATTTTTTCTTGAGAATATTGAAATAATTACATTTTTTCTTGAGAATATTGAAATAATTACATTTTTTCTTGAATATTGAAATAATTAAAAAAAATTTTTTTTTTTGAGAATATTGAAATAATTGAATTTGATTTAAACAACCATCACGATTAATATAATATCCTTAATCCTGTATGCATATTCAATTCAATATATTGGCAAATGCTTGAACCATGTAAGAACGACTTATGAACGAGGGGGAGGGACTACGTACAGAGGTAATCATTCTTAAAGATCAACGGCCACGATGCATCCAGTGCTGCCTTACCGAACTGTTTGGACGTCTGCAAGGCTGACCACGGCTTCTGGCAGTTAGTTCCACAGGTGAACAAAGTCTCAAATAAATATTTGTAAATACGTTTGTCCTATCAAAATAATGAATGCTTGATATCTTCAACGTAAACCTCTCATTTTTTAGGGGTTCGTTGAACACTCTCGAGCCACGCATTCTTTTGAACCCAATTAGAAGTGTTTTGGGGTTGGGTGTTTTGTTTTATGGCATATCAACCCTTTTCGGGTTATTTAATGCCAAATATGGCTATATTGGTAAAAGTTTTTCTGCTTCAAGTTTTATATATCTTCAAATATTTATTCATGGTGTTTGGTTGTTTTGTTTTATGGCATATCAACCCTTTTTGGGTTATTTAATGCCGAATATGATCATGTTGGTAAAGGTTTTAATGCTTCAAGTTTTATATATCTTCAAATATTTATTCATGGCGTTTGGTTTGGTTTAGTTTTGTAGAGGAAAATTGTTTTTTTTTTG
This sequence comes from Sepiola atlantica, assembly GCA_963556195.1. Lineage (NCBI taxonomy): Eukaryota > Metazoa > Mollusca > Cephalopoda > Sepiida > Sepiolidae > Sepiola > Sepiola atlantica. The sequence continues at coordinate 1,093,033 of OY744526.1, forward strand.
TTTTGGGCTTTGCAGAACATGATTTCGTTTTGCAAAGGGAAAGGAAAAAAAAACAATGACATCAATGTTTGGTGCATTTTTGATCAGGAAGCCAGTATTTTCAGACAGCCTGATCTGGTAGTAGCAAAAGTTGATTGTTTTCATTTTACGTCAGTAAATTCTCATAAATCAAGAAGCCCCTTTCTGGGGCTAAAACTTGATTTCAATATGAGATACATAGATATGTTCTCAAGCAAGATTCTCCTAAAGAAAATTAAGTTAGTAAAAAAAAAAAAAAAAAAATGAAAACCATTAATTTTCCTTTTCCCGATTGAAGATCAGTGAAGTGTGTTATAGTTTATCTTTATTGTGCTCTTTTTTTTTTGGTCTTGCCGGATTCCAGAACAAGAATTCATCTGGTCTGGTGGAGTATTTAGCTAAGTGCTTTTACTTGAGGTAACATCACTAAGATAAGGTGCACCATTCCTCGAATGAGCCCATGTATAACCATGTCGAGGGGATCTTATTTGGGCTTTGAATATTGTTATTTTTAATATTTGGTCAGGGTTTAATTGTCGGGTGAAGTATTCTCATGTCAGGTTGTCCTGACAAACCCTTGTACAGAGAGATCGAAGACACTCGAGGATGGTGCCTAGTAAGTAATTCAAACTCTCCCTTATTGATTGCAATATGAGATGTAGATCGCATACCAAAGTAGATTAATGATACGTAGAAAAGCGGCTAAGCGGCGCCAAATAATGCCTATTTCACACGTTTAAAATATTTTTAGAATGCAGTAATTGAATTTGATTTTGGTGTTTCTGCATTATGACAACAAAATGGCGACAAACAAAATTCTTTTCCTTATTTTTAGAGAAGTGAATCGAAATGGGACATAATTCGAATTATTTTAAGTGTCTTAATTGTTTTCTTAATTTTCCGAAAATGGACATCAATCCGTTAAATATTGAAGACATTTTATATTCAACTAGAGATAAGGCAAAGTTAGTCGATTTTTTTTTTTTTTTACCGTTTCTTAATGTATTTTATTACAAAAATACTGTTTTTAAATGTTTCTTCTGACAAATTCCCATGCTTCTCTGTTACGGTTTCCCGTGATGAAGCATTTTGAGAATATTGAAATAATTTTTTTTTTTTTTTTTTTGAGAATATTGAAATAATTTTTTTTTTTTTTGAGAATATTGAAATAATTTTTTTTGTTTTTTTTTGAGAATATTGAAATAATTTTTTTTGTTTTTTTTTGAGAATATTGAAAAAAATTTTTTTTTTGAGAATATTGAAATAATTTTTTTTTTTTTTGAGAATATTGAAATTTTTTTTGCAGTATTATTTATAGAGTAAGTAAATCTCAAAATGAATAACATTATGAGACAACTTCACCTGTGTCTGTGTTTCTCGCATTTACGTAACTTACATTTAAAAAAATAGTTTTTACTATGATTATTTATTGAAATCATCGCATAAAACATTTTTCAAAAACATAATTACAAAATCCACCTGAATGCATTTCGGTTTTTTTTCATAAGCAAGTTAGTCATGTTAATCTTTTAATAGTTGAAAAAAAAAAAAGAATGAGTTGGTTCGTTTGGAATTTGGAAGCCTTTAAACTGTCGAATAGAAAGTCATTTAAGTTAGCAATTACTTGTATATTGAAAGTTTTGGACGCTATTTACATCCAATATTTTTATAAATAGAAATTAAAAAATGACCATAACAAAATTAGTTCTAGTTTTATAACAATTTGCTTCAATTAATAATATAGTAACTAAACGACTAAACAATAATTAAATTTAACTTAAAAAAATTAGTAAAAAAAACAACAAAACAGGACCAACAAGAAATAATGTAGAATAAAAATAGAAAATTTTGCGAGCAACGTTGGATAGGAACAACTGTTGCAATACCCGTTCCTTCAGTGACATCAAACAAAACAACGATAGAGACAAGGACGTGCTCGAGAAACTCTGTTTCTTTATTCTGCACCACCAGCTGGTGTAAGTTGGGTATACACACATATATAATTAAGTATTTCTTTGTTATCAAAAGTCCTTTGGCATTATTGTTCTTTCCCTTGTCTTACGAAGAAACCTCTTTCTTTACCTTGACGGCGGTTGATTTTCGACTCTACCCAATGTAGGTTATTTTCACGAAAACCAGGCAGAGTGATTTACCTTGCAACCTAGAGGGAAACACGACAATACATTCTGTAGCAGTCAGCTCCCGGAATCTAGGGAAGGGCTTGTAATCCCCACGCCAGTTGTTTACGGCACTTCGTCCGTGGTAGGGGTACCTCTCTTCGGAGCTGACCACCAACAAGTTTTTCTCTATATCCTCCCAACTCGATTTCTGCTACGTAATTTCTCCTCCTTCCTTCGTTTAAAACCGCCATTTTAATTTCTGACTTTGCACTTCTGGTGCCTTCTTCTTCTGGCCTCGTGCACCTGACTCTTTTAAAGGTTACCGAGTCGTTTTTTTTTTTTTTACGACGTCATACTCCGAAATGAACTTGTCGACCTCATACACCTGGGCTCGATCAAAGGTGACCGGTTCATTTCCGTTCTTTTATGCCTAATTGACAATCTATCTAGTCTTCCTCTTTTCTTTATTATTGCAAGGTCATGCCCTTAGCCTCCCCGTGACGTCTTATGCGTTATTACTCAACATGTCTGCATCATTATTTTGCACATCGAGTATTGTCTATAGTTATCAAAATGAGTTTATAATTTTGGTAAATTTGCAAATTAACACCCTCAGCTAAATTATTCCCCCTCCCCAAAAAAGAATGAGCTTCTACTTTTTTTAGGCGATTTCGTCTGATCACCCTGAAAAACTTGGCGACAAGAAAACAACAACAAAAAAAACAAACAATTATTTTAGAATTTAGAGTGGGGGATCGGTTTTGTATATAAATTTAACTTAAATGATCCCCCCTCCATTCCCAGGCCATTTTGACCTTTTTAGGGCATTAACTAAATTTTTTTACCACTAACCTTTAGTGGTGGCAGTGTTGTAAAACCATGAGTAATCACCTAAAGAAATGGGAGCCCCTCCCCCCAAAAAACATACAGAATTAATCTCCCATAGCTAAAAGAAATTGGGTTAACTGCCCTAAAATGCTAAAATGGCCCGGTAATTGAGGATCGGGTTATGTAAAACTGATCCCCCATTTGATTTTTGATTATATTTTTTCCGACAAGTTTTTCAAAGTGTTCACACGTAAATGTTAAAAAAAAAAAAAAAAAAAAAAAAAAAAAAAAAAATCTCTTGGGGTTAGAGGGATTTAGCTTTGGGTGTTAATCTACAATAGTACCATACATTTTTTTCTAAATGTATGCGAGCACAACAGGGCTATGTATTTTACTGGTAGGAATTTTTCTTCAGCGCACCTCACACACTTCATCCACTCATGCATAGAGATTTATACTGTAGTGATGTGATAATGAAATGGCTTGGTTGATATGTAGTCATACCCTTAATGACAATAAAAGTTTAAAAATTTGGGAATTTCCTTGCTTTTGTACATTTAGTGTATATAAATTTTCATCTTAACCCTATTAAGGGCATATGATTTTCATGGAATGTCACTACTTTTGTAAAGGCTATGCCTCAAGCAAATGGTATTTTTAAAGTTTTTAAGTTTTTTTTTAATTTTCTGGAAAACTAAGGTATATGGTAGACTGAAATTAAAATGCCATCAACTAGACCCTAGAACCTTTATCTCTGCCAAAAATCAGCTGAATCCATCAAATAGTTGATGAGATACAGGGTGGCACACACGTACGTATGTACGTACGTACACACGGATAACACAAAATCACTCCTGACCTTTCTGGATCTCTGGGTTGCCTTGACTAATGTGGCTGAAATTTTACACACTTATAGAACCTATCAAATGAAAATTTTATGCAAAGTTTTAAATAATTTGGTTTATTGGTTTTTGAGTTATGACTGATCAAAGAAATGAGATTTCTAGCATAGGTCGTTTGTGAAGTCTATTAAGGAATAGAGCACTCTCGCGCCTCCCTTGATACATATTAAAAATATATATATATATATATATGCATATAAAAAAAAAATATATATATATACACACATAACAAACAAACAAATATATATATATATATATATACACACACAACAAACAAACAAATATATATATATATATATGTATATATATATATATACACACATAACAAAAACAAATATATATATATATATATACACACACATAACAAACAAACAAATATATATATATATATATATATATATATATATACACACACATAACAAACAAATATATATATATACACACATAACAAACATATATATATATATATATACACACATAACAAACATATGTTGCGGGACCGACCGACCGTTGTGGTTGATCGATCGGCCCCAACAACTAAGAAAAGGTAGACACGGGCAAGTAACGGCAATGTGGCAAAGAAGAGAGGACAAACAACTGGTGAACAGTTTAACGAAGGATGTTTATTTACCATGTGGTAATAACAAGTGAAATGAGATGGTGTCACTGGATCAGGAGTGGTACAGGAGCTCAGGACTGCAGGGTGCTGGAGCAGGAACTCGGGACTGCAGGGATGCTGGAGTAGGAGAGTGCTGGTGCAGGAAACTCTGGACCGCAGGATGCTGGAGCAGGAGAGCGCCGGCGCAGGAACTCTGGACTGCAGGATGCTGGAGCAGGAGAGTGCTGGCGCAGGAACTCTGGACTGCAGGATGCTGGAGCAGGAGAGTGCTGGCGCAGGAACTCTGGACTGCAGGATGCTGGAGCAGGAGAGTGCTGGCGCAGGAAACTCTGGACTGCAGGATGCTGGAGCAGGAGAGTGCTGGCGCAGGAAACTCTGGATGCAGGAGCAAGTGCAGGAGAGAGCTGGAGCAGGAACTGGAGATGCAGACAGCAAAGAGAGTACGCATTCATAGCCCTGAAAAGGGCTGTTTGTATCTTTGCTGCTGCTGCTGGAGTTGCGGCTGCTGTCGACGTTCGGACTGCTGGAGAGCAGGAACTCAGAACTGCAGATGCAGGAGTTCGGAACTGCCGACGTGGGGGTCTCCTGACCCCCCGGTTGAGCTCCCTTTTTGAGCGAGGAGCTAGAGATTTCATGAAGCATGTGCCAAGCCACTTTCGTTGGTCTTGTGAAAAGGGATTAACTTCGGTAAATAAATACCGAAAAGGTCTTTTGTTGTACTACATTGCCGACCGGTGTCGTAGGTGTATTAGTGGGGTTTTCGGTACAGTCGGGAGATGCATTTGTATTCCTTACAGGAGAAATAAGGCATTTGTTTGCTTGCCGTTGTTTTTGCTGAATCATGTTTACAAAGATGGCGATTAAAAATTGGGTTTTTCCAATTTTCTGTTTACAACGTCGAATCACAGGGAGCAGCCGGTACTTTTCCATGGAAAAAGGGTTTGGTGAAAACAGCTGCTGCTGCTGATGTCCAAGTCGTGGCAAAACAAACAGTGAACTACTGCTGCTGCTAGTTTTTCCAAGATGGCGTGTTTTCCAAAAATAAACAAACGTTGCGGTGTAGTTGGACCGCGACAAGGCCCCTTTCCTGGATAATTGATCATTATCAATTAAAAATTAAAGGAAAACATTGTGGTGAAGAGTTGCAGAGGTATAATGAATTGTACCTGCAAGGATGGTCAAAAAACGAAGATGCATGAGTGTTTACGCTGTGGTCAAACATTGACAGTGCAAGTGGATCTGCTCTGTTGAAAAATGTTGAGTGCGAGCGAATCTTGGTGACGTTGTTCATGTTAATTAGTCTGCGTGATGCGGAACTGATGAAACGAACGTTCAATTGTCAAGATCAGCGGTGCGTTGTGGTCAAAGACAGGTGTATAAAAGTTCGGTATGTTGGTAAGGTCTGTGGTGCACATGAATTTGCACAGTTGGTTGAAGGTGATGAGTGAGCGCAAGTGGGTCTGCGCAGTTGTTGGCAAGTGAGCGCAAGTGGGTCTGCGCGGTTGCTGATGAGTGAGCGCAAGTGGGTCTGCGCGGTTGTTGAGTGAGGTGATGAGCGACCACAAGTGAATCTACGCGGTTGTTGACGAGTAAGCGCAAGTGGGTCTGCGCAGTTGTTGACGAGTGAGCGCATGTGGGGTCTGCGCGGTTGCTGATGAGTGAACGCAAGTGGGTCTGCGCGGTTGTTGACGAGTGGGCGCAAGTGGGTCTGCGCAGTTGTTGACGAGTGAGCGCATGTGAGATGTGCGCGGTTGCTGACGAGTGAGCACATGTGGGGTCTGCGTGGTTGCTGACGAGTGAGCGCATGTGGGGTCTGCGCGGTTGCTGACGAGTGAGCGCATGTGAGGTCTGCGCGGTGAGTTATGGTGATGAGTGAGCACAAGTGGTTCTGTGCAGTTGGTGATGTTGCTCATGTTGAATAGTCCGTGTCGTGGAGCTGATGAACAAACATCTAGTTGTTGAGAATGGGTGGTACACTATGGTCAAAGTCCGGTTGTGGGTGACGAGCGCAAGTGGGTCTGCGCAGTTGTTGTTCATGTGAATTAGTCCGTGTCGTGGAGCTGATGAACGAACATCTGGTCGTCATGATTTGGTGGTACACTATGGTCAAAGTCCGGTTGTTGGTGACGAGCGCAAGTGGGTCTGCGCAGTTGTTGTTCATGTGAATTAGTCCGTGTCGTGGAGCTGATGAACGAACATCTGGTCGTCATGATTTGGTGGTGCACTATGGTCAAAATCAAATGCACAAATGTCTGCAAGTGAGTTAGCAGGTCCAGATACAAGTGGGTCTGTACTGGTGTTGGTGTGCGTCGTTCGAGTTGATGTGTCCTCCTGTAGACAAACGAACGTCCAGTTGTTGAGTATTTTAGTCGTGCTTGTGCAAGTGTACTCGTTTTGAACTGGTGCGATTTCTTCCATAGTGTTGTCGGTGATGTCCGGGAATGAGCGCACGTGGGTCTGCGCGGTTGTTGCATCTTGTGTTGAAGAGGGTTGGTAGGCCTTGAAGGGTGATGTTGATGCCTGCTGAGCCTGACTTTTTACAACCAGTATTAAGTCATGAGGCTTGGTGTTGTTGTTCGCGTTTGGCTGAGTTCCTTGAGATGTCCAAAATCGTGGTTGGTGAGGTTTGGTCAATGTCATCTTCTCTACCAGCCGCTGCCCGTGTCCACATATCACGTCGGGGTCACCACTTGTTGCGGGACCGACCGACCGTTGTGGTTGATCGATCGGCCCCAACAACTAAGAAAAGGTAGACACGGGCAAGTAACGGCAATGTGGCAAAGAAGAGAGGACAAACAACTGGTGAACAGTTTAACGAAGGATGTTTATTTACCATGTGGTAATAACAAGTGAAATGAGATGGTGTCACTGGATCAGGAGTGGTACAGGAGCTCAGGACTGCAGGGTGCTGGAGTAGGAGAGTGCTGGTGCAGGAAACTCTGGACCGCAGGATGCTGGAGCAGGAGAGCGCCGGCGCAGGAACTCTGGACTGCAGGATGCTGGAGCAGGAGAGTGCTGGCGCAGGAACTCTGGACTGCAGGATGCTGGAGCAGGAGAGTGCTGGCGCAGGAACTCTGGACTGCAGGATGCTGGAGCAGGAGAGTGCTGGCGCAGGAAACTCTGGACTGCAGGATGCTGGAGCAGGAGAGTGCTGGCGCAGGAAACTCTGGATGCAGGAGCAAGTGCAGGAGAGAGCTGGAGCAGGAACTGGAGATGCAGACAGCAAAGAGAGTACGCATTCATAGCCCTGAAAAGGGCTGTTTGTATCTTTGCTGCTGCTGCTGGAGTTGCGGCTGCTGTCGACGTTCGGACTGCTGGAGATATATACACACATAACAAACAAATATATATATATATATATACACACATAACAAACAAATATATATATATATATATATATATATATACACACATGAAAAACAAACAAATATATATATATATATACACACACATGAAAAACAAACAAATATATATATATATATATACACACATAAAAAAACAAACAAGTGTATGTGTATATATATATATATTTATATATATATATAACCTATCCGCATTATAGACAAGTTTATAGTTCAATATATTTTTTTCTTTTCTTGCAATTCAAGTTAATGGTTCTGGGAATAATTTCACTTGTGGCTTCGATCCAAATTTAAATTGTCCATTAACCTCTTTTGATATGTGATATCTCTTTATATATCTTATATATCTTTAAATATATATTTGATTTTTTTATATATATGTTCAAATTTCACAATGTTATAATTTGTCTTCTTTTTTTTATGTCTACGTCAATATTCATCTTTCTCTTTCGGCTTGAAATTTGTTTTGGCACTTCTGGTCCGTAATCTAACCTCATCTTCCCTTCGAACCACTTGGCTTCGTTCCACGTGTCTCCCCTCCCCCTCCCCTCGTTATCGACATTCATAATCAGCGCTACTTTACACTCAGCTGCCGGCAACAAACACAATGTAGTCTTTTTTTTTTTTTTTAATATATATATATATATTATATACTCTTCGTCCAATAATTTCTCAAGTCACTACCCCCATATATCAATTAACTAAAACTATTAATGATCTTATATCCCCTTCTTATTTACCTAGTAAATATAGTGTAAAATCCACACATGAGCTCTTACACATACTGCATACCCAAAAAACAGATAATAAAATTACTGCATCACTCGACGTTGAAAATCTGTTTACAAATGTCCCTGTATACAAAACAATTGATATAATTATTAATAACATATATAATAACCCATCCCTCCCCCCTCTAAAAATTGATCCTGAAATACTTAAAAAGTTATTATTAATTTGCACAACTGAAGTTCCTTTCCATGACCATAAGGGCAACATATATACCCAAATTGACGGAGTTTCTATGGGATCTGTCCTTGGACCGACCTTTAGTAATTTCTACATGGCTGACCTCGAAAATAAAATATTTAATATAATCACTAAACCTTCCATTTATGCCCGCTACATTGATGATATTCTTATTTTAGTAAATAGTATAGATGAAATAAAAAAAACTACAAGATACTTTTCAAAATAATTCAGTTCTTAAATTCACTCATGAGCTTAATGTTAACAATAAAATTCCGTTTTTAGATGTTCTCATTGACTCCAACAGTGATGCATTCATCACCTCTCCCTATAAAAAACCTACATCTATTAACACCTGTATTTTAAGTTTTAAAAGTGAATGCCCATATAGATATAAAATTGCTATGGTAAAAAATCTATTAAACCGTGCAAAATTAATCTCCTCATCCAAAAAAATATTTTTTAATGAATTAAAAAACATAAAACAAGTCCTAATTAATAATCATTTTCCCAATTATATGGTTGATGAACAAATAAAATTAATGATTAGAAATTTAGATAATCCTACTAATAAGCTAAATAAGTCCCACTACATAAATCTATTCTATTGTAACCAAATGCATCCAAACTTTAAATTGAATGAAAAAGCTCTTATATATATATATATATATATATATATATATATATATATATATGATATCATCTTATCTTATCCTATCTTGAGTGCTTTTACAGATCAGCCCCTATGGCGGATGATAATTGCTTGGTAAAATCGGGTAACAAGTTTCAACAGCAAAAAGCGACCACACAAAATGAAACTTTGATTTGGTTGTTTTGTAGAGAAAAATTGTTCTTGTTTTTGGCTTTATAGAACCTGATAGAGTTTTGCAAAGGGAAAGGAAAAAAACAATAACATCAATGTTTGGTGCATTTTTGGTCAGGAAGCCGGTATCTTCAGACAGCCTGATCTGGTAGCACCAGGCATGGCGTTTGGTTTAGTTGTTTTGTTCTACGGCACATCAACCCTTTTCCGGTTATTTAATGCCGAATGCGATCATTTTGGTGAAAGTTTTATGCTTCAAGTTCTTCATACGTTCAAGTTCTTCATACGTTCAAGTTCTTCATACGTTCAAGTTCTTCATACGTTCAAGTTCTTCATACGTTCAAGTTCTTCATACGTTCAAGTTCTTCATACGTTCAAGTTCTTCATACGTTCAAGTTCTTCATACGTTCAAGTTCTTCATACGTTCAAGTTCTTCATACGTTCAAGTTCTTCATACGTTCAAGTTCTTCATACGTTCAAGTTCTTCATACGTTCAAGTTCTTCATACGTTCAAGTTCTTCATACGTTCAAGTTCTTCATACGTTCAAGTTCTTCATACGTTCAAGTTCTTCATACGTTCAAGTTCTTCATACGTTCAAGTTCTTCATACGTTCAAGTTCTTCATACGTTCAAGTTCTTCATACGTTCAAGTTCTTCATACGTTCAAGTTCTTCATACGTTCAAGTTCTTCATACGTTCAAGTTCTTCATACGTTCAAGTTCTTCATACGTTCAAGTTCTTCATACGTTCAAGTTCTTCATACGTTCAAGTTCTTCATACGTTCAAGTTCTTCATACGTTCAAGTTCTTCATACGTTCAAGTTCTTCATACGTTCAAGTTCTTCATACGTTCAAGTTCTTCATACGTTCAAGTTCTTCATACGTTCAAGTTCTTCATACGTTCAAGTTCTTCATACGTTCAAGTTCTTCATACGTTCAAGTTCTTCATACGTTCAAGTTCTTCATACGTTCAAGTTCTTCATACGTTCAAGTTCTTCATACGTTCAAGTTCTTCATACGTTCAAGTTCTTCATACGTTCAAGTTCTTCATACGTTCAAGTTCTTCATACGTTCAAGTTCTTCATACGTTCAAGTTCTTCATACGTTCAAGTTCTTCATACGTTCAAGTTCTTCATACGTTCAAGTTCTTCATACGTTCAAGTTCTTCATACGTTCAAGTTCTTCATACGTTCAAGTTCTTCATACGTTCAAGTTCTTCATACGTTCAAGTTCTTCATACGTTCAAGTTCTTCATACGTTCAAGTTCTTCATACGTTCAAGTTCTTCATACGTTCAAGTTCTTCATACGTTCAAGTTCTTCATACGTTCAAGTTCTTCATACGTTCAAGTTCTTCATACGTTCAAGTTCTTCATACGTTCAAGTTCTTCATACGTTCAAGTTCTTCATACGTTCAAGTTCTTCATACGTTCAAGTTCTTCATACGTTCAAGTTCTTCATACGTTCAAGTTCTTCATACGTTCAAGTTCTTCATACGTTCAAGTTCTTCATACGTTCAAGTTCTTCATACGTTCAAGTTCTTCATACGTTCAAGTTCTTCATACGTTCAAGTTCTTCATACGTTCAAGTATTTATTCATGGTGTTTGGTTGAGTGAAATGGGGGAGAAGGGGGACCATAGATCCGGCCCCAGCCGAGCACTCACCATGAAAACAACAGTAGAGCAAAGAAAGACGAGCACCATCTCCCCCGTGAGAGAGCGACTGCAGAGAAGTGAACAGGACAACCCCCACTAGACCCTGAAGTTGGCTCCGAACTCCGACAAGAAGCACAACTTTCTTATTAACAAATGTTCATACAAAATGGTGAACACACTCTTCTTATATCTTCAACTCCTGCTATCTCACGCAACTTCAATTTGTGGTCAGCCAAAAAGAGTTTATGGACTTTTTAAATGTTTTCCGGGACAACAGCCAAATTTGGGCGACCTTAGCGTTCAGCATCATTTGTGTCTGTATGACCACATTTAAAGTCGGCAAACCATCTCTTAGCTGTGTCTGAATAACACTTATCGAGCCATTGCTTTGCTTGAATAATATTTTTTCTCATCAGATAGCAATGCTTTATCAATGCACGGAATTTAGATTTTTTTTTTTTCTTTTAACCATTGTTTTAAAAATTTGCAAAAAAAAAAAAATTGGCATCAAGTTTTTTTTTTCTAGCTGATCGCTTATTTCAGGCTTAAAAGATAGAAAAAATTTAAAAAATTTAAACAATAATCTTACGGAACCACGAACCCTAAATCCGGGGGTCTGGTTTTTGACAAAATCGGTTAAGAAAAAAAAAAAAGAAACTTGACGCCATTTTTTTTTTTTTTTTTTTTTTTTTTTTTCCTCACAAGATCAGTGAAAGTAACGACTCAAATTTTTAAATAAAAAACTTACAAATAGTTTAAAACTTTTTAAAACTAACAGGGCGATAGAATATTAAAATTTTCTATCGTTTGGTAACGGTTATTTGTTTTTTTGTTTTGTTCAAGCTCCTTTTTTCTTAACTATACTGCACAATCGTCAATGAATTTGTATGAATCTGCATGTTATGACTTTTTCAGACTTTATTCTGTTGTCATTGGTTCCTCCAATTCTTTCTAGAATTAGGTACTCACAAGAGGGACCACGTGACGGTTGTCAGCATCCATATATAAAAGTGGTGCTATAAAATTGACTGGATTCAAACTTGAGACCCCCAAGTCATCAATCTGCGTTATTATCTACTTCCCTTGTGGATTAAATAAAGAATTCAGTGTAAAAATCCATGTAGTTTGACTAAAACATTCTCAAGTTTGAAAAGATGCACCTGAAGAAGGTCGAAGGTTACATTGGCCGACGAAATGTTGTGACTATAAAATGTTGTGACTATAAAATGTTGTGACTATAAAATGTTGTGAATATAACAATCAAGAGAAGAGTTGTAGTTCGAATAAAACCGCAAACTTTTATTTGTGATGTCGTCGTAACGTTGTTTCTATATTTCTATTTTCCAGGTCTGAACAAGGATAGGTCCATATTTGATGTGTTCTTAATGAAGAATAAGTCCAACAAAAACCAAGCTAACAGCGCCGTGAAATCGGGGAAGAATAATAATTCTGTGAAATCATCAAAGCAGGACAACCACCAGAAAAAGAATGGAAATGCTAAAAAAAAGAAAGAGCCGGAAACGAAAAAAATCTATCGCGTTGAAGAAGCCATTTTTCTGGTAAACCCCTTTTTTTTTTCTTTGTTTGTTTTTTTTTTCCTTTTTGTTCCTTTATTTTTCCTTCTTTTTTTTTTCTTTTTTCTTTTTTTCTGTCTTTTTTTCTTTTTCATTTTTTCTTTTTCATTTTTTCTTTTTATTTTAATTTGTTTTTTTTTCTTTTCTTTTTTTTCTTTTTCTTTTTTAAAAATTTTTCTTTTTAAAAAATTTTTTTTTGTTGTGATTTCTTAGATTAAGACCCACGCTAAAATGTACTTTCCGGATGTTTACGTAAACCGCCAGAAAGTACCAACGCCAAGTCGGTTGATCTACCTGCGTCCAAAAAAATCAAAAACCACGCTGGATTTACAAGTGGGGAAAATAACATTAACCAACATTTTAAAACAAAAAAAAATCACATAATACATTTAGTCAAATTGTATGAAAGAAATAATTATTTTTTTAACGAAGAAATAAAAATTAAAAGGTGATAAATTATATTTCTTTAGTGGTTTTTTTTTTTTTTTTCATTTGCGATTAGTTTTTTTTCCTGACAAAAGTTAATCACTCCTTCGGGAGACGCAACAGACAGTGATAGCTCGTGAAAATTCTTTGCATTACTTTTGCGTTTCAATCAGTTGAAATGTTGACTGTTTATTTTCTTGCAATTTGATTGGCTAACCGCTTCAATACTTTCCGGCGGTTTACGTAAACTTCCGAAAAATACCGACGCCAAGTCGATTTTAGCATGGGTCCTAATCTAAGGAACTACCTTTTTTTTTTTTTCTCTTTTTTTCTTTTTTACAAGTAAAATGTTATTTTATTTATGAGATAATTTTATTTTTCTTGTGAAAATATTAATTAAACAATGCTTTATTAAATGATAATATCATTAATTCAATAAATGATTTTTTTTTCTTAAGAGTTATATTAATTTTATTAACACAGAAGTTAGGGGCTTTTTTTTTTTCATAATATATAATCACTATATTTAAGAAGATTTTTTATTAACATGTACGGTGCTTTTTTCATTTTAATACCTTGAGATATAACTTTAGTAGAGATGTTTTTTGTTTATATAAAATAATACATTTTCACTAAGTTTCATAATAAAATAATTGATTCATTGCTTTCCTGAATTTTTGCGAATTTAAAAGATGAAGAGAGGTCGATTTTTTTTTTTTTTTTTTTTATAATGAGGGGGTGCGCATTAATTTTGCCCATAACTAACTGAAGTTTATTTGTACCAAGTATGGTTGTATACAAAAAGGATTGTGCATTTTATTAACATTTACATGGGTCACTAGACTGGGCTAGTGTCCACGGAAGATGGGGAAATATTTGTATTTCTACAATGTTTGTCGGCTAAAAACTTGTCTCAATTTAAAAAGTTCTCTTCCTAATCTTTTAAGCATGCTTGAGCTACATTAAAGTTTTATTTCGACGAGTTTGTTGACCATTTCACTGTAGCAATTGACCATCTTTCTAATATATAAAACTAGCAGGGCTACCCGGTGTTGCCCAGGGCAAAAGTGTAACATACTTCTATTAAAACTTCTATCTCGCTTTCCCCCTACCTCTTTCTTTTCCGCCCAGCCCATTCCTTTCTCTGGATACACACTTTAATAGAATAACTCGAGGAATGGGTCAGCGTAAGGGAAGTAACTCATTGAAAAACAGTTACTTCACTTTAGTTAGTGTATTCAATGTCTGGAAAATAGCCTCTACATTTTGGTCAAGTTTCAGAAAAATTGAATGGATGGATCAAACGTTATGGGAGAAAAGGGTCATTTTTTGCCATTTTGGGAGCTTTTGACCCCGTGGGGGCGCGAACCAGATTTTTTCCAAGGTCAGCAATACTTATTTTCTATTAGGAACAATTGCCTCCACATTTTGGCCAAGTTTCAGAGAAATTAAATGGATGGATGAAAAGTTATGGGGAAAAAATGTCATATTTTGCCATTTCGGGGGCTAACCAGATTTATTTCAAAAATCGGAGAATGTCACTTTCTAACCTGACCAAAGTTACAACTTCATGCAAAATTTCAGAGAAATTCAATGGATGGTTGCGGAGAAAAATATTGACGGACGGACATGCCTCAAAACATAAGTCCCCCAAAATTGGGCGACCAATTAAAGTTAACATTTATCAAATTTTTTTTATCCATTTTTAACTAAAAGGATAAATGTTTTCACTTCAAAGTAAACAATTCTGATGTGAAAAGTAATTGTTTGATTGGTTAAAAGAAAACGCTAAAAATCTCAGAACATTTGTTTTTAATCTTATTTTTACATACTTTTAATTTTGAATGATAAGTTCAAGACCTGATGTCGATAAGGTCATCGGATCTAAGGTGCTAATTCAAAATCTGCAGTTAGTTTAGCCGCAGCACATACACATAAATTGGCTTTATACAGAAGTTGGTAGGATTTTCGAATTTACAACACAATAGCAATGCATTTGACAATTCGATATTTGATTCTGACTGTTTTTTTTTTTTGTTGTTCCACTATGTTCTTTGTGCAAATATAATGTAGTTTACTTTGGTTTCTTTCTTAAAATACTAATTCTGGCTAGGAATATTGATAAAATGGAAACATTTTTCCTTATTCAACTACCCAGCTTATGCCTTTAATAAAAAGTTTCAACATTTTGCTCTGTATTTCGACTATCAAATAAACAATTACATGCGTTTACATTATTAGAACCTAAAGTCCTTTGACTTGTAAATTTACTTCATAAACATTAAACAAGGAACAGATAAAAGGGTAAAACATTAAATACACAACTTGTTTTTATTCCACCATTTTGAAAAACTCCCCTGGCAAGGATAGACAACTCCATATTTTTGAAGCATGAGTTACTTCCCTTGGCTGGCACCTACTAATTATAATTATTAAATAAGACATTTTAAAACGAAAAGCTATTCAGGATGAAAGTATAAATACACCCAGGCAATGCCGGGTAGAAAGTCTAGTATATAATAATTGTATAGAAATTGCGACGGCATTTTATATATATATATATATATATATATATATAACTTCTTTGTAATATAGCAGGAAAAATCCCAGCAGAGTGCTCGATTAATTGAGAATTAAAGTTAAAAATTAAGAGCGTACTATTTATTTATTTTGGTACAGAAAAATTAGTACAACATCTGACAACAGAAGCTGAAGAGAGCCGGATGGCTAAGTCCTTCTGTGCTTGAAACCGACGGTACGAATGTTGTACTAATTTTTCTGTACCAAAATAAATAAATATATGTGTGTGTGAAGGTAGATATATTATGCGGAAGTCTTTTGTTTATTTATTTTATTTTTTATTTTCAGATTGACAAAGCGACATTAGAAACGATTTTCATGAAAGATCAGGCCAGTTTTCCAAATAATCCCGATATTTGGTTGAAAGATTTGTCATCCTATCTCAATGTTGAACTTGACATGTTTCCCGAAAAGGACCCAGTCTTTAAGGATAAACCAAAAGGTTCGTTGGTTTGCTCTTCAAATCTTATTCCTTTGCAATTGTTTATGTACTAATTTGAAAGTTAATATTAAATCTTATTCCTTTGCAATTGTTTATGTACTAATTTGAAAGTTAATATTAAATCAATCTGGAGATATAGTGCAGGCGAGGAAGAATCCGGCTTAACCCGATCAGGGTGAATGTTGTTGCAATAACATTAACTCAATCAGTCGGACTAAGATTCTTTGAGAGATCAGCTAAATTCTAAAGTGAACATGAGGAAAGTGACATTAAATGAATAAAAGAAAGATTTATATCCACGGACAAGCATATTTCGTCTTCATTAAGACTCCTCAGTGTGGCTATATACAGCTGACCAGCCAACTGCACAACCCTAACCTCTGAGCTCGGTCACCACTGACTTTTAAGATTTGACACCTTATTCGATGTGCCCACGGAATCATTTGCACAGATGATATGGAAATATACTGTATCCGTCAGAGGTAGCGACGATGTCTACCAAATCCAGGACAAACATTCAGACGGAATATAGATGAACACATCTTCTGTCTGTCCTTTTACATGGCTTGTTGCACT
This sequence comes from Sepiola atlantica, assembly GCA_963556195.1. Lineage (NCBI taxonomy): Eukaryota > Metazoa > Mollusca > Cephalopoda > Sepiida > Sepiolidae > Sepiola > Sepiola atlantica. The sequence continues at coordinate 1,109,925 of OY744526.1, forward strand.
TTGCGATTTTTTTTTTTGGGGGGGGGGTCAATAAATTTGATTTTGATTTTTGTATTGAATGTTTTCAATCAGGTTGGCAATTCTTCTCAGATTTTTCCGACTTGTTTCCTGTCGGAGAGGGAGGACTTCTAAATGGTGCATAGTTCATCAAGGGCACCCTAGGCGTTGCCGTTGCAGATTTCGATGTGTCTTTCTGCTAATTGGATTTTGTTGTCGAGGTATACAAATTCCTGGATGGACTTGATGCTGTTGCCGTTTTTCAGCAAAAGATAAAAAAATGTTAACATTAATCCCTCGGCTATATTATATAAGAAAATTGGACGATCCCGAACAAAATGACAGACCCATAACAAAAAAAAAAAAAATCCAAACGTAAGGCAGACGGATTTTAAAAACAAAAAAAATCCAAACGTAAGGCAGACGGATTTTAAAAACAAAAAAAATCCAAACGTAAGGCAGACAGATTTAAAAAAAAAAAAAATCCAAACGTAAGGCACACAGATTTAAAAAAAAAAAAAAATCCAAACGTAAGGCACACAGATTTAAAAAAAAAAAAAAAAAAAAAAAAAAAAAAAATTTACTTATTGTCACCCGGACTTAGAGTTAGTGGTAGGGTTAAAGAAAAGAAATTTGTTTTTTATGCTTTTTCAATGCGGGACAGTATACCACTCAGAAATATGTAACACTATTGATGCAAATTTTCTGTGCCGTGCCGTTCCATTTCGTAGGGCCAAAGAAATTCATCCCGGTAGCTTGAGAACAGGGAATCTGGTGTACCATTTAGCGCCTTGAGTTTTCGTTTAGCACGTTAACTCACGTTTTAAAAATATCACTTAAAAATCATTTTTTGAAAATACATGCCCTTCCTTAATACTACCACTAACCCTAAGTCTGGGTGTCAATATGAAAAATAAATGTTTTGGAATTTTTGAGATGAGGATTTTGTATTATTTTAATTATTCCGACTACTGTTTTCATCTTGGATGTTATTATCAGAGTGTTTTAGTTGATGTAACCTGCGACCTTCTTCAGGTGCATTTGGTCGAACTCTGCAATTTTTCTGTCAAACTTGGAAATCTGCACGGAATTTCGAACAGAACCTTTTATGTAATCCGCAGGAGTAGCTTGCTCTCGTTCCGTCAGCCATTACTGTAAGTGTTAAATAATTCGTTATGGAAGGACCTGTGGCGTAACGGATAAAAGTGCTAAGTAATAAACAATTCTAACTGACCGTCTCCTGGAGGTTGAAGATTCATGGCTCCCTTTAATTGCAGGCGATACTAAGAATACAATTACGAATTACTTAGGACTTCTAACCGGTCATGGCTGACGGAACGACAGCATGCTACCCTCGTGGCTTAAATAAAGGATTGGAGGTTACATCAGCCAAAACGTTGTGAGAATAACATCCAAGATAAGAACAGTAGTCCAAATGATACAAACAGAAAAAGAAAAGGTGTCCGCGATATGAAACGGTGTCCGCGATATGACAATTAACTCAATCTATCGTCTATCGAACTCTTAAAGCTCAATTTTGCCAAAGACTGGTGATAGTATTTTTGAAACGGTGAATTGTGCTCAAAATGTCTTTGCTTTTTCGCAAACCCGAAAAAATAAACATTTTTGATATCAAACCAGATAGTATTGCTTTATTAGATGTATTTTTCAATTTAGATTATTCGGACTACTGTTCTCGTTTTGGATGTTTTCCTCGCGTTCCAGCTGACGTAGCCTCTGACTTTCGGGTGCGCCTTGTCGAACTCTGGAGTCTGTACGGAATTTTGAACTGAAATAGAGAAAGAGAATACGCTAGGGCAGTTACTTAAGCCCATTGTTAATTAGATTAGCAGCATAAATAATACGTCTTTTTAGCACAGCTGCTTCCGCCGAACTGCCGTACGTCTGACATAATATTCAACTAAATATGAGGGTCTATCTCCAAAACCCTTGTAGAAGTTTGTGACATATTTCCATCCTATGGTCAGAACAGATACTACATTTTGATCCTAGGCCAAGAAAGTGTATTCACGTTCAACACAACAGCGACATCAGATGAAATTTAAAAACTTACTTTTTTTTTTTTTGATTGTTTCTACTTCGATCAGTCGACATTGTCTTTTAAGAAAGGGGTGGAGGGTGATAACGTACGCTCGAACATAAAATTGCCCTAGCGTATTATCATATTGATTCTTATAATCAACTTGCTGTGATAAGTGATGACTTAAAAATATATTTTCTTTTGCATATTTTTTTATTTTTTACAGATTTTCCATTTTGCTTTTTGCGTCCTGATGTCAAAAAGTTTTTGGCATCAGCTGTCCGTCAATGTCCTGTTAAAGTCCAAGAATCCATCTTCCAGCATTCCATTAACTGTATGTTGAATGAATCTTCCAAAGGTAAAAAATTTAATGGGTTTCCATTTTCCTTGTTAATTCATAATTAAAAAAAAAAATTTTTATTTTTATGTACGGATGTAAGTTCTCTGATTTTTAAAGGAATTCAGCTTTTTGTTTTCTCAGAGAAAAACGTATTTCCGCTTAAATCATTAGAGCCTCTCATGGATGCGAGTTCTTTGTTCTTTGGTTGAAATATACTTTTTTTTTTCTCAGTTTTTATTTTTTTTATTTTTTATTTTTTCTCGTTTTTTTTTTTCCTCAGTTTTTTTCTCGTTTTTTTTTTTTTCTCTTTTTTTTTCTCTTTTTTTTTCTCTTTTTTTTTTTTCTCAGTTTTTCTTTTTCTCAGTTTTTTTTTTTTCTCTGTTTTTTTTTCTCAGTTTTTTTTCTCAGATTTTTTTTTTTTCTCAGTTTTTTTTTCTCTTTATTTTCTCAGTTTTTTTTTTCTCAGTTTTTTTTTTTTTTCTGTTTTTTTTTCTCAGTTTTTTTTTCTCAGTTTTTAAAATTTTTTTTTAAAAATAAAATTCAGAGAAATAGCGACGAAAAAAAAAAATAAGGAGGTAAGGCTCTAACGATTTGCCAAATCGTTAGAGCCTTACCTCCTTATTTTTTTTTCGTCACTGTTTCTCTGAATTTTATTTCTCTTTCTTCCTCTCACTCTCTCTCGCTTTATTTTTCTTTTTTCCTGATTTCTCTCTTTCCGTCTTTTTGGTTTTCTTTTTCTCTTCTAAAAGTTCTCTTTGAAAACGGAAAATGTTCATTTTGCTGTGAAGGCTCAGACTTAAAATAATTCATGATTAGGTAGGAGAGTTAGATGACTTGTTTCATCGAAGAATGACTTCCTGTCTCTTTATCCCCACATGTGGACTCTGTGTCTTTTTCTTAGTTTTCATTTTCTTAGTTCAAACTGATTTGAGTTTAGAAAAAAAGTTGTTTTTTGCACTGCACCCTCAACAAACGCGCGCAGGGGAGTGGGGTCTGATTTTTCTTTTTTTTTTCATTGGTTGCTCAACCTTCCTCGGTCTATCGCATATGTACGATGTATAGAAGTGAAACCTGACTGTTGAGGGTTGAGGATATGTGTTGCATGGAGAGAAATGATATGAGAATGATACAATGGATGTGTAATGTGAGTCTTAAAGACAGGCTTAGATCTGATGAGCTTATAGGAAGATTAAATCTGGACAGTATAGGGTAATGTGTGCAGAACAGGAGACTCTGTTGGTATGGTCACGTAGAAAGAATGGATGAGAGTTCTTGGGTCAGTACAACATGGGAGGAAGTGATAAGGATGGACTTTAGAGAAAGAGGGATAAATAAAGACTTGGTCAGAGATAGGTTAGTCTAGAAGTCAATTTCTAAAAGCCGTCCAACACATACCTGCAAATAAAAAAAAATAAAAAAAAAAAAAAATTATAAATGTTAATGTTAAAATGTCGACTTATTTATATTTAAAAAATTAAAAAAAATTTTTTCTTTATTTTTACGCTTCTTTACCTTCGACGAAAACTAATTGTAAATCATGTCCCATCTGAAATAAATAAATTTTTTTTTTTTCTGATTTCTCTCTTCCCGTTCCTGTCTTTTTTTGCTTTCCTTTTTCTCTTCTGAAAGTTCTCTTTGTTGTGAAGGCTCAGACTTCAAATGATTCATGATGGGGTAGGGGAGTTAGATGACTTGGATTACGTGAGTCTGTATTTGAAATACTTGTAAAATAAATGATAAAAATAAAAAGAGATTGAGAATATAAGAGTTGAATTGGAGAGAAAATTGCTTCACTTGAGAACGGTGTTTGTGGATAGGAAGAAGAGACGGCAAAGAAAAAGGAGCGATGTGATCGTTTATGGTTTTTGTTTCTCCTCCTCTCATCCAATCATCTGTCAGCAAGCGGTGTAGACATCCGTGAAAATTTGGCAGTTTAATAAGGTTCTGAACGGATGCAATTTCTTACGATGTCAAACGAATGTGTTATTTTTTTTTATTTGATGACGGTTCGTAATATTTTACAATTGTTTTATTGTAATTTTTTTTTTTCAAGGAATTTTTGCACCTGATGAAATTATTGAAAAGTGGTCTCTCACCTTTTCCCTGTGTATGCCGCGAGAAAAAGGAAAAGTAGTGGGAAGGGGAAAGAAGGGGAATGAGAAAACAAAGGAATAAAGGAAGGTTCGAGGGTATTTCATCAAACATGAAGAAAAAAGAAATAATACATAAAAAAAAAAGTTAATTTATGTGACTGAAATAGGAATTAATGTGTAATCAGTTCTATCATTACTCTCAAACAACTTATTTTTACTTACGCCATGTTTTAGTAAAAGGATAACATTAAAGACACTTATAAGTTAAATCGGACCATATAAGGAATAAGGACCCCGGAAATTGAAAGACGAAAGAGACAAAATTTGATGTATACCTTATAGATAATAAAGCTGTGTTCGTCGGTTTTCGTCAAAAGCTCGCATTTTATATAGGAAAAGATTTATTTTAAGAAATATTTATTAAATATTTACTTTAATGTAGGATGCGTTTTTTTTAATTTACAAAACTTTTTAATAATCAAACGAAACATTGCAGAATTCTCGTTCTAAAATGTTTTTGTGTCACTATTTACTTGCCTCCCCACGAGGGCAGAACGCATAAGATAAAATCTTATAGGGTGAGTCTTTTTCTTTTCAATACATTTTAATACACACAGAACATTCTGTTATTCGTGTTGTGTATTTTAAGGAAAGAGGGGAGGATATATTAAATATTTTTTTTTTTTATGTAAGGTGCATTTTTTTATTTTTTGTTATTTATAAAACTTTTGAATAAAAAACGAAATATATAAATTTTTTAAAAATCGGCAGACTTGAGTAATCTTCCATTTTTTTCCTCCCCATGAGGGCGGAGTTAGACTTTAAAAAATATAAGTTTCCAAACTGAGGCAATTAAAAGTTTAGACTTTTTCCTTTTTTCTGTAAGCAACAAGTATAAACTAAGATTTAACAAATTTTACATAATTTTATTTACAAATCTTTTAACTTATTTATTATTAAAAAAAAAAATTGCTATTTACTTACTTACAAGGGCAAAGGCCTTACTGTTAATATTGACAAAATTATTGCAGATATATAGCAAAAATAAGACAATAAAATGACAAATGAATAACACCAAACATTAATTTATTATAAACTGTTTAAAAAATAGTTATGCAAATTAAGCATTCAAATAGCTGTCTTTTGGCCTTTCGCCTGTACTATATATACAGTATTTCAAAATATTATATTGTATTATTGATTTAAGTAACAATAACCTGTTTTGATGGTTGCATAGGAATGATAAATGAAGAAAAACTTTCGCATTTATTCATTTAGATATATATAAATGAATAAATGCAAAAGTTTTCTTAGTTTATCACACCTATATTGCCATTAAAACGGCTCACTGTTATCTAAATCAATAATACAACATAGTCTTTAAAATACTGTATATATAGTAGAGAGCAAAAACTCAAACACAGCTATTTGTATGCCTAATTTGCATAACTATTTTCTTAACAGTTTATAATAAATTAATGTTTGGTGTTATACATTTGTAATTTTATTGTCCTATTTTCTTATATGCTATAGTTTTAAAAATTAACAGTAATTACTTAAAATGATTAAATAAAAAAAGAATAAATTATGAAAACTTTTTTAAAATCTTAATTAATTTTCAAGGGAAGTAATTTAAATGAAAACCTAGTTTTTAAAATTAAAATAGATTTATATTAAAGATACGTAATGAAGTTGTACATTTAAAAAGGCTATCATTTCAAGGAAAGAAACTATTAGTTGAAAGCCTTATGGCATATGGCGACCTCAGCACAGAAAGGGGTTAGGGTTTAGCTGGTTGTTGAGTTGGTCATTTGTATGTACATCGCGGGGGCATCGTAGCAGCATGTATGTTGGAGCACATTCGATCAAAGTATTCGTAAAACAAACACAGGGATGCAACATTGTGTCGATGCGACAAGGGCTGCAGCTTGATGGACAGTGCGGGACCCATTAGATTAGACAATCTTTTTTAGACCTTGAGTAAGAGGGAGAGACTAGTGGTTGGTGCACCAGTGCAGATGTGGCAACAATACTCGATGCATAGGCAGATGGTGGCTTTGTAGAGATCTAGGATAATTGTTGGGATTAAATATCCCTGGAAGAAAGTTCAATTCACGCACGTGAGAATGCAGTAACAAATAGATAAGTGTAAAATAGAAACAGGGAAACAGCTTTTGTGAAAAGGAACACAACAATGGTATATAAGTTTAAAACAGTTTTGCTTGTGAGAAAAAATAAGGGCATATATATATATATATATACAACAAATGGTGAGTTCAAAGTTCAGAAAGGAGGAAGTTAATTTAGGTTTGCGAAAACGTGCTTCGCAAACTTATCTTGTGGGGGTTCTGGTAACAAGTTGCATGTGCGCCCACCTCAATTCTGGCTCCTGTCGAGATGTAGTCACTTCAGTCCAAAATGGTTGATAACAAGGAGTGGGAGCTCTCTGCGACTGCCGTCGTGGGCTTTGTCTGAGAAGCATCCAGCCGCGGTCCTACCAGGTTCAAAAGGTAGGTCGAAAAGAGGCTGGGACACAGCGTGCAAGCGTTTTTATGGACTGACTCACGTGACCCCTAAGGGAGTAGGGGTTGGGATGCCTGACAGCAAATCCGTGAGACCCTTAAGGGACACGGCTGCAGCCAGTCAGTGAGGGGGACGTTAATAAATTCTAATATAATGTCAGGTGTGAGAAAGTTTTTAGCTTGCTAGAGAGAGCCCACTTTCTTTGCAGCAGCCTTGGCAGTATCTTCTATGTATTTATTCCAATTCTTGTTACCTGTGAATGATAGGCTGAGAAGTTTGAATGATGGATTCTTAGGTAGGGTGCTATTTCAAAGGCCATGGAATACATGAGGCCAATATCCATGTGGGCGGTTGCACTCGTTTTTTGCGCGGAAATGAATTACAAGTACAAATAAGAAACGATAGATTACATCACGTCTTTAATGTTTATGTAATAAATAAATCTTTTTAATTACTGAGTGTTCAACGCTTATCAAGGCCGGGGGGGCACTCGAGGATGAGGGTTAAATAAATGAAGTTAAAAAGAATACTTAAAGCTAGATTAATAGTCGTTGGGTGGCGGTGAGTTTTTTGATTGTATATAAATATATACACACTTGATTTAACTTTTCTGATTTGCTTATATATATATATATATATATATATGATATGAAACTAAATCCATGTATGTACATCTATGTAATTCCTCTGATAAGATTTTAATCTTTGAAAAGCCTTGGCTTAAGGAAAGAATAATAAACATGTTTTTACCGAGTACACCTTGTATTGAACAATCGAAGTTGAAATAGATTTGTCATTCGTACATGTTTATCCCTCTTTCATTTATCTTTATATTCATATATATATATATATATATATGAGTGTCTGTCAGGTTGTATATGAAAAGAAATCAAATAAAGTGCTCGATCATATAAGAGAGCTAATATAATTTATTTAAATACTGTATATTACATATTTCAGAAATGTACCGCGGTTTCATCCAAAAGGGCAGATTTAGACATCTTTAGTAAATCTTTGTGAAAACGTTTTCTGTCATTGTTGACGCCATTCCCCATCGGACCGTGACTACAAGCGTTTCAGCATGCCGACGATTCCACTGGGCACAGAGATTTACTAAAGATGTCTAAATCTGCCCTTTTGGATGAAACCGCGGTACATTTCTGAAATATGTAGTATACAGTATTTAAATAAATTATATAATTTCATTCTGATAAGCAATTTCTAATAACAATGGATGGCATTTGACGCTACTTCCAGGATGAGGTATTGTTGTAGGTAAATGTTGTAGATAAATGTTGTAGATAAATGTTACGATGTGATAAATTAATGTTTTGTTTATTTTGTTGTTGTAGGTGCTGGCACATATGGTTACCGCATATTCATCCAGTTACTAGCTAAAGAGAAACCAGAATTTGTTTTGTCCAAGCTCCCTCAGGTACGACACTTGTTTGTTTTTGTTTTTTTATATATATCCTAACGAGGCACCATTTATCAAGGCCGGTCGGCCACTCGAGGATAAGGATTAATGAGTTTGTCAGAAGGACAGTGAACCAACAACATGAGAATTGGTAACAATGGTTGAGAATGGCCAGAAATTAGGTTTTTTAAGAGGACGGCTCAACAAAGAATTTGTTAACATTAGACTTGAAAACGACCATGTTGTAGTTAGCTGGGAAGCAGCCCCGTGGTACAGATAGTTCTTCGAAAGAAACTTTGCTCATGGAAGTTCTGTTTAGTTTTAGCTACACAGAGAGGGGGGGGGGGGGTTATTTACAGTTGTTGTAGATAGACGAGTTCTTGTTGTAAATGTCTTGCGGGGGGGGGCCCTAGATTGGGGGTCAGTCAAGCACCTATGCTGAAAATAACTATAGAGTAGAGAAAGACTAGCAACGTAGAAACATTGAATCTTATTATTATGATTGTTGTTATCATCAGGATTAAACTGCCAGATGCCGCATCATATGATGCTTCTTAAAAAAATTTTTTTTTTTTTACTGATCAACCACCAAAAGAAACCCGCCTTTAGCCTCGGGCTATCGGCATTGCCACGTAGACTTCACTATCCAAAATGGCGACACGTCAGCACGTGGACTTTCCTAAGATTTTGACACACAGCCTTCCAAATAACAATATGAACTGTGCCAGCCTTACAGATTAACTCTTATTTCTATCTACGTACGTACTGACTTTTGAATAACATCCTCATCTTATGGACTCTTGATACCATTTTCTTTCGGCGTCTAGACTCGACTGGACTTATAATAACATATCTATTACTAACACTCCGGTGGCTTGGCCGTGCAAAATGAATGGACGCTGGGAGGATCCAAAAGGCTATTCTTTATGACGGGTTCGCAACCGGCTCCAGACCAGCAGGAAGACCTGTCTTACGCTATAAGAATGTCTGCAAACGAGATATGAGGGCAGGTGGCATTTGACCCAACAGGCTGGGAGCTTCGTGGCTGAAGACCGAAGCCACTGGAGAAGAGCTGTAAAGGCATGCTCCAAGAGGAGTGAGGCGACAAGAGACAAGCAGTGAAGGGAGAGAAGAGGGCACAGACGGCAGAGGGCTGCAACAGAGCTCTCACAACCAGACGCCACCTACATCTGTGATAACTACAACAGAGCCTGCCGATTCAGGATAGGCTTGCACAGTCACAGTAGACTTTGGAATTCGGCAACGGATTTATCTAGAGGCACAAAAATCCATTGTGTCCTGAGATAGACGGGTGCCGACAACAATTACTAACTCAAGCTCATTATTTGTTTAACGAAGATGACAAATAAAAGTTTGTCTTTAATTTTTGAATGAAACAAAAAATATATTTTGAAAAAAAAAAAAATTTCATAGTTTTGAGATAGAAACAGTAAAACAATTAGAGTAGAAAATGGACCTAACCCTGACCCTAACCCTAACCCTTAACCCTAAACCCTAAACCTAACCCTAAACCTAACCCTAACCTCGTAACACCCGTTTCTCTTATTTTGTCCGTCTCAATATAGTTGCTAACACAAGTAGAGAAATCCTATGAGAGTCGAAAGTAGACCTTGGGTTTTCTTTCGACAGCCTTGTAACTCTCGTTTTCCTTTATTTTGTCCTTTAGTCCTCATATTTCATGAGCGACGTTTCTTCCAAAGAATTGCCGTTTTGTGGGTCGGAATCTATCCATCTAACACTTAACGTTGGCTAGTTTTTGACTTGAAAGTAGTATTTTTATTTTGGGCTCCTGACACCAAGTGGCTTCATGCCTTGTCTGGAGCAATTTCCCACAAAAGAAAAAAGTAAATACATTCCCGGGCAATGCCAGGCCGGGTCACCTAGTTATAATATATCTTATTTATAATATATCTTATTTATTTATATTCGATAGTGTTTGCGCTTTAAGAAAATCATATTTATTTTTATTTTAGTATATGGAACTTCTGAAGAATCACCAAAACCGTCCGTTACGTTGCTTGTCAATACTTTGGGCCATCGGACAAGCTGGCTTCAAAGATCTCAACAGTGGATTAAAAAGTAGGTATAATTAAGTACTTTTTTTTTTTTAAATTTTCCATGCATTTTTAAACTTTTTAAAATTACAATTTTACTGTCTATGATCATTCCAGAACGCAACCATCTTATATAGAAAGGACAGTTGTCTGTTTGTGTGTTCAACTAAAAGTCAGAAACGACACAAGACACCCCTATACAGCTGATATATTCTTTTTCAGCATTGCCTCGAATTACTTAGAGTGGGTTTATAAAGCAAATGTTGGTCTGTGTTGTGAAAAAAAGAATTTCATTTCCAAGCGATTTCATATTTAATCCAATCAAACGTTTTGGTCTTGGAATATTATAATAGGAGTCGAAGGAGCTAACACTCGCACAGTCCCATCTCCTCATACTGCTACCCAAATCACCAGGTACTAATTTAATAATTTCTTCAATATTCACTGGTGAAAAAGTCTTGTAAAAAAAAAAAAAAAAAAAAAAAAAGAAAAAAAGAAACTTACTTTTTCTTTGAATCTCATGATTCTTTTGTTTATAAAACTCAGGCTTTGTTATTTATAAATGCTTCGATGATGCAAGCAAATGATGAAACGGTCGTAATTCTTTGAGATAAAAAAAAACAGTTTTACTTCTATAAGGTCTGGTGTTGTCTCTGTTGGAATATAAATGTATATATAATTCAACAAGTTCAAAAATATTGCAAAAATGAACTTAAAACCATAAATACTTTTGAACTTGTTCAATAAGCTCTATTTGATATTGAGCACTTTTTTATAAACCCGGTTGAAATTGTTTGGATTACTACCCTGTGGATGTTTTACCTGGATTATTATTATATATATATATATATATATCATTTTTTTGACGAGTCACCCTCCTTGAAAATCCAAGATAGATCTGCATACCTTGTTTGTCTGAGCGATGACGAAACTAAGCGTAAAGAATTGGATCTCTTCACTGATAAATAAAAATATGGTTACTGGAATTTGAATTTCTATTGCTTATTTGATACATGCTCTGGAGTTAAAAATTAATATCCATTGAGCTTAAACCTCGAAAGTTTGACTACAAATAAACATACACATATATAAATTACTAACCTTAACCATTAATGAATAAGAACTGTGCTCCCAGCCCTAAACCCATATCATTTTTATTAGTTTTCAATTTGTATAGTTTTCAGCTTTCAATTTACAAATTAAATAGAGTATTCGTTCCATGATAAATGACATTGAAAAAGAATAGTTCACATTTTTATATCAAAACTAGACGACTACCCGTCCCAGGATGAGTAAAATCTTTTCATTGAATAGAACAATTTTGCACCATTTTTATGTCCCCTTACGAAGATTAAAACCAAGATATAATGATACTAAACCTTATGTCTATAATCCTTATTCCAATTTTGATTCTAGAAAATGTCTAAAATTTAGGCTTACGCTTGAAGGGTCTTAATAAATAGAAAATTATGGAATGTTTAATTCATGGCTAATCAAATTCAATGCAAATATAATATTTGAATTTTTTAATATAAGATTGTGCCCATATTATACCCCCGAAAAACCAACTAAGGTACCCCAAAGAAACTGAAATTTGGAGAAAATTTATTAATTGATGTCCAAATTTTACAAAAATCAGAGGTATCTGAATTTTTATAGCCTAACTCTAACCCTAACCTCTTTTTACCCACGTAGCATTGAACTAAATATAGCCCACATTTTGACCCCTTACACCTAGAAGCTGTGTTCCAAAACTTGATAATAATTGGTTAATTAGTTTAGAAGTAAATCCTATACATAGAAATATATAAAAATATACACATGCCTAACTTTATATAAAAAGACTAGGAAGCTCCTTTTATTTCGGATCTAATTGTCGTAATTTAATTTTCCTAAAAGCTAGTTTCAAATTTGTATTTCAGTTTGGCAAGAAGTGATGATATCTTCGTTGGGGTTCCGTACCATAACTGTTGCATCATATCCGGTTGATTATTTAGAAACTTTGCTCGGGTAAGAACATTCTTTCTTTTTTTTACTTTTATTTTTTTTGCTATTCAAAACGTATGACGAGAAGAAATGAGTAAATATATCCTCCCCTGCGGACAAATATTTAAGTTTTCATAAAATCTAAAAAGAAAATGATGATGCTTTATTTAAATATAAGTATTTATGAAGGCTGAAAGCAATGCAGAGAATCGGAATCGTGTAAAAGAAGGTGAACAAAAACAAATAATCGAAGACAATATTTTAAGTTATGTTTCGGAATATTTGAGATGAGGGTTGATAATTTGTAGAATTTGGCGCAGTGGATATAGTACTAAGTAAAATTCAGTTCTAAGTGACAGTCATCTGAAGGTTGAAGGTTCAATCTTCAGTACGGGCGATACAGAGAATTGCGAATTACTGAAGACTTCTTCCCAGTCATGGCAGATGGAACGAGAGCATGCTACCCCCGTGGATTTAATAAAGGGTTCCGTTCGAAATTCTGTCCAGATTCCCGAGTCCGACAGAAAGATTCCCGAGTTCGACAAAGTACACCTGAAGAAGGTCGGAGGTTACATCGGCCGAAACGTTGTAATAAAAACACCCAAGATGAGAACAGTAGTCCGAATATACAAAATTCTACAAATTATTATTTTTGTATTATTTGTATTATTCAGACTACTGTTCTCATCTTGGGTGTTTTTTTCACAACGTTTCGGCCGATGTAACCTCTGACCTTCTTCAGGTGTATCTCGTAACCACAAGGACTCGTGATGCAGTGGATATAGTACTAAGTAAAATTCAGTTCTAAGTGACCGTCATCTGACGGTTGAAGGTTCAATCCTCAGTGCGGGCGATACGAAGAATTGTGAATTACTGAAGACTTCTTCCCAGTCATGGCAGATGGAACGAGAGCATGCTACCCCCGTGGATTTAATAAACGGTTCCGTTCGAAATTCTGTCCAGATTCCCGAGTCCGACAGAAAGATTCCCGAGTTCGACAAAGTACACCTGAAGAAGGTTGGAGGTTACATTGGCCGAAACGTTGTAATAAAAACACCCAAGATGAGAACAGTAGTCCGAATATACAAAATTCTACAAATTATTATTTTTGTATTATTTGTATTATTCAGACTACTGTTCTCATCTTGGGTGTTTTTTTCACAACGTTTCAGCCGATGTAACCTCTGACCTTCTTCAGGTGTATCTCGTAACCACAAGGACTCGTGATGCAGTGGATATAGTACTAAGTAAAATTCAGTTCTAAGTGACCGTCATCTGACGGTTTAAGGTTCAATCCTCAGTGCGGGCGATACAGAGAATTGCGAATTACTGAAGACTTCTTCCCAGTCATGGCAGATGGAACGAGAGCATGCTACCCCCGTGGATTTAATAAAGGGTTCCGTTCAAAATTCCCGAGTTCGACAGAAAGATTTCCGAGTTCGACAAGGTACACCTGAAGAAGGTCGGAGGTTATATCGGCCAAAACGTTGTGATAAAAACACCCAGGATGAGAACAGTAGTTCGAATATACAAAATTCTGCAATATTTGAGGTATTAATATTCACAATTATCGATTTATTTTTCAATAAATCTTTCAAATACAATATTAGTAAATATAAAACATACTGATAATATTGATGAAATCCGGGATGCTGGGAATCTCTTGATATTTCAGGAGAAAACTCTCCTTTTCAAAAAAGAAAAAGAAACATAAGTTTGATCCGTCTATAGGAAAGAAACGTCATAATGACAAAGTATCGCAGAAAAAAATATTAATTAATATATTCATATAAAAATATTTCATTTATTATACAAAAAAAAATATTTAAAAAATATTAAATATTTAAAAAAGTATTAATTCATATAAAAATATTTAATTTATTATACAAAAAAAAATATTTTAAAAATATTAAATATTCAAAAAAAATATTAATTCATATAAAAATATTTAATTTATTATACAAAAAAAAATATTTTAAAGATATTAAATATTTAAAAAAATATTAATTCATATAAAAATATTTCATTTATTATAAACTAGCGGGGCTCCCCGGCGTTGCTCGGGGTCATAATGACATATAATTGAAGAAAAATCGCGTGTGTAACATATTTATATTCAAACTTCTATTTCTCTCCCTCTCTCTATAGCCGTCTTTTTATCTTTCTACCTTTCTCTTCCCTGGTCGCACCATTTAACCGCTACTTTCTAATTTTGCCTTTTGCAAAAGATGCTTCTTCCCCACCATTTCTCCTACATGCCCATGGCAATAGTATGACATATTTCTATAAAAAGTACCACATCTATCTGCGCCTTCTATATAGGTACTTATCTCCGCCCCGGTGTTCATACTATATACATATCTATTGCCACCTCGGTGCACATACAATATACGTACCTATCGCCGCCCCGGGGCAGACACTATATAAGTACCTATTGCAACCCCGGTATGCATACTACATAAGTACCTATCGCTGCCCCGGTGCAAATGCTACATACGTACCTATCGCTGCTCCAGTGCGAATGCTGCATACGTACCTATCGCCGCCCCGGTGCAAATGCTAAATATGTCTCTATCGTCTCTATGTGAATGCTAAATATGTTCCTATAACCGCCCCGGTGCGCGTGCTAAATACGTACCTATCGCCTCCCTGGTGTGCGTGCTATATACGTACTGATCGCCGCCTTGGAGCGCATGCTAAATATATACCTATCACCGCCCTGGTGCGCATTCTATATACATACTTACTGCCATCCCTGTGCACATGCTATATAGTACCTATCGCCACCTTTATGCACTACTATACACGTACCTATTGCCACCCCGGTGCACATACTATATATATACCTATCGCCGCCCCGCTGCGAATACTATATTCGTATGTATCGCCGCCCCGGTGTGCATACTATATACTTACCTACGAAATATTTTAAGTTCAAAAGAACAAAATAATTTCGCCGACCCCTTAAAAAGTTTGGCCCGACCCCTACAATTTTCCCCTACCCCTAATATTTCAAGCCGCACCCCCCAATTTTGTTTTAATCTCCCCCAACCCTGAGAAATATTTTGAGTTCAAAACAAAAAAAAAAAAAAGAAATTTGGCCTGACCCCTAAAATTTTCCCCGACCCCTCAATCTCTCCAGCCCCCATCCCAACTAATTTTTCACTTTCCCCCAACCCTGAGAAATATTTTGAGTTCAAAAGAAACAAAAAGAAAAAAATTTGGCCTGACCCCTATAATTTCCCCGACCCCTCAATCTTTCCAGCTCCCCATTCCAACTTGTTTTTCACTCTCCCCCAACCGTGAGAAATATTTTGAGTTCAAAACAAAAAAAAAAACAAACAAATTTGGCCTGACCCCTAAAAAGTTCGGCCTGACCCCTAAAATTTTCCCCGACCCCTCAATCTCTCCAGCCCCTCATCCTAACATATTATAGAAGCACCTATATTCCTGGGGACCATTATACTTTAGAAGCACCAATATTTCTAGGGACCGTTATACTTTAGAAGCACTTTACTTATTGAGACGTTATTTAATATGTATACAAATATTAGTGAAAACAATGGCGGAGCATAATTATTTCTTTTCTTACTATTCTTATTGAGACGTTATTTAATATGTATAACAATATTAGTGAAACAGTGGGGGAGCATAATTATTTCTCTTCTTACTTATTGAGACGTTATTTAACATGTAACAAATATTGGTGAAAACAATGGCGGAGCATAATTATTTCTGTTCTTACTTTACTTATTGACATGTTATTTAACATGTATACAACTATAAGTGAAAACAATGGCAAAGCATAATAATTTCTCTTTCTTTACTTGTGTCGACGTTATTTAATATGATTAAACCATAAAAAGTGGTGACCCAACAATAAAACGTAGTGACTTAACCATAAAACGTAGTGACTTAACCATAAAACGTAGTGACTTAACCATAAAACGTAGTGACTTAACCATAAAACGTAGTGACTCAACCATAAAAAGTTGTGACCCAACCATAAAAAGTGGTGACCCAACATTAAAACGTAGTGACCTAACCATAAATCGTAGTTACCCAACAATGAAACGTAGTGACCCAACCATAAAACGTGGTGACCCAACCATAAAACGTGGTGACCCAACCATAAAACGTGGTGACCCAACCATAAAACGTGGTGACCCAACCATAAAACGTGGTGACCCAACCATAAAACGTGGTGACCCAACATTAAAACGTGGTGATCCAACATTAAAACGTAGTGACCTAACCATAAATCGTAGTGACCCAACAATGAAATGTAGTGACCCAACAATGAAATGTAGTGACCCAACAATGAAACGTAGTGACCCAACCATAAAAGGTGGTTACCCAACAATAATACGTGGTGACCCAACAATAATACGTAGTGACCCAGCATTAAAACGTAGTGACCCAGCAATAAAACGTAGTGACCCAGCAATAAAACGTAGTGACCCAGCAATAAAACGTAGTGACCCAGCAATAAAACGTGGTGACCCAACAATAAAATGTAGCTACCCAGCAATAAAACGTGGTAACTCAACGATAAAAGTCGTGACCCAACAATAAAACGTCGTGACCCAGCAATAAAAAGTGGTGACCCAGCAATAAAAAGTGGTGACCCAGCAATAAAACGTAGTGCCCAGCAATAAAAAGTGGTGACCCAGCAATAAAACGTGGTGACCCAACCAAAAAAGTGGTGACCCAACAATAAAAACTAGTGACTTAACCATAAAACGTAGTGACTCAACAATAAAAAGTAGTGACCTAACAATAAAAAATGGTGACCAAACTATAAAACGTAGTGACCCAACCATAAAACGTGGTGACCCAACCATAAAACGTGGTGACTCAACAATAAAACGTAGTGACCCAGCAATAAAAAGTGGTGACCCAACAATAAAACTTAGTGACCCAACATTAAAACGTAGTGACCCAGCAATAAAACGTGGTGACCTAACCATACATCGTTGTGACCCAACAATAAAACGTAGTGACCCAACAATAAAACGTAGTGACCCAACAATAAAACGTAGTGACCCAGCAATAAAACGTAGTGACCCAGCAATAAAATGTAGTGACCCAGCAATAAAACGTAGTGACCCAGCAATAAAACGTAGTGACCCAGCAATAAAACGTGGTGACCCAACCATAAAACGTGGTGACCCAACAATAAAACGTAGTTACCCAGCAATAAAACGTGGTAACTCAACGATAAAAGTCGTGACCCAACAATAAAACGTAGTGACCCAGCAATAAAAAGTGGTGACCCAGCAATAAAGCGTGGTGACCCAACCAAAAAAGTGGTGACCCAACAATAAAAACTAGTGACTTAACCATAAAACGTAGTGACTCAACAATAAAAAGTAGTGACTCAACAATAAAAAGTAGTGACCCAACAATAAAAAGTGGTCACCTAACAATAAAACGTAGTGACCAACCATAAAACGTAGTGACTCAACAATAAAAAGTAGTGACTCAACAATAAAAAGTAGTGACCAAACAATTAAAAATGGTGACCAAACTATAAAACGTAGTGACCCAACTATAAAACGTAGTGACCCAACCATAAAACGTGGTAACCCAACCATAAAACGTGGTGACCAACCATAAAACGTGGTGACTCAACAATAAAACGTAGTGACCCAGCAATAAAAAGTGGTGACCCAACAATAAAACGTAGTGACCCAGCAATAAAACGTGGTGACCTAACCATACATCGTTGTGACCCAACAATAAAACGTAGTGACCTTACCTTAAAAAGTGGTAACCCAACAATAAAAGTGGTGACCCAGCAATAAAAAGTGGTGACCCAACAATAAAACGTAGTGATTAAACCATAAAAAGTGGTGACCTAACAATAAAACGTAGTTACCCAACCATAGAAAGTGGTGACCCAACAATAAAACGTAGTGACCCAACAATAAAACGTAGTGACTTAACCATAAAACGTAGTGACCCAACCATAAAAAGTGGTGACCCAACAATAAAAAGTGGTGACCCAACCATAAAAAGTGGTGACCCAACCATAAAAAGTGGTGACCCAACAATAAAAAGTAGTGACCTAACCATGAAACGTAGTGACCCAACCATAAATAGTGGTTACTTAACCATAAAACGTGGTGACCCAACCATAAAACGTGGTGACCTAACCTTAAAACGTGGTGACCCAACAATAAAACGTAATGACCCAGCAATCAAAAATGGTGACCCAACATTAAAACGTAGTGACCCAGCAATAAAAACTCGTGCCCCAACAATAAAAAGTGGTGACCCAACCATAACACGTTGTGACCCAACCATAAAAAGTGGTGACCCAGCAATAAAACGTAGGGACCCAACCAAAAAAGGTGGTTACCCAACAATAAAACGTAGTGACTTTACCATAAAACGTAGTGACTTAACCATAAAACGTAGTGACTTAACCATAAAACGTAGTGACCCAACCATAAAAAGTGGTGGTGACCCAGCAATAAAACGTAGGGACCCGACCAAAAAAGGTGGTTACCCAACCATAAAAGTCGTGACCCAACCATAAAAAATGCTGACCCAATAATAAAACGTGGTGACCCAACCATAAAACGTGGTGACCCAACCATAAAACGTGGTGACCCAACCATAAAAAGTGGTGACCCAACCATAAAAAGTGGTGACCCAACAATAAAACTTGGTGACTCAACAATAAAACGAAGTGACTTAACCATAAAACGTAGTGATCCAACCATAAAAAGTGGTTCCTTAACCATAAAAAGTGGTTCCTTAACCATAAAACGTAGTGACCCAACCATAAAACGTGGTGACCTAACCTTAAAACGTGGTGACCCAACAATAAAACGTAGTGACCCAACATTAAAACGTAGTGACCCAACATTAAAACGTGGTGACCGAACAATAAAAAGTGGTGACCCAACCATAAAACGTTGTGACCCATCCATAAAAAGTTGTGACTCAACAATAAAACGTAGGGACCAAACAATAAAACGTAGTGACCAAACCATCAAATGTGGTGACCCAACAATAAAACGTAGTTACCCAGCAATAAAAAGTGGTGACCCAGCAATAAAACGTAGGGACCCAACCACAAAAGGTGGTTACCCAACAATAAAACGTAGTGACTTAACCATTAAACGTAGTGACTCAACCATATAAAGTGGTGACCCAACCATATAAAGTGGTGACCCAACCATATAAAGTAGTGACCCAACCATATAAAGTGGTGACCCAACCATATAAAGTGGTGACCCAACCATATAAAGTAGTGACCCAACCATATAAAGTGGTGACCCAACAATAAAAGTGGTGACCCAACAATAAAAGTGGTGACCCAACAATAAAAGTGGTGACCCAACAATAAAACGTGGTTACCCAACAATAAAACGTAGTGACTTAACCATAAAACGTAGTAACCCAACCATAAAAAGTGGTGGTGACCCAACAATAAAAAGTGGTGACCTAACCATAAAAAGTGGTGACCCAACAATAAAACTTGGTGACCCAACCATAAAACTTGGTGACCCAACCATAAAACGTGGTGACCCACCAATAACACGTAGTGACCAACCATAACACGTAGTGACCAACCATAAAACGTAGTGACCAACAATAAAACGTGGTGACCTAACCTTAAAACGTGGTGCCCAACAATCAAACGTAGTGACCCAGCAATAAAACATGGTGACCCAACATTAAAACGTAGTAACCCAGCAATAAAACTTGGTGACCCAACAATAAAACTTGGTGACCCAACAATAAAACTTGATGACCCAACAATAAAACTTGATGACCCAACAATAAAACGTGGTGACCCACCAATAAAACGTAGTGACCCAAAAATAAAACAAAGTGACTTAACCATAAAACGTAGTGACTTAACCATAAAACGTAGTGACCCAACCATAAAAAGTGGTGGTGACCCAACAATAAAAGTAGTGACCCAACCATAAAAAGTGGTGACCCAACCATAAAAAGTGGTGACCCAACCATAAAACTTGGTGATCCAACAATAAAAAGTGGTGACCCAACCATAAAACGTTGTGACCCAACCATAAAAAGTGGTGACTCAACAAAAAACGTAGTGACCAAACAATAAAACATAGTGACCAAACAATAAAACAAAGTGACTTAACCATAAAACGTAGTGACTTAACCATAAAACGTAGTGACTTAACCATAAAACGTAGTGACTTAACCATAAAAAGTGGTGGTGACCCAACAATAAAAGTGGTGACCCAACCATAAAAAGTGGTGACCCAACCATAAAAAGTGGTGACCCAACGATAAAACTTGGTGACCCAACAATAAAACTTGGTGACTTAACAATAAAACGTAGTGACCAACCATAAAACGTGGTGACCCAAAAATAAAACGAAGGGACTTAACCATAAAACGTAGTGACTTAACCATAAAACGTAGTGACTTAACCATAAAACGTAGTGACTTAACCATAAAACGTAGTGACTTAACCATAAAAAGTGGTGACCAACAATAAAAAGTGGTGATCCAACCATAAAAAGTGGTGACCCAACAATAAAACGTAGTGACCAAACCATAAAATGTGGTGACCCAACAATAAAACGTTGTGACCCAACCAAAAAAAGTGGTGACCCACAATAAAACGTGGTGACCCACCAATAAAACGTGGTGACCCACCAATAAAACGTTGTGACCCAACAATAAAACGTGGTGACTTAACAATAAAACGTAGTGACCCAACCATAAAACGTGGTGACCCAAAAATAAAACGAAGTGACTTAACCATATAACGTGGTGACCCAACCATAAAACGTAGTGACCCACCAATAAAACATGGTGACCCAACAATAAAACGAAGTGACTTAACCATAAAACGTAGTGACTTAACCATCAAAACGTAGTGACCCAACAATAAAAGTGGTGACCCAACCATAAAAAGTGGTGACCCCCCCATAAAAAGTAGTGACCCAACCATAAAAAGTGGTGACCCAACCATATAAAGTAGTGACCCAACCATATAAAGTGGTGACCCAACAATAAAAGTGGTGACCCAACAATAAAAGTGGTGACCCAACAATAAAAGTGGTGACCCAACAATAAAAGTGGTTACCCAACAATAAAACGTGGTTACCCAACAATAAAACGTAGTGACTTAACCATAATACGTAGTGACCCAACCATAAAAAGTGGTGGTGACCCAACAATAAAAAGTGGTGACCTAACCATAAAAAGTGGTGACCCAACAATAAAACTTGGTGACCCAACCATAAAACGTGGTGACCCACCAATAACACGTAGTGACCAACCATAACACGTAGTGACCAACCATAAAACGTAGTGACCAACAATAAAACGTGGTGACCTAACCTTAAAACGTGGTGCCCAACAATAAAACGTAGTGACCCAGCAATAAAACATGGTGACCCAACATTAAAACGTAGTGACCCAGCAATAAAACTTAGTGACCCAACAATAAAACTTGGTGACCCAACAATAAAACTTGATGACCCAACAATAAAACTTGATGACCCAACAATAAAACTTGATGACCCAACAATAAAACTTGATGACCCAACAATAAAACATGGTTACCTAACAATAAAACGTGGTGACCCAACCATAAAACGTGGTGACCCAACAATAAAACGTGGTGACCCACCAATAAAACGTAGTGACCCAAAAATAAAACAAAGTGACTTAACCATAAAACGTAGTGACTTAACCATAAAACGTAGTGACCCAACCATAAAAAGTGGTGACCCAACCATAAAAAGTGGTGACCCAACCATAAAAAGTGGTGACCCAACCATAAAAAGTGGTGACCCAACCATAAAACTTGGTGACCCAACCATAAAACTTGGTGACCCAACAATAAAACGTAGTGACCAACCATAAAACGAAGTGACTTAACCATAAAACGTAGTGACTTAACCATAAAACGTAGTGACTTAACCATAAAACGTAGTGACTTAACCATAAAACGTAGTGACTTAACCATAAAACGTAGTGACTTAACCATAAAAAGTGGTGACCAACAATAAAAAGTGGTGATCCAACAATAAAAAGTGGTGACCCAACCATAAAACGTTGTGACCCAACCATAAAAAGTGGTGACTCAACAAAAAACGTAGTGACCAAACAATAAAACGTAGTGACCAAACAATAAAACGTAGTGACCCAACCATAAAATGTGGTGACCCAACAATAAAACGTGTTGACCCAACCATAAAAGTCGTGACCTAACCGTAAAAAGTGCTGAACCAATAATAAAACGTAGTGACCCAACAATAAAAAGTGGTGACCCACCAATAAAACGTGGTGACCCACCAATAAAACGTTGTGACCCACCAATAAAACGTGGTGACCCACCAATAAAACGTGGTGACCCAAAAATAAAACAAAGTGACTTAACCATAAAACGTAGTGACTTAACCATAAAACGTAGTGACTTAACCATAAAACGTAGTGACTTAACCATAAAACGTAGTGACTTAACCATAAAAAGTGGTGACCAACAATAAAAAGTGGTGATCCAACCATAAAAAGTGGTGACCCAACCATAAAACGTGGTGACCCAACCATAAAACGTGGTGACCCAACCATAAAACGTGGTGACCCAACAATAAAACGTAGTGACCAAACCATAAAATGTGGTGACCCAACAATAAAACGTTGTGACCCAACCAAAAAAAGTGGTGACCCAACCAAAAAAAGTGGTGACCCACAATAAAACGTGGTGACCCACCAATAAAACGTGGTGACCCACCAATAAAACGTAGTGACCCACCAATAAAACGTGGTGACTTAACAATAAAACGTAGTGACCCAACCATAAAACGTGGTGACTTAACCATAAAACGAAGTGACTTAACCATAAAACGTGGTGACCCAACCATAAAACGTGGTGACCCAACCATAAAACGTGGTGACCCAAAAATAAAACTTGATGACCCAACAATTAAAACTTGGTTACCCAACAATAAAACTTGGTGACCCAACCATAAATTGTGGTGACCCAACCATAACACGTGGTGACCCAACCATAACACGTGACCCAACCATAAATTGTGGTGACCCAACCATAACACGTGGTGACCCAACCATAACACGTGGTGACCCAACAATGAAACGTGGTGACCCAACCATAAAACGTGGTGACTCAACCATAAAACGTGGTGACTCAACCATAAAACGTGGTGACCCAACCATAAAACGTGGTGACCCACCCGACTATAAAACGTGGTGACCCATCCAACAATAAAACATGGTGACCCACCCAACAATAAAACGTCGTGACCCAGCAATAAAACGTCGTGACCCAACCATAAAACGTAGTGACCCAGCCATAAAAAGTCGTGACCCAACAATAAAACGTGGTTACCCAACCATAAAACGTGGTGACCCAACCATAAAACGTTGTGACCCAACCATAAAAAGTGGTGACTCAACAAAAAAACGTAGTGACCAAACAATAAAACGTAGTGACCCAACCATAAAATGTGGTGACCCAACAATAAAACGTGGTGACCCAACCATAAAAGTGGTGACCCAACCATAAAACGTGGTGACCCAACCATAAAACGTGGTGACCCAACAATAAAACGTAGTGACCAAACCATAAAATGTGGTGCCCTAACAATAAAACGTGGTGACCCACCAATAAAACGTGGTGACCCACCAATAAAACGTTGTGACCCACCAATAAAACGTTGTGACCCACCAATAAAACGTTGTGACCCACCAATAAAACGTGGTGACCCACCAATAAAACGTTGTGACCCAACAATAAAACGTGGTGACTTAACAATAAAACGTAGTGACCCAACCATAAAACGTGGTGACCCAAAAATAAAACGAAGTGACTTAACCATAAAACGTAGTGACTTAACCATAAAACGTAGTGACTTAACCATAAAACGTAGTGACTTAACCATAAAACGTAGTGACTTAACCATAAAACGTAGTGACTTAACCATAAAACGTAGTGACTTAACCATAAAAAGTGGTGACCCAACAATAAAAAGTGGTGACCCAACGTAAAAAGTGGTGACCCAACCATAAAACGTGGTGACCCAACCATAAAACGTGGTGACCCAACCATAAAACGTGGTGACCCAACCATAAAACGTGGTGACCCAACCAAAAAAAGTGGTGACCCAACAATAGAACGTAGTGACTTAACCATAAAACATAGTGACCCAACCATAAAACGTGGTGACCCAACCATAAAACGTGGTGACCCAACCATAAAACGTGGTGGCCCAACCAAAAAAAGTGGTGACCCAACAATAGAACGTAGTGACTTAACCATAAAACGTGGTGACCCAACCATAAAACGTGGTGACCCAACCATAAAACGTGGTGACCCAACCAAAAAA
Organism: Sepiola atlantica; assembly: GCA_963556195.1. Lineage (NCBI taxonomy): Eukaryota > Metazoa > Mollusca > Cephalopoda > Sepiida > Sepiolidae > Sepiola > Sepiola atlantica. The sequence continues at coordinate 1,134,753 of OY744526.1, forward strand.
AGTGGTGACCCAACAATAAAACGTAGTGACTTAACCATAAAACGTAGTGACTTAACCATAAAACATAGTGACCCAACCATAAAATGTGGTGACCCAACCATAAAAAGTGGTGACCCAACCATAAAACGTAGTGACCCACAATAAAACTTGGTGATCCAGCAATAAAACGTGGTGACCCACCATTAAAACGTAGTGACCCACCAATAAAACATGGTGACCCAACAATAAAACGAAGTGACTTAACCATAAAACGTAGTGACTTAACCATAAAACGTAGTGACTTAACCATCAAAACGTAGTGACCCAACAATAAAAGTGGTGACCCAACCATAAAAAGTGGTGACCCCCCCATAAAAAGTGGTGACCCCCCCATAAAAAGTGGTGACCCCCCCATAAAAAGTGGTGACCCAACCATAAAAAGTGGTGACCCAACAATAAAACGTGGTGACCCAACCATAAAACGTGGTGACCCAACCATAAAACGTTGTGACCCAACCATAAAATGTTGTGACCCAACCATAAAAAGTGGTGACTCAACAAAAAAACGTAGTGACCAAACAATAAAACGTGGTGACTTAACAATAAAACGTAGTGACCCAACCATAAAACGTGGTGACCCAAAAATAAAACGTGGTGACTTAACCATAAAACGTAGTGACTTAACCATAAAACGTAGTGACTTAACCATAAAACGTAGTGACTTAACCATAAAACGTAGTGACTTAACCATAAAACGTAGTGACTTAACCATCAAAACGTAGTGACCCAACAATAAAAGTGGTGACCCAACCATAAAAAGTGGTGACCCCCCCATAAAAAGTGGTGACCCCCCCATAAAAAGTGGTGACCCCCCCATAAAAAGTGGTGACCCAACCATAAAAAGTGGTGACCCAACAATAAAACGTGGTGACCCAACCATAAAACGTTGTGACCCAACCATAAAATGTTGTGACCCAACCATAAAAAGTGGTGACTCAACAAAAAAACGTAGTGACCAAACAATAAAACGTGGTGACTTAACAATAAAACGTAGTGACCCAACCATAAAACGTGGTGACCCAAAAATAAAACGTGGTGACTTAACCATAAAACGTAGTGACTTAACCATAAAACGTAGTGACTTAACCATAAAACGTGGTGACCCAACCATAAAACGTGGTGACCCAACCATAAAACGTGGTGACCCAACCATAAAAAGTGGTGACCCAACCATAAAAAGTGGTGACCCAACAATAAAACGTAGTGACCAAACCATAAAATGTGGTTACCCAACAATAAAACGTGGTGACCCAACCAAAAAAAGTGGTGACCCAACAATAAAACGTAGTGACTTAACCATAAAATGTGGTGACCCAACCATAAAAGTCGTGACCCAACCATAAAAAGTGGTGACCCAACAATAAAACGTGGTGAGCTAACCATAAAACGTAGTGACCCACAATAAAACTTGGTGATCCAGCAATAAAACGTGGTGACCCAACATTAAAACGTAGTGACCCACCAATAAAACGTGGTGACCCAACAATAAAACGTGGTGACCCAACAATAAAACGTAGTGACTTAACCATAAAACGTAGTGACCCAACAATAAAAGTGGTGACCCAACAATAAAAGTGGTGACCCAACCATAAAAAGTGGTGACCCAACCATAAAAAGTGGTGACCCAACCATAAAAAGTGGTGACCCAACCATAAAAAGTGGTGACCCAACCATAAAAAGTGGTGACCCAACCATAAAAAGTAGTGACCCAACCATAAAAAGTGGTGACCCAACATTAAAAAGTAGTGACCTAACCATGAAACGTAGTGACCCAACCATAAATAGTGGTTACTTAACCTTAAAACGTGGTTACTTAACCATAAAACGTGGTGACCCAACCATAAAACGTGGTGACCTAACCTTAAAACGTGGTGACCCAACAATAAAACATAGTGACCCAGCAATCAAAAATGGTGACCCAACATTAAAACGTAGTGACCCAGCAATAAAAACTCGTGCCCCAACAATAAAAAGTGGTGACCCAACCATAACACGTTGTGACCCAACCATAAAAAGTGGTGACCCAGCAATAAAACGTAGGGACCCAACCAAAAAAGGTGGTTACCCAAAAATAAAACGTGGTGACTTTACCATAAAACGTAGTGACTTAACCATAAAACGTAGTGACTTAACCATAAAAAGTGGTGACCCAACCATAAAAAGTGGTGACCCAACCATAAAAAGTGGTGACCCAACAATAAAACGTAGTGACCAAACCATAAAATGTGGTTACCCAACAATAAAACGTTGTGACCCAACCAAAAAAAGTGGTGACCCAACAATAAAACGTAGTGACTTAACCATAAAACATAGTGACCCAACCATAAAATGTGGTGACCCAACCATAAAAGTCGTGACCCAACCATAAAAAGTGGTGACCCAACAATAAAACGTGGTGAGCCAACCATAAAACGTAGTGACCCACAATAAAACTTGGTGATCCAGCAATAAAACGTGGTGACCCAACATTAAAACGTAGTGACCCACCAATAAAACGTAGTGACCCAACAATAAAACGAAGTGACTTAACCATAAAACGTAGTGACTTAACCATAAAACGTGGTGACCCAACAATAAAAGTTGTGACCCAACCATAAAAAGTGGTGACCCAACCATAAAAAGTGGTGACCCAACCATAAAAAGTGGTGAGCCAACCATAAAATGTGGTGAGCCAACCATAAAATGTGGTGACCCAACAATAAAAAGTAGTGACCTAACCATGAAACGTAGTGACCCAACCATAAATAGTGGTTACTTAACCTTAAAACGTGGTTACTTAACCATAAAACGTGGTGACCCAACCATAAAACGTGGTGACCTAACCTTAAAACGTGGTGACCCAACAATAAAACGTAGTGACCCAGCAATCAAAAATGGTGACCCAACATTAAAACGTAGTGACCCAGCAATAAAAACTCGTGCCCCAACAATAAAAATTGGTGACCCAAAAATAACATGTTGTGACCCAACCATAAAAAGTGGTGACCCAGCAATAAAACGTAGGGACCCAACCAAAAAAGGTGGTTACCCAACAATAAAACGTAGTGACTTTACCATAAAACGTAGTGACTTTACCATAAAACGTAGTGACTTTACCATAAAACGTAGTGACTTAACCATAAAACGTAGTGACTTAACCATAAAACGTAGTGACTCAACCATAAAAAGTGGTGGTGACCCAGCAATAAAACGTAGGGACCCGACCAAAAAAGGTGGTTACCCAACCATAAAAGTCGTGACCCAACTATAAAAAGTGCTGACCCAATAATAAAACGTGGTGACCCAACCATAAAACGTGGTGACCCAACCATAAAAAGTGGTGACCCAACCATAAAAAGTGGTGACCCAACAATAAAACTTGGTGACTCAACAATAAAACGAAGTGACTCAACAATAAAACGAAGTGACTTAACCATAAAACGTAGTGATCCAACCATAAAAAGTGGTTCCTTAACCATAAAAAGTGGTTCCTTAACCATAAAACGTAGTGACCCAACCATAAAACGTGTGACCTAACCTTAAAACGTAGTGACCCAACAATAAAACGTAGTGACCCAACATTAAAACGTAGTGACCCAACATTAAAACGTGGTGACCCAACAATAAAAAGTGGTGACCCATCCATAAAAAGTGGTGATTCAACAATAAAACGTAGGGACCAAACAATAAAACGTAGTGACCAAACCATCAAATGTGGTGACCCAACAATAAAACGTAGTTACCCAGCAATAAAAAGTTGTTACCCAACAATAAAACGTAGTGACTTAACCATAAAACGTAGTGACTCAACCATATAAAGTGGTGACCCAACCATATAAAGTGGTGACCCAACCATATAAAGTAGTGACCCAACCATATAAAGTGGTGACCCAACAATAAAAGTGGTGACCCAACAATAAAAGTGGTGACCCAACAATAAAAGGGGTGACCCAACAATAAAACGTGGTTACCCAACAATAAAACGTAGTGACTTAACCATAAAACGTAGTGACCCAACCATAAAAAGTGGTGGTAACCCAACCATAAAAAGTGGTGGTGACCCAACAATAAAAAGTGGTGACCCAACAATAAAAAGTGGTGACCTAACCATAAAAAGTGGTGACCCAACAATAAAACTTGGTGACCCAACCATAAAACTTGGTGACCCAACCATAAAACGGGGTGACCCACCAATAAAACGTGGTGACCCACCAACCATAAAACGTGGTGACCCAACCATAAAACGTTGTGACCCAACCATAAATTGTGGTGACCCAACCAGAAATTGTGGTGACCCAACAATAAAACGTGGTGACCCAGCCATAAAACGTTGTGACCCAACCATAAATTGTGGTGACCCAACCAGAAATTGTGGTGACCCAACAATAAAACGTGGTGACCCAGCCATAAAACGTGGTGACCCAGCAATAAAAAGTCGTGACCCAGCAATAAAAAGTCGTGACCCAACCATAAAAAGTGGTGACCCAGCCATAAAACGTAGTGACCCAGCCATAAAAAGTCGTGACCCAGCCATAAAAAGTCGTGACCCAACAATAAAACGTTGTGACCCAACCATAAAACGTGGTGACCCAACCATAAAACGTTGTGACCCAACCATAAAAAGTGGTGACTCAACAAAAAACGTAGTGACCAAACAATAAAACGTAGTGACCCAACAATAAAACGTGGTGACCCAACCATAAAAGTCGTGACCTAACCATAAAAAGTCCTGAACCAATAATAAAACGTAGTGACCCAACAATAAAAAATGGTGACCCACCAATAAAACGTGGTGACCCACCAATAAAACGTGGTGACCCACTAATAAAACGTGGTGACCCACCAATAAAACGTGGTGACCCACCAATAAAACGTGGTGACCCACCAATAAAACGTAGTGACCCAAAAATAAAACAAAGTGACTTAACCATAAGACGTAGTGACTAAACCATAAAACGTAGTGACCCAACCATAAAAAGTGGTGGTGACCCACCAATAAAACGTGGTGACCCACCAATAAAACGTGGTGACCCACCAATAAAACGTGGTGACCCAACAATAAAACGTTGTGACCCAACAATAAAACGTTGTGACCCAACAATAAAACGTGGTGACTTAACAATAAAACGTGGTGACTTAACAATAAAACGTAGTGACCCAACAATAAAACGTTGTGACCCAACAATAAAACGTTGTGACCCAACAATAAAACGTAGTGACTTAACAATAAAAAGTGGTGACCCAACCATAAAACGTAGTGACCCAACCATAAAACGTGGTGACCCAACCATAAAACGGGGTGACCCAACCATAAAACGTTGTGACCCAACCATAAAAAGTGGTGACTAAACAAAAAAACGTAGTGACCAAACAATAAAACGTAGTGACCCAACCATAAAATGTGGTGACCCAACAATAAAACGTGGTGACCCAACCATAAAAGTCGTGACCTAACCATAAAAAGTGCTGAACCAATAATAAAACGTAGTGACCCAACAATAAAAAGTGGTGACCCACCAATAAAACGTGGTGACCCACCAATAAAACGTGGTGACCCAACAATAAAACGTTGTGACCCAACAATAAAACGTTGTGACCCAACAATAAAACGTAGTGACCCAACCATAAAACGTGGTGACCCAAAAATAAAACGTAGTGACTTAACCATAAAACGTAGTGACTTAACCATAAAACGTAGTGACCCAACCATAAAAAGTGGTGGTGACCCAACCATAAAAAGCGGTGACCCAACCATAAAATATGGTGACCCAACCATAAAACGTGGTGACCCAACCATAAAACGTGGCGACCCAAAAATAAAACGAAGTGACTTAACCATAAAACGTAGTGACTTAACCATAAAACGTAGTGACTTAACCATAAAAAGTGGTGACCAAAAATAAAAAGTGGTGACCCAACAATAAAAAGTGGTGACCCAACAATAAAAAGTGGTGACCCAAAAATAAAAAGTGGTGACCCAACGTAAAAAGTGGTGACCCAACCATAAAAAGTGGTGACCCAACCATAAAACGTGGTGACCCAACCATAAAACGTGGTGACCCAACCATAAAACGTGGTGACCCAACAATAAAATGTAGTGACCAAACCATAAAATAGAGTGACCCAACAATAAAACGTTGTGACCCAACCAAAAAAAGTGGTGGCCCAACAATAAAACGTAGTGACTTAACCATAAAACATAGTGACCCAACCATAAAATGTGGTGACCCAACCATAAAAAGTGGTGACCCAACAATAAAACGTGGTGAGCCAACCATAAAACGTAGTGACCCACAATAAAACTTGGTGATCCAGCAATAAAACGTGGTGACCCAACAGTAAAACGTAGTGACCCACCAATAAAACGTGGTGACCCACCAATAAAACGTGGTGACTTAACAATAAAACGTAGTGACCCAACCATAAAACGTGGTGACTCAACAATAAAAAGTGGTGACCCAACAATAAAACGTAGTGACCCAACCATAAAACGTAGTGACCCAACCATAAAAAGTGGTTACTTAACCATAAAAGTGGTTACTTAACCATAAAACGTAGTGACCCAACCATAAAACGTGGTGACCCAACAATAAAACGTGGTGACCCAGCGATAAAACGTGGTGACCCAGCGATAAAACGTGGTGACCCAACCATAAAAAGTGGTGACCCAACCATAAAACGTGGTGACCCAACCATAAAACGTGGTGACCCAACCATAAAACGTTGTGACCCAACCATAAAAAGTGGTGACTCAACAAAAAAACGTTGTGACCCAACCATAAAATGTGGTGACCCAACCATAAAATGTGGTGACCCAACTATAAAATGTGGTGACCCAACAATAAAAAGTGGTGACCCAACCATAAAAAGTAGTGACCCAGCAATAAAACGTAGGGACCCAACCAAAAAAGGTGGTTACCCAACAATAAAACGTAGTGTCTTAACCATAAAACGTAGTGACTTAACCATAAAACGTAGTGACTTAACCATAAAACGTAGTGACCCAACCATAAAAAGTGGTGGTGACCCAACAATAAAAAGTGGTGACCCAACCATAAACCTTGGTTACCCAACAATAAAACTTGGTGACTTAACAATAAAACGTAGTGCCCAACCATAAAACGTGGTGACCCAAAAATAAAACGTAGTGACTTAACCATAAAACGTAGTGACTTAACCGTAAAACGTAGTGACTTAACCGTAAAACGTAGTGACTTAACCGTAAAACGTAGTGACTTAACCATAAAACGTAGTGACTTAACCATCAAACGTAGTGACTTAACCATAAAACGTAGTGACCCAACTATAAAAAGTGGTGGTGACCCAACAATAAAAGTGGTGACCCAACAATAAAAAGTGGTGACCCAACAATAAAAAGTGGTGACCCAACCATAAAAAGTGGTGACCCAACCATAAAAAGTGGTGACCCAACAATAAAACGTGGTGACCCAACAATAAAAGGTGGTGACCAAACCATAAAATGTGGTGACCCAACAATAAAACGTTGTGACCCAACCAAAAAAAGTGGTGACCCAACAATAAAACGTAGTGACTTAACCATAAAACATAGTGACCCAACCATAAAATATGGTGACCTAACCATAAAAGTGGTGACCCAACCATAAAAAGTGGTGACCCAACAATAAAACGTGGTGACTTAACAATAAAACGTGGTGACTTAACAATAAAACGTAGTGACCCAATCATAAAACGTGGTGACCCAACAATAAAACGTGGTGACCCAACAATAAAACGTGGTGACCCAACCATAAAAAGTGGTTACTTAACCATAAAAAGTGGTTACTTAACCATAAAAAGTGGTTACTTAACCATAAAACGTAGTGACACAACCATAAAACGTGGTGACCCAACCATAAAACGTAGTGACCCAGCAATGAAAAGTGGTGACCCAACCATAAAAGTCGTGACCCAACCATAAAAAGGACTGACCCAATAATAAAACGTGGTGACCCAACCATAAAAAGTGGTGACCCAACCATAAAACTTGGTGACCCAACCATAAAACTTGGTGACCCAACCATAAAACTTGGTGACCTAACCATAAAACGTAGTGACCCAACCATAAAAAGTGGTGGTAACCCAACCATAAAAAGTGGTGGTGACCCAACATTAAAACGTAGTGACCCAACATTAAAACGTGGTGACCCAACAATAAAAAGTGGTGACCCATCCATAAAAAGTGGTGATTCAACAATAAAACGTAGGGACCAAACAATAAAACGTAGTGACCAAACCATCAAATGTGGTGACCCAACAATAAAACGTAGTTACCCAGCAATAAAAAGTTGTTACCCAACAATAAAACGTAGTGACTTAACCATAAAACGTAGTGACTCAACCATATAAAGTGGTGACCCAACCATATAAAGTGGTGACCCAACCATATAAAGTAGTGACCCAACCATATAAAGTGGTGACCCAACAATAAAAGTGGTGACCCAACAATAAAAGTGGTGACCCAACAATAAAAGGGGTGACCCAACAATAAAACGTGGTTACCCAACAATAAAACGTAGTGACTTAACCATAAAACGTAGTGACCCAACCATAAAAAGTGGTGGTAACCCAACCATAAAAAGTGGTGGTGACCCAACAATAAAAAGTGGTGACCCAACAATAAAAAGTGGTGACCTAACCATAAAAAGTGGTGACCCAACAATAAAACTTGGTGACCCAACCATAAAACTTGGTGACCCAACCATAAAACGGGGTGACCCACCAATAAAACGTGGTGACCCACCAACCATAAAACGTGGTGACCCAACCATAAAACGTTGTGACCCAACCATAAATTGTGGTGACCCAACCAGAAATTGTGGTGACCCAACAATAAAACGTGGTGACCCAGCCATAAAACGTGGTGACCCAGCCATAAAACGTAGTGACCCAGCAATAAAAAGTCGTGACCCAGCAATAAAAAGTCGTGACCCAACCATAAAAAGTGGTGACCCAGCCATAAAACGTAGTGACCCAGCCATAAAAAGTCGTGACCCAGCCATAAAAAGTCGTGACCCAACAATAAAACGTTGTGACCCAACCATAAAACGTGGTGACCCAACCATAAAACGTTGTGACCCAACCATAAAAAGTGGTGACTCAACAAAAAACGTAGTGACCAAACAATAAAACGTAGTGACCCAACAATAAAACGTGGTGACCCAACCATAAAAGTCGTGACCTAACCATAAAAAGTCCTGAACCAATAATAAAACGTAGTGACCCAACAATAAAAAATGGTGACCCACCAATAAAACGTGGTGACCCACCAATAAAACGTGGTGACCCACTAATAAAACGTGGTGACCCACCAATAAAACGTGGTGACCCACCAATAAAACGTGGTGACCCACCAATAAAACGTAGTGACCCAAAAATAAAACAAAGTGACTTAACCATAAGACGTAGTGACTAAACCATAAAACGTAGTGACCCAACCATAAAAAGTGGTGGTGACCCACCAATAAAACGTGGTGACCCACCAATAAAACGTGGTGACCCACCAATAAAACGTGGTGACCCAACAATAAAACGTTGTGACCCAACAATAAAACGTTGTGACCCAACAATAAAACGTGGTGACTTAACAATAAAACGTGGTGACTTAACAATAAAACGTAGTGACCCAACAATAAAACGTTGTGACCCAACAATAAAACGTTGTGACCCAACAATAAAACGTAGTGACTTAACAATAAAAAGTGGTGACCCAACCATAAAACGTAGTGACCCAACCATAAAACGTGGTGACCCAACCATAAAACGGGGTGACCCAACCATAAAACGTTGTGACCCAACCATAAAAAGTGGTGACTAAACAAAAAAACGTAGTGACCAAACAATAAAACGTAGTGACCCAACCATAAAATGTGGTGACCCAACAATAAAACGTGGTGACCCAACCATAAAAGTCGTGACCTAACCATAAAAAGTGCTGAACCAATAATAAAACGTAGTGACCCAACAATAAAAAGTGGTGACCCACCAATAAAACGTGGTGACCCACCAATAAAACGTGGTGACCCAACAATAAAACGTTGTGACCCAACAATAAAACGTTGTGACCCAACAATAAAACGTAGTGACCCAACCATAAAACGTGGTGACCCAAAAATAAAACGTAGTGACTTAACCATAAAACGTAGTGACTTAACCATAAAACGTAGTGACCCAACCATAAAAAGTGGTGGTGACCCAACCATAAAAAGCGGTGACCCAACCATAAAATATGGTGACCCAACCATAAAACGTGGTGACCCAACCATAAAACGTGGCGACCCAAAAATAAAACGAAGTGACTTAACCATAAAACGTAGTGACTTAACCATAAAACGTAGTGACTTAACCATAAAAAGTGGTGACCAAAAATAAAAAGTGGTGACCCAACAATAAAAAGTGGTGACCCAACAATAAAAAGTGGTGACCCAAAAATAAAAAGTGGTGACCCAACGTAAAAAGTGGTGACCCAACCATAAAAAGTGGTGACCCAACCATAAAACGTGGTGACCCAACCATAAAACGTGGTGACCCAACCATAAAACGTGGTGACCCAACAATAAAATGTAGTGACCAAACCATAAAATAGAGTGACCCAACAATAAAACGTTGTGACCCAACCAAAAAAAGTGGTGGCCCAACAATAAAACGTAGTGACTTAACCATAAAACATAGTGACCCAACCATAAAATGTGGTGACCCAACCATAAAAAGTGGTGACCCAACAATAAAACGTGGTGAGCCAACCATAAAACGTAGTGACCCACAATAAAACTTGGTGATCCAGCAATAAAACGTGGTGACCCAACAGTAAAACGTAGTGACCCACCAATAAAACGTGGTGACCCACCAATAAAACGTGGTGACTTAACAATAAAACGTAGTGACCCAACCATAAAACGTGGTGACTCAACAATAAAAAGTGGTGACCCAACAATAAAACGTAGTGACCCAACCATAAAACGTAGTGACCCAACCATAAAAAGTGGTTACTTAACCATAAAAGTGGTTACTTAACCATAAAACGTAGTGACCCAACCATAAAACGTGGTGACCCAACAATAAAACGTGGTGACCCAGCGATAAAACGTGGTGACCCAGCGATAAAACGTGGTGACCCAACCATAAAAAGTGGTGACCCAACCATAAAACGTGGTGACCCAACCATAAAACGTGGTGACCCAACCATAAAACGTTGTGACCCAACCATAAAAAGTGGTGACTCAACAAAAAAACGTTGTGACCCAACCATAAAATGTGGTGACCCAACCATAAAATGTGGTGACCCAACTATAAAATGTGGTGACCCAACAATAAAAAGTGGTGACCCAACCATAAAAAGTAGTGACCCAGCAATAAAACGTAGGGACCCAACCAAAAAAGGTGGTTACCCAACAATAAAACGTAGTGTCTTAACCATAAAACGTAGTGACTTAACCATAAAACGTAGTGACTTAACCATAAAACGTAGTGACCCAACCATAAAAAGTGGTGGTGACCCAACAATAAAAAGTGGTGACCCAACCATAAACCTTGGTTACCCAACAATAAAACTTGGTGACTTAACAATAAAACGTAGTGCCCAACCATAAAACGTGGTGACCCAAAAATAAAACGTAGTGACTTAACCATAAAACGTAGTGACTTAACCGTAAAACGTAGTGACTTAACCGTAAAACGTAGTGACTTAACCGTAAAACGTAGTGACTTAACCATAAAACGTAGTGACTTAACCATCAAACGTAGTGACTTAACCATAAAACGTAGTGACCCAACTATAAAAAGTGGTGGTGACCCAACAATAAAAGTGGTGACCCAACAATAAAAAGTGGTGACCCAACAATAAAAAGTGGTGACCCAACCATAAAAAGTGGTGACCCAACCATAAAAAGTGGTGACCCAACAATAAAACGTGGTGACCCAACAATAAAAGGTGGTGACCAAACCATAAAATGTGGTGACCCAACAATAAAACGTTGTGACCCAACCAAAAAAAGTGGTGACCCAACAATAAAACGTAGTGACTTAACCATAAAACATAGTGACCCAACCATAAAATATGGTGACCTAACCATAAAAGTGGTGACCCAACCATAAAAAGTGGTGACCCAACAATAAAACGTGGTGACTTAACAATAAAACGTGGTGACTTAACAATAAAACGTAGTGACCCAATCATAAAACGTGGTGACCCAACAATAAAACGTGGTGACCCAACAATAAAACGTGGTGACCCAACCATAAAAAGTGGTTACTTAACCATAAAAAGTGGTTACTTAACCATAAAAAGTGGTTACTTAACCATAAAACGTAGTGACACAACCATAAAACGTGGTGACCCAACCATAAAACGTAGTGACCCAGCAATGAAAAGTGGTGACCCAACCATAAAAGTCGTGACCCAACCATAAAAAGGACTGACCCAATAATAAAACGTGGTGACCCAACCATAAAAAGTGGTGACCCAACCATAAAACTTGGTGACCCAACCATAAAACTTGGTGACCCAACCATAAAACTTGGTGACCTAACCATAAAACGTAGTGACCCAACAATAAAACTTAGTGATCCAGCAATAAAACGTGGTGACCCAACATTAAAACGTAGTGACCTAACAATAAAACGTGATGACCCACCAATAAAACGTGGTCACCCACCAATAAAACGTGGTCACCCACCAATAAAACGTGGTCACCCAACAATAAAACGTGGTGACTTAACAATAAAACGAAGTGACTTAACCATAAAACGTAGTGACCAAACAATAAAACGTGGTGACTTAACAATAAAACGTAGTGACCCAACCATGAAACGTAGTGACCCAACCATAAAAAGTGGTTACTTAACCATAAAAAGTGGTTACTTAACCATAAAACGTAGTGACCTAACCATAAAACATGGTGACCTAACCTTAAAACGTGGTGACCTAACCTTAAAACGTAGGGACCCAGCAATAAAACATGGTTACTTAACATTAAAACGTAGTGACCCAGCAATAAAAAGTCGTAACCCAGCAATAAAAAGTGGTGACCCAACCATAAAAAGTGGTGACCCAACCATAAAAAGTGGTGACCTAACCATAAAACGTTGTGACCCAACCATAAAAAGTGGTGACTCAACAATAAAACGTAGTGACCCAACAATAAAACGTAGTGACCCAACCATCAAATGTGGTGACCTAACAACAAAACGTAGTTACCCAGCAATAAAAAGTGGTGACCCAGCAATAAAACGTAGGAACCCAAATAAAAAAGGTGGTTACCCAACAATAAAACGTAGTGACCCAACCATATAAAGTGGTGACCCAACCATAAAAGTGGTGACCCAACAATAAAAGTGGTGACCCAACAATAAAACGTAGTGACCCAACCAAAAAAAGTGGTTACCCAACAATAAAACGTAGTGACTTAACCATAAAACGTAGTGACTCAACCATAAAAAGTGGTGGTGACCCAACCATAAAAAGTGGTGGTGACCCAACAATAAAAGTGGTGACCCAACCATAAAAAGTGGTGACCCAACCATAAAAAGTGGTGACCCAACAATAAAACTTGGTGACCCAACAATAAAACTTGGTGACCCAACCATAAAACGTGGTGACCCAACCATAAAACGTGGTGACCCAACCATAAAAGGTGGTTACCCAACAATAAAACGTAGTGACCCAACCATAAAATGTGGTGACCCAGCAATAAAAAGTAGTGACCCAACAATAAAACTTAGTGACCCAACAATAAAACTTAGTGACTCAACAGTTAAAGTGGTGACCCAGCAATAAGAAGTGGTGACCCAACAATAAAACGTAGTGACCAACATTAAAAAGTGGTGACCCAACAATAAAAAGTTGTGACCCAACAATAAAAAGTGGTTACCCAACAATAAAACGTAGTGACCTAACAATAAAACGTAGTGACCCAGTGCCCGTTCTATATATGTACCTATCGCCGCCCCGGCGCACGTTCTATGTACGTTCTGATTGCCGCCCTGGAGCGCATGCTAAATATATACCTATCACCACCCCGGTGTGCATGCTATATACGTACTTATTGCCGCCCATGTGCACATGCTATATACGTACCTATTGTCGACCTGGTGTGCATACTACATATGTACCTATCGCTGCCCCAGTGCAAATACTAAATATGTACATATCGCCGACCCGGTGCGAATGCTAAATACATACCTATCGCTACTGCTATGCACTACTATATATGTACCTATTGCCACCCAGTGCACATACTATATATATACCTATCGCCGGCCCAGTGCGCATACTATATTAGTACCTATCGCCGCCGTGGTGCGCATACTATATACTTACCTATCTCTGCAATGGCACACATACTGTATATGTACCTATCTCCAGCCCAGTTCGCATACCTAATAACTCATTAATACGCCCCCGTCGTGTCAGAAAAACAAAATAGTGTTCATTCATGTATTGTCACTATCATAAATATAAATATTTTTAGTTAAGAAAAAAATACATTTTTTTTGCTCCCCCAAGAAAAATTTTTTTCATCCTGTAGAAGCGCCCCTGGCCTTTATACTGCAGAATCACCCATGGCCCCTATTCTACATAAGCCTCTGGGTCCTATATTGTAGAATCACCCTCGGTGCTGGGTCCTATGTTGTAGAAGCACATCTGATCCCTATACTGGAGAAGCACCCATTGTCCCTATTCTGTAGAAACCTAAATTGTGTTTTTAACGTGAGTTATCGTTCTTCCTTAGCTATCCTCTAACAAATAAATTTCATTGTTTTATGAACTTGAGGTATTACGTAATTAAATTACAATATGACTCAGCAATTTCAAATTACTATAAAATATAATGAAAAATAACTGAAAAGCCCCCCCCACCCTGATAAAATATGTCCCATGGACCCCTAAGTGGTAAGTTTATAGATTCGGGAATACTCTCATCATCTTACTCTGTTAATTTTACATAAGAATACACTTTTATATGTTATGTATATTCTCTAACCTTGTTTTAAAAACCTAAATTGTGTTTTTAAACGTGGGTTATCGTTCTTCCTTAGCTATTCTCTAACAAATAAATTTCATTAAAAATGATGAATTGTTTTATGAACTTGAGGTATTACGTAATTAAATTACAATATGACTCAGCAATTTAAAATTACTATAAAATATAATGAAAAATAACTGAAAGCCCCCCCCCCCCTCTCCCTGATTAAATATGCCCCATGGACCCCTCAGGATTGGATTTATAGATTCGGGAATACTCTCATAATCTTACTCTGTTAATTTTACATAGGAATACACTTTTATATGTTATGTATATTCTCTAACCTTGTTGTAAAAAGCTAAATTGTGTTTTTAAACGTGAGTTATCATTCTTCCTTAGCTATCTTCTAACAAATAATTTCAAGTGGGACTTGAAAAGCCAGCGCCCGAGAAGGTGAGCACTCTGGCCATTAAAAATTGCCTGGGCAGCTCCGTCGGGATTCCCCGGTAGGGGCGCTTCAGGCAGTAAGCAATAAACTTACTCCTCCCCAAAGAGGGGAGGCAAAGCCTGGGAGGGTGCACCTCCTAGAACTGCACAGGACAGACCCATAGACCGGCGGAATGAAGCCCCGAAGGCCAAGACGATACCAGTCTATGGGGTGCACGATGGGTATCCATCGTAAATCAAAAAACATACTACACTAATACTAAACAGATACTACATTAATGTCATTTTCGGTTTAAAAAATGTCATATAAAAGCTATGTTGAATTAGAGAAAAACGGCCATGGGGAGTCTAAAATTCTTTGTTGATCATCAAAACTCATGTAAGAATTTGTTAAATAGTATTATACAATGTTTGTTCAAAGAAAATCATAGTTATTATTACTTGTTAATTTATTAATGTAATTTGAACAGTGTCTAGTGGATAGACCGCTGTACTGTTGTATATTGGTTATAAATACTCCAGTAAATACATAAACATTTTGAATTTCGGGCGCTTTCTTGGCCTTTTGGCTAAGATCAAAGTGTAGTATCTGTTTCGGCATTTTATTGCCTTGAGATCAAGTGTATTATCTAGTCCTATCTGATAGGTGTCGATCTTACAATGTCGAATCAAAAATCAGATTATCATTTTATTTTTTAATCCCTTTTCCTGTGGCGACCTTCCTCTCCCCTAAAGTACAGGCTGATACGCTCCCACAGTCGGGATCTCTCTCTCACTGACGAATACTCCCCTCCCCCAAATTTGGCCTGAGGCGCTCACATCGGCGAATGCCGACACTCCCCCCATCCCCAAATTTGGCCTGAGGCGCTCATACCGCCGAATGCCGACATTCCCCCTCCCCAGATTTGACCTGAGGTGCCCCACCGGCGAATGCCGACATCCCCCCCTCCCCAGATTTGGCCTGAGGCGCCCCACCGACGAATGCCGACATTCCCCCCTCCCCAGATTTGGCCTGAGGCGCCCCACCGGCGAATGCCGACACTCCCCCTCCCCCGAATTTCGCCTGAGGAGCCCCACCGGCGAATACCGATACTCCCCTCTCCCCCAAATTTGGCCTGAAGCACTCACACCGGCGAATGTCGACACTCCCCCGCCCCTAAATTTCGCTTGAGGCGCTCACACCGGCGAATGCCGACTCTCCCCCACTCCCAAATTTCGCCTGAGGCGCCCCACCGGCGAATGCCGACACTCTCCCTCCTCCAATTTGGCCTGAGGCGCTCACACCGGCGAATGTCGACCCCCCCCCCCAATTTGGCCTGAAAGGAGGAGGTAATGCCTATCATAACAGAACGGCCATAGGAAGGGAGGGGGGAGGAATATTAGTGTCTATTAATACTTAAGAAAGAAAGTGTGGGAGTGAGAGGGAAAAAAGAAAGAAAGGAAAAAATGGTTGTAGTGTGAGTGAATTTCTTCCTGCCACTCTCTGACGTCATTTCTGGTTTATCGTGACTTTGCATTATTTTTCAAATTATACATGATAGCATTGATTTATTCTTAAATTAGTACTAAACAACGTTGAAAAATGGAGTTAAAAGCCACCCCCCATTGGAGAAAAGTGCTCAGTCGACCCCGGAAGAGTCAATTTTTTTTTCCGGTTCTGAGATATTACACGCGCCTGGGCTGGCCGGTCGGAATGATGTCACCCGTGTGACCGTTTGTTGGGTACTTTCGGAGGAGAAGCTTTACATACATACATACATACAGACAGGTGGGATTTATATAATAGATGATTTTTATGCTACTTATACATTCCTTGTGATTATAATTTTTAAAATTGATATATTTAAATGTTTTCTTTGTAATTTTTTTTTTTTTTTTTAGAATTTTTATGAAATTTTTAAAATATATAAAATATGTATGTGTGTTTAATTCAATCTTGAATTCATTTATGTTATAACGTTATTTTAAAACATGAATTTTGGACGAAGACGACTTCGTAAGTTTTAATTTTATTTGGGGTTTATTGCAACGCTGACTGATTGAGATCGCACGATTGACACTGTTGTAATCTAGCAATACCCTTGGACCAGCGCAACGAACAAGCAATCACTGCTTTTGCAGTGAACGCACATACGCAAAGTTCACATATATTGCAAAAGCCACGTTCAGTCTGAAAAAACTGCATCATTACATGCACTTTGTGTGTTGTGTGCATTTCGCGTGTTGTGTGCATTTCGTGTGTTGCGTCTTCGTCCCATCAGTTTACTGAGTGAGGAGAGCTGAAGGTTTATGAAGAGAACAAGATGGAAATTTTAATTTCCTACTATGGACATTGGAAAATCCACAAATGGGTCGATGGTGGGGAGGATCACGAGATAGGTATGCAGCCCCTACTTGTCCTCGATGCTGTTCAGTGTTGACTGGAGTGCGATCTGCTGAAGACAGTTGTCAAAGCACAGCACTACCCCAGAGACAGTACGTGGAAAACTTTGGACGTTGGTGTCAAAATATTACCTAAAGACTTTCCTTACCTTTCCTTGCTCAACTGGCCACTGCCTTCGTTGAACATACAGCTATGCATGATGATTCCCTGCTCAGAACCTCAATTATTTCTGACAATATATCATGTATTAGGTTTTTTTTCCGTAGTTCAATTGAAAATCTTCGCCGATAATCACTAAACGATGAAGTTACAATCACAAACCAATCATCACCATATTCGGTTTAACGTCCATTTTACATGCTGGCATGTGTTGGACAGCTTTAAGAAATTGACTTCCAATAAACTAACCTATCTCTGGACAGGTCTTTATTTATCTTTCTTTCTCTCAAGTCCATCCTTATCACTTCCTCCCATGTTTTATTTCGCCTTCTCTAGTGAACTGCCTCAACTGTTCTACATCTACTAACCCAAGAACTCTCATCCATTCTTTTAACGTTACCATACCATCAAAGTCTCTCGTTCTGCACACACCTCCCTATACTGTCCAGATTTAATCTTCCTCTGAGGTCATCAGATCTATGACTGTCTTTAAGAGTCACATTACACATTCAATGCATCATTCTCATATCTCTCCATGAAATGCATGTCTTCACCCCTCGCTGGCCAGGTTTCACTTCCGTACATCATCACACTACGTACACATTCTACTCAAATTCATTTTTGAATAAAAAAAAAGTTGTGCATTTATTTATTTATTTATTAACTTTTTAATTTATTTTATTTATTTATTTTTTTAATTTATTTTATTTATTTTTTTAATTTATTTTATTTATTTTTTTAATTTATTTTATTTATTTTTTTAATTTATTTTATTTATTTTTTTAATTTATTTTATTTATTTATTTTATTTATTTTTTTAATTTATTTTATTTATTTATTTTTTAAATTTATTTTATTTATTTATTTTATTTATTTATTTATTTTATTTTTTAAATTTATTTTATTTATTTTTTTAATTTATTTTTTAAATTTATTTTTTAAATTTATTTTTTAAATTTATTTTTTTAATTTTATTTATTTATTTTTTATTTAAAAAAAAAAAAAATTATTTTTTCTTATTTTAAAATAATTTATTTATCTATTTATTTTTTTCAGTTCCTATCGGAATCATTCGTCTGCATACGGTGCCATTTCACCTCGAGAATATTTCCATATTTTCGATCTGATTCATGACACAAACATAAGTATCCAGGTTGACTTGAAGAAAAAATTAAAAAATTTATATCCAAAATTAAAGGCAAGTAATATTTAAGCTTTTCGTCCATTCAATTTACGGAAAGGCACTCGAGTTTTGATTTGCTTGTTTGTTTGCATACCTTTTGTTTTGTTTATCAGACGAACGCTTGTTATATAAAGTCAGTAGTGACTGATTTCCCGGGTTCGAATCTCTGGTTAATGCGCTTTCTGTGTCTAGCCACATTGATGAGTCTTGAAACCATGAAACGGCTGTTTATGAATGACTATCATTATTAGGACCATCATGATATTTTTTTTTATTTTTACATTAAAGGTCACTCCTTATCAAGGCCCAAAAACCACTTGAGGATAGGGGTTAAAGAGCCTGACTGGTGGACGTGAGACAACATCGCGTTCACCGGCACGATGGTTGTAGCAGGGCAGAAATTGATTATTTACGGGGACGGTTCAACAAGAACTTGTTTACATTGGACTTGAAGACGACCATATTGTAGTCGGCAGGGAAGCAGGCACACAGCACTGTGTTCCACTGACAGGCAGTTCTAGGAAAGAAACTCTGCCCATGGAAGTTTCGTTTCGTCTCATCTTGGGCATGTAGATGGAGAAAGGAAAATCATTGACAGTGTTCGTAGCTAGGCGGGTTCTTATTGTGAATGTCTTACAAAGGGGGAGGCATAGATTTGAGCTCAGTCGAGCACCTGCCATGAAAATAACGGTAGAGCACAGAAAGACTAGCAACATCTTTTCTGTGAAGGGAAGAGAAGAGGACATCCTCCACTAGTTTACGAAGTCGGTTTTGAACTCTGTCAAGGCAGAAAAGGGGGATCTGAGCAGCACCTCCCCATATGTGGGAGCAGTACTCCATCTTAGGACGTATTTGACTCTTGTACAGGTAGAGGATGGCGTCGGGCGTGAGATATCTTCCGGAGCGGTGGAATGATCCAACCATTTTTCCAGCGGTCTTAACAACAGATTTGATGTAAGTCTTCCATTTCAAGTCTCAAAAGAAAGTCAGTCTCAGGAACTTATCAAAGCAGTGGGCTTCCTCAAGGGGAGAGCCGTTCATTTCAACTGGGACAGAGTGGGGATCGGATATGGCAGTGTTGAGCCCTCGCCTGTCTGCAGCGCAATGATAGATCCATGATCAGATGGATCTGCAATATGAAATCTGACCAAACGCAACACATCAGAGTTGCTGGAAACAGTACACTTGTCCAGCAGGGAGGTTATCCTAAAGATGAATCGATTGCGCTAGTATGGCCATGTTGAATGTTTACCCTCCTAGATAAATCGTTGTAGAAGCATGAATGTGCGAAATCGCAGGAAGGTTGGCAGGTCATGGAAATTTGGAAGCAAGTGATTGGACAAGGTCCACAGAGTGGAATTTGGAGACTGCTGACCTGCTGAAACGTGAGAATTGAAGAGTGAGCTTGTGTAATATCAGAAAACGTCTGACCCCTGAACAAGGGGAAAATGATGTTAAATGGATAGAAGAAGAATTATTTTTTAATTTTACTTCCTTGTATATATTTCCTTATTATATATTTATTATTATTATTATTATTGATATTTGTATATGCGTTTTTTTTATGTGTTTAAGGATGAATAAAGTTGTTTGACTGCTATTTCTGATATTATGGAATGCTGAAGAAGACACATATTGAAATTAATTTTAAAAAATTCTTTCATATTAGAAACGATCGTACACCAGAAGATTTTGTTGAATGTTGAAACGTATCTGACCTTAGGCTAGAAAAAATATTTCAAATACATGACGGGGTTGGAACCCTAATCCCCTTCAAAGTAGGCCCCTTGTGTTTGCCCACACTTAGCCGACTGATCCGTCCACTGCTGGAAACACCTCTGGAAGTCTTCTTTCGGAATGGTGTTCATCTCCGCCATCGCGTTCAGCATTATCTTTTTTTTCGTACCCTCTCAACAACAGCTGCACTCCGAGCAGTTTGCGACCTGCCAGAACGCTGGTCACTCTCTGCCGATATGTGGCCATTTTTTAATCGGTTGAACATAATTTGTGTTACACATCGCATCTTCTCCAAACACCTGCTGAATCTAACGCAACGGCGGAGATGAATACTATTCCAAAAAAAGATTTCCAGAGATGTTTTCGGCAGTGGATGGATCGGTGGACTAAGTTTGTGCAAGCACAAGGGGCCTACGTTGAAGGGGATTAGGGTCCCAACCCCGTCACGTATTTAAAATATTTTTTTCTGGTCTAGGGTCGGATACTTTTTCGACAGGCCTCGTAGATAAAAATTAATATTTTAGTAATTTTGATACAAATTTATTTATTTTTTAAATGCGACCGTAAAGAAAGGAAAAGAAAAAAAAATCAATTTGTCTTTCATTTGCAAGTTAGAAATAGTGTTGAAAATAAAGTCGGTCCCTGAAGACAAGCAAGTTTAACCACAGGAAATAAAACAATATTGCGAAATAGTAAAAAAAAAAAAAAATGAAAAAAGATGTTGATTATTTGATGATTTTGTAATTTTGTTTCATTTCAGTCAATTTCTTACGGAAATCAGGTTGAAAAGAAACTACGATCCTTTTTCCCATCGTATCTGAGCAGACTTACTCCAAATTGTTCGCAAACCATGAAAGCAGAAGTAAGTTTTGAGGTGGACGGGATCATTTTTTTAATTTTTTTTTTAATTTCTATCTTTTTTTTTCTTTTAACTGCAACCTTTTCCATAAATCTAATGAATGTAACTGAACTCGTCTCTCCCTACCTCTTTCTTTTTGCCTCCCCTCTCTCTCTCTCTTTGCCTCCTCTTTCTCTCTCTTTCTTTGCCTCCTCTTTCTCTCTCTCTCTCCCTCTCTTTGCCTCCTCTCTCTCCCTCTCTTTGCCTCCTCTCTCTCTCTCTCTTTGCCTCCTCTTTCTCTCTCTCTCTCTTTGCCTCCTCTTTCTCTCTCTCTCTCTTAGCCTCCTCTTTCTTTCTCTCTCTTTGCCTCCTCTTTCTCTCTCTCTCTTTGCCTCCTCTTTCTCTCTCTCTCTCCCTCTCTTTGCCTCCTCTCTCTCCCTCTCTTTGCCTCCTCTCTCTCTCTCTCTTTGCCTCCTCTTTCTCTCTCTCTCTCTTTGCCTCCTCTTTCTCTCTCTCTCTCTTAGCCTCCTCTTTCTTTCTCTCTCTTTGCCTCCTCTTTCTCTCTCTCTCTCTCTGCCTCTCTCTCTCTGCCTCTCTCTCTTTGCCTTTTTCTCTCTCTCTTTGCCTTTTTCTCTCTCTCTTTGCCTTTTTCTCTCTCTCTTTGCCTTTTTCTCTCTCTCTTTGCCTTTTTCTCTCTCTCTCCCTTTCTCTCTCTCTTTGCCTCTCTCTCTCTCTCTCTCTCTCTCTCTCTCTCTCTCTCTCTCTCTCTCTGCCTCTCTCTCTCTCTCTGCCTCTCTCTCTCTCTCTGCCTCTCTCTCTCTCTGCCTCTCTCTCTCTCTTTGCCTCTCTCTCTCTCTCTCTCTCTCTCTTTGCCTCTCTCTCTCTCTCTCTTTGCCTCTCTCTCTCTCTCTTTGCCTCTTTCTCTCTCTCTCTCTGCCTCTTTCTCTCTCTCTCTCTGCCTCTCTCTCTCTCTCTCTCTTTGCCTCCTTTCTTTAGATAATATACATTTTGGAAAGGGGGGAGGCGGGATAAGTTATTTCTCTCCTTCGTAACTAAAAGTCTGATTTTCATGCCTAAGATCTCGTTCGGTCGACACGTTTCGGTCATGTTTGTTGGTGTTAGTGTATTGAATGGATTTGTAAATTGTTTAAAAAAAAAAAAAATTATTTTGTAAATTTTCTTGTTTTTTTCTTTCAGTTGCTGGCATGTTTAGATACATGTTTAGGTAAAGACCCTCATTGCTTCAACTTGTGGCGGCAAATGTATACGAAACACCTTAAACAATCGGGGTAGGTCGTCTCTCTTTCTCTTCCTTCCTGTCTTTTTTTCTTTTACTTTTAATAACCCCAAACAAGGCACATGGCCTCTGAGACACAAGATATTGGCCTCTTTCCCCCACGCTCCCCTCGTGTTTTACCATAGACATGTGAAATTCTAAATCCTTCATCTAACATCAAGATTCATCAAAAAAGGTAAAAGTCGTAATTGCCGGAATCGGAACCGCAGCTCCTCATTTTTTTTTTTCATCATGTCAGCAAGGTGCAAGAAATTTTTGAAGTGGCTGGCGACTTCATTCCGCCGGTCTGAGGTATCGTCCTGTACAGTTCTAGGCGGTCCACCCTCCCAGGCTCTACCTTCTCACCCTTTGAGAAGGGGTTAGTTTATTAAACTTCTAGCCTTTAATAAAAATGGAAAAGGGTATTTTGGGATTGGGTGAACGGTTAATTTGTAGCAGTTATATAATTATGACCTAGTTTTTGTTCTCGCTTGTGGAGTGATTGATACGTTGCCCAGTCAGAACGCTTTTGTGCGTGGGAGGTATTTCTGCCAATCGTTTTTCAACAGTCAGTGTTTAAGTGTTGAGTTGACATGACGCCATATCCCTTTCTCGCCGATCACCATGACTTGGCCGAGAGGCACGATGAAAGACCCGCACGCAATCTCATTTGTATAATACGTGCAGGTCGTCTGACTAAACATAATTTTGTATTCTTGTCTATGTCACTCTTTCCTGACAATTATGTTGATGAAACTGTATGAATAAAATTATAATCAAACTATGGTAACTAGTTTTGGTTTTTTTTCATACCCAGCAAGATGTTGGATATCTATGCAGCAACCCTTTTCTCATACTATTCATGACTCCGAATTTTCCCTACAAAATTTGATAGCCAACAATTTTAAAACTGATTAAAAAATAAAAAAAAAGATTTTTTTTAAATAAAATAAAAAAATCTTGTCTATAAAGTCCGACATCTGTCACACATGATAGGATAATAAATTTTTGAAAATGAAAGTTTCATTAAAAGAAATTGCAATTGTGCTGAAGTTTTCTTCTTTTTTTTTCTATTTTTTTCTTATTTTTATTTAGTATAAAAAATTTCATATTTTTATTAATGTATATATTTCATATTTGTATAAACTTCGTAATAATTTTAGTTTTTTACTCGGGTTGACAATTATTTTTCTTGTAGTATTTTGATGAAACACTTATTTGAAAAATGGAACAAGATATCAAAGGAAGTTGATAAAACCATCTTGAACGAAACTCTCCACTATTTCTCTGGGATCAATGGAAACCTTGTTGGCGTCGGAAAAAAGGAATCCTGTGCTAATATATGCAAAGTAAGTTGTTTGTTTGTTTGTTTGTTTTTTATTTTTTATTTCATCAATTTTTTTGTTACTGATTTATTTTTTATATATGCAAAGTAAGTTGTTTGTTTGTTTGTTTTTTATTTCATCAATTTTTTTGTTACTGATTTATTTTTTATATATGCAAAGTAAGTTGTTTGTTTGTTTTTTATTTCATCAATTTTTTTGTTACTGATTTATTTTTTATATATGCAAAGTAAGTTGTTTGTTTGTTTGTTTTTTATTTCATCAATTTTTTTGTTACTGATTTATTTTTTATATATGCAAAGTAAGTTGTTTGTTTGTTTTTTATTTCATCAATTTTTTTGTTACTGATTTATTTTTTATATATGCAAAGTAAGTTGTTTGTTTGTTTGTTTTTTATTTCATCAATTTTTTTGTTACTGATTTATTTTTTATATATGCAAAGTAAGTTGTTTTTTGTTTGTTTGTTTGTTTTTTATTTCATCAATTTTTTTGTTACTGATTTATTTTTTATATATGCAAAGTAAGTTTTTTTTTGTTTGTTTATTTTTTATTTCATAAATTTTTTTTGTTACTGATTTAATTTTTATGCATTGGATCATGTATACATTAAATATCCGAGTTCTTCCTGCTTTTGAAAAGAAATCAATTGAACAATGAAACAATGTTATATAAAAACTGTAACATTATTTTTTTTAATTAACGTTTAAAAATTAATTAACATTGAAATTTCTATATTTTTATTTATTAAGGAATGAGATAAACTGTAACATTATTTTTTTTAATTAACGTTTAAAAATTAATTAACATTGAAATTTCTATATTTTTATTTATTAAGGAATGAGATAAACTGTAACATTATTTTTTTTAATTAACGTTTAAAAATTAATTAACATTGAAATTTCTATATTTTTATTTATTAAGGAATGAGATAAACTGTAACATTATTTTTTTTAATTAACGTTTAAAAATTAATTAACATTGAAATTTCTATATTTTTATTTATTAAGGAATGAGATAAACTGTAACATTATTTTTTTTAATTAACGTTTAAAAATTAATTAACATTGAAATTTCTATATTTTTATTTATTAAAGAATGAGATAAACTGTAACATTATTGTTTTTTTAGGATGGGGGGGTCTACCTTTTCAGGAAATTACGTGTGCTTTTACAACCTGGAACCACTGCATATTTTTAATCGTATCTTTATCAGTAAAAAGATAATTTTCGATGGACGCAATTTCAAATTAGCAGTTAACAGTGATAATTGTAGTGACGGCTCGGAAGGAGACAGTCGTAACACCGAGGCGCGAACCCACGCCCATTAAATTACGAGACAGAGGGTTGCATTATGCAAATTAGGTGTAGCAAGAAGGCTACATAAAAGGCGGTGTTTTTGGATCGGTGGCAGTCGAGTAGAGAACGTCACGAAGATCGGATACGTTGGGAGAAAACGGAAGAAAAAGAAGGAAAAACGCGTTGCACGGTTAAAGGAACACAATTCACAGCATACTATTACAATAATCAATTAATAAATCGAAAAATGAAACCAGTTAATTAACGAACTAAACATGAAACAATGTTAAGTAAAAAATAACGTCAATTATAAACTGTAACAATAAAATTTGTTAATTAAAAAAATAAACTGTAACAGTGAAACAATGTTAATTAACCAAATACAAAAATTAAATAAACTTGTTAACGAAAAATGTTCCTCCGTGATTGCAAGAATTATATGTGGGAATACTTCTCTCATTTATTTTTTCGGTGCTTGTTAGTGGCTTCGGCCAAACGGAAAATTATTTATGTGTGAAAACAATATCATGTACTTACTCACTGGTATTTTATTGTTCAATGTTGAAAAAAGTAGGAAAAATTATCCAGTAGAACTTTAATTACAAAGATTTTTACATTTATCGTAACGTACGAGTAACCTCGATGAATATGATTCCATAGGATACAGGTCGGCAGAAAACAGGGGCAGGTAAGTTGCTGTGGTAGGACAGAAAGCCACCGGACAAAGTCCACCGGACAGAAGCCACCGGACAAAATAAGTCAAACCTGGACTAAAAATAAATTAATTATTAAAAATATTTTTTTCTTGTTTTTTGTTTTTTAAATGAGTATTACCTGCCCTTGCAAATTATGGCCCAAAATTGGGGGATCATTTTATGTTAAAATTATGTGCAAAACTGATCCCCCAATTTCAAATGTATTTTTTTTTGCCACACGGACTTGGGGTTAGTAGTAGAAAGGGTGCGTCAATTTGTATGATGCAATCTTTACAAAATAGTAAATGTAATAAATATAAAAATATTTTAAAAATATTTTTAATAATTAATTTATTTCTAGAAGCCACTAACAAGCACCATTTTTTCCACCAAAGAAACTCCATGAGATGAAGGTGGAACATCTCAGTTCTGGTCCTCAACATTTTTCGTATGTGACCAAAAACCTTCATTTAAAATAAGAAATTTGTTTTTTCTTTCTTTCAGTTAATCGTAAATACTAATTAAAAAATATATGAATTTCAATGTTAATTAATTCTTAAACGTTAATGAAAAAATAATAATAATGTTAGTTTTTACATAACATTGTTTCATTGTTCGATTATTTCAGCGTCCTAAATTCTCTTTTCTTTTTATGCTTATTTTCTTAGTCAAACCGAGTTATCCCCCCCTGCATTCGCATCAACATGAGCATCAGTGCCGCCGATGTGACTTCCCAACTTTTTAGAAAACTTCCACTTTCACAAAAAGCGGCATTCCACCTTTTTTTTTTTTTTTCCCGCCCTTTTCACCTGATTTTATTTCTTTGCTTCCTCTTTCTCGTTTTCTCTTTTTGTTTGTCTTTTCTCTTTTTGTTTGTCTTTTCTCTTTTTGTTTGTCTTTTCTCTCTTCTCATCACGTTTTTGTTTTTTTCCTCCCTTTCTCTCTCCCTCTGAAAATGTTAATTTTGCCATATTTCCAGCGATTCATAGGTGGGGGGAGTAGAAGATTAATTTCGGTTAACTGAAGACGTCGGGATTGGGTAATACCAATTTCAGATTTTTTTGCCATTAGCTACCCACATCCCTGATAATTGTAAATTCTTGACAAATAACAGATTTTACGTAAGGTATGAATCGCCTATTCATACAAGGATTGTTTAATGTGATGAGGGTACTCCTTAACCTTTATTTCAACTACGCTCCATACATAGTAGTCCTTGTATGAATCGTCTATTCATACAAGGATTGTGATTCCTGTCATCTATCTTTTTACTATGGAGACATTTTGATTGTTTAATGTGATGAGGGTGCTCCTTAACCTTCTATTCAACTACGCTCCATACATAGTAGTTCAAAAGAAGGCTAAATGTTCCAAGTTATTTTTATATTTTTGGGGATGGCGACGCTATTAAGGTTGTCGAAATTTTGTTACCTTGGTGATACGATTGGAGTACAGAATAGCGCATGTGCTAGTGTTATGACTAGAATTGGGAGTGGATGGCGTAAGTTCAGGGAACTTCTGCATTTAATAACCAGGGGGTTGGGGCGTTACCACTGTCGACCAAGAGAACATGCTTCTCAAACGTTTTCGAATACAGACAGCCTGCGTTTATTTTCTGTTTTTAACGTCCAAAGGCACAACTGTAACGTTGTGAAAATGCTTGCGCTAAATCAAAGGGAAGTAATTCATCCAAAATGAACACACTCGTAATATTAATGCAGCTTTTTTCATGTACGTAAACAAAAAGCCGCCGAGAACTGATTTTTTAAAATTTTTATTTTTTTATTTTTACGACTTAATTTCATTACAAAAGTTTCAGCTAAGAAAGTTATTAAAGGAGAAAAATATCTGAAAAGTAAATCTAAAAATTATTATTTTGGTGCTTATATAGATGAGGGCACATATGAAAAACGCATTTTCGAATAAAAACTATTGTTCATACTTACGTATCGGGCAAAAAGTAAGTATCCTCACCAAAAATTAGGAAATATTATCGAGTAGAATTTTAATAAAAAATGAAAATCAGTTTTAT
Source organism: Sepiola atlantica (assembly GCA_963556195.1). Classification (NCBI taxonomy): domain Eukaryota; kingdom Metazoa; phylum Mollusca; class Cephalopoda; order Sepiida; family Sepiolidae; genus Sepiola; species Sepiola atlantica. The sequence continues at coordinate 1,163,140 of OY744526.1, forward strand.
CGTATTTTGCTGACGTTCATTGATTTATTACTTGTTAATATGACAGACTGAGTTATGTCCCCCTGGTGTACGTGTTTTTCTGCTCAAAAATTATAGCGGACCTCTTTTTTTTTTCTTTTTTTTTTAAATTAAAATTCTACCTGATAATTTTTGCTATTTTTTGGTGTATATACCTATTTTTGTCTGATACATAAGTATATCAAAAAGTAATCCGGTTAATTTATCTGGAACTGCGTTTTTCATATGTCCCTTCATCTATATAAGCACCCAATATTTATACTTATGTCTAATTAAAACTGAAACCATTGTTACATAATTTCGTGGTATTTGTAAATTTCATAAAATTTAATTTTGAAGAAAAATAAACAACAGTGGAATTTCCACGGGTCCCGTTGTTATAATTTATTTTTGCTTTCCTCTTTCAGAATTTACAAGAAAAGATGACGAAACCTTCATTTCCTCGCTCGTTGTTGATATTTCACTTCTTTTCATTCGTGGCTGCTTTGTTTTTCTTTGACGCTTTTAAAAATGGAAGCGTGAAAGGTACGATTTAAAAAAAAAAAATTTTTTCAATCTCGCTCTATTTTTTGCACCACTTTTATGTCCTCTTAAGATGAAGATATAATGCAACTAAACCTTATGTTTAGAATCCTTATTCCCGTTTTGTATCGAAATTCATTACGTGATTTTGATTCTAGAAAATGTCTCGAATTAAAAGCTTAAGGGGTATTAGAAAGAAATTGAAATTCAGGGAAACTTCCTTAATTGGTGTCTCATTATTATGGATCAGATTCAGTGTAAATCTGAAATATTTAAATTTTCAAATGGCAAGTTGTGCCCATATTATGACCCCTAAATACTCCAAAGAAACTAGAATTTGGTGAATATTTATTAATTAATTATTTATTAATTAATTATTTATTAATTATTAATTGTGTATTTATTTATTAATTATTTATTAATTATTTATTAATTAATTATTTATTAATTAGAAAGGGTATTTAGGCATATTTTTAAAACCATTGTTTCGTAATAGTATTATATTTTTTGAAAAAAACATAACAATGTGTGATGTTAAAATGAATAAAATTTATTAATTATTTTTTAAATTTCACAAAAATCAGAGGCATCCGAATTTTTCTTTTGCCTCCTTTGCATAAAACTAAATTAAACTAAATATAGCCCACATTACCTGCACTTCTGCCTTGCAGCTGTATTTTAAAATGCATAATGATCAGTTAATTAGTTGAAGTGAATCCTATACCTACAAATATATAAACATATACACATACCTAACTTTATATATCCTATATGAATCCTATACCTACAAATATATAAACATATACCTAACTTTATATATCCTATATGAATCCTATACCTAACAAATATATAAACATATACACATACCTAACTTTATATATCCTATATGAATCATTTACCTACAAATGTATAAACGTATACACATACCTAACTTTATATATCCTATATGAATCCTATACCTACAAATATATAAACATATACACATACCTAACTTTATATATCTTATATGAATCCTATACCTACAAATATATAAACATATACACATACCTAACTTTATATATCCTGTATGAATCCTATACCTACAAATCTATAAACATATACCTAACTTTATATATCTTATATGAATCCTATACCTACAAATATATAAACATATACCTAACTTTATATATCTTATATGAATCCTATACATACAAATATATAAACATATACCTAACTTTATATATCCTATATGAATCATTTACCTACAAATATATAAACGTATACACATACCTAATTTTATATATCCTGTATGAATCCTATACATACAAATATATAAACACATACCTAACTTTATATATCTTATATGAATCCTATACCTACAAATTTATATAAACATATACACATACCTAACTTTATATATCCTGTATGAATCCTATACATATAAATATATAAACAGAAGTAAAAAAAAAAAAAAGAAGTAAAATGGTGTTGGGAAAAAGTACATGGTAATGATCGTCGTTCAATTAGTATTTTATATTTAAATGAGAAGTTAAATATTTTTATATTTAAAAGGGAGATAACTTGTACACAAAAGTTTGCCCTTCCCTTAAAGAGATTTGAAGCAGTTATCTGCCCCTGAATTTGGGCTGGAGATTCGCTCATCGACATAAATTAATACCTCATTTTTTAAGTAATTCTTTTTCAGTTGTAATTTATAGAATAAATAATCGTTTTCATCCAAATTATTTCTTCATATTTGTGTCTTATCACTTGCAAAGTACCAACCACTCTATTTCAGATATATTTATATCTTTTTTGTCTGAGAATATAAACATTTTGTTAATAGGTATTTGCTGAAAACCTTTTAAATTTGAGAATCAATTATTTTTCAGATTCATATACAGTTCATTTCTTGGAAAATTATGGCATTTTACCATATGTGGAGCAAGCATGGCATTGGATAGTGTACTATTCACTAAAATCGCATGCGTAAGTATTTACAAATAAAAGTTAGTTCTTAGTATATCTTTCAATCTGTATGCTGATGATTTAGTACTTGCTCTTGAAACAATGGAAGTTAAGTTTAAGACTTGGAGGAATTCTACTGGAAGTAAAAGTCTGAGAGTGAATGTTACCCACGACCAAAGTGGTTGTAGTCTTGGAAAGTTTCGTCAGCTCAGTTTGTGGAAAGTAAAAGTGATGATCAGTTGTTGCAGTATTGGAAAGCTCCCCAAAAGAGTAAAGTTCCCCTGATCAGTTTGTGGAAAGGGAGTCGGGTGCAACTCAAATTTTTTGTGGTACTTACAAGAATTGGGCACACAAGAATTTCAGTGGAATTACTGGCAAGTTGAGAGAGGATAACCAGTTTGTGTTCAAGAAATATAAGACAATGGAGATGGATGAGAAGTCAGATGTGGAGAAAGTATATTTGGATGACGAAGCTATTGAGGTTGTTCAGAAGTTTTGTTACCTTGGTGATACCATTGGAGCACAGGGTGGAGCAGGTGCTTGTGTAATTGCAATAATTAGGAGTGGATGAACTAAGTTCAAGGTACTTCTGTCATTACTAACCAGCAGAGAATTACCACTGTTGATAAAGAGTTTAAGACTTGGAAGAATCCTACAGAAAGTAAAAGTCTGAGAGTGAATGTTACCCACGACCAAAGCGATGATCAGTTGTTGCAGTGTTGGAAAGCTCCCCAAAAGAGTAAAGTTCCCCTGATCAGTTTGTGGAAAGGGAGTCGGATGCAATTCAATCTTTTGTGGTACTTGCAAGAATTGAGTACACAAGAATTTCGGTGGAATTACTGGTAGTTTGAGAGAGGATAATCAGTTTGTGTGCAGGAAATGTAAGACGATGGAGATGGATGAGAATGTGGGCAAAGTATATCTGGATGGCGAACCTATTAGAGGTTGTCAAACTTTTGTTACATTGGTGATAATATTGGAGCACAGGGTGGAGCGGGTACTAGTGTGGTTGCAAGAGTTAGGAGTTAGGGAACTTTTGCCATTACTAACCAGCAGAGTAACCACTGTTAATCAAGGGAAGAGTCTATCAAGCATGTGTACGAAGTGTGATCTATGGAGGTGAAACCTGACCAGTGAGGGTTGAGGACATGTGTTGCATGGAGAGAAATGATATGAGAATGATATAATGGGTGTGTTGATCGGAGGTTGTAGTGTTGGAAAGTTCCCCTGCTCAGTTTATGGAAAAGGTAGTCGGGTGCAACTTAGTTTTTGTGGTATTTGTAAGCATTGGGTGCACAAGAAATGTTGTGGAATTACGGGTAGGTCGAGAGAGGATGACCAAAGAAGTGTAAGACAATGGAGATCGATGCGGATCTGTATACGGCGAAAGTATATTTGGATGTAAAGCTATTGCGGTTGTTCAGAAGTTTTGTTACCTGAGTGATACCATTGGAGCACAGGGAGGAGCAGGTGCTAGTGTGGATGGAGTTACGTTTTTCAATCTCGACCATATAATCGACAACAAGTGATCTCAACTTTTAGGTCATTATTAAACAACTTTGTAAAAAAAAATAGTATTTTGGAGGTTGTCAGATTTTTTCTTCGTCTCCGAATAAAAAAAGATTTTATTCATAAAACAGCAGTTAATGTTGGAGCCGCAAAATATCTGTCTGTTTGTCCAAGAAAATTCTATTTGTTTTCTTTACTTGAGTTTATCAAACCCTTATACGTACCATCCGACTTTATTCATGCGAGTCCTAGCCGATGAATTTTTGAATCAAATTGATTTCTCGACTTTACATCCCCTCCTAATGATCCCTAAAACACGACCATCAATTGAAACACGTTTCTCAAGATTTCGACCCAATGTCTCTGAATTAAGGTTTGTCTTGCCCAGACCTCCAAGATTTAGGGTTTCTCTATATTCCACTCCCTCAAACAACATCAACGAACATGGGATTCCAAAGTTGTAGATCAATGTCCGCCTGAACTCTCGACTTACGGACGTGCATTTTGTTTTTCTTACCTTTGCTTTATTTCTCTTCTTTCAAAGTTGTACGTAAATGTCCGCTTACGTAAATGTCCGCTTACGTACATGGTTTTTTCTTATCTTCGATTTCTTTCTTTCTTTCTTCACAGGTGGCTGAAGGAAAATGGATTTCTCTATTACGATATTCTATCCAAAAATCTCGGTCCTTATTTGGTGCTCTCCTGGAATAAGTTCCTTGAATTTTGTGTTTATTTCGCTGAAACGACAAGTGTACAGAGACAATGGTTATACACAAAATTATTAGAAGGAAAAAACTGGGTAATTATTTCATTTTAAAATACTTTGAAATGGAATCAAATTGATTGGCTAATTGAAATTTTAATAGTTTTGACATTGAAAAAGTGGAGATTTCTCTTTGCTTTTTTTTTTTTTAAAACTTTTTTTCTTTTTACTTTTTTTTTTCCACTTTTTTTACCCTTTTTCTTTTTTTTTCTTTTTTTTTCTTTTTTCTTTATTTTCTTTTTCTCTTTTTTTTCTTGTTTTAATTTGATTCTTTAGAATGAAAACTGTTTCCTGAAATATTTCACCTGGAGAAAAATTTAATGAATAAATAATTTTGTCCGCCATACAAAACTCATTTAAATTGTAAAATCTTTTTTAAAATAACTATCCCAAATGAAAATTTTATTTTCAGTATGAAACCTAAAAACTTTTAATGTGGACACACAGACCTTTGCAAAACATAAATAACGTTACCAAAATTATTTTGGTAGCTCAATTAGCCACTGAATGATGACTGTTCAAACTTTGTTGGAAATTTTTTTTAATTTTCTGTCTTGTGTGATATTTGACCAAAAGCCAATTTTCAGTGTAAAAGTACAAATGCTTCAAACAAGTGAAAAAAAATCCTTACGAATGTAATTTCATCTTTTTGTAATTTCATCTTTTTGTAATTTCATCTTTTTGTGGTAAATGAAACTCAATCATGATGGAAACAATAATTATTAGATCAAACCAGCCTGAATATTGGGCAAAATACCATTACCTCTTGAAAAGAAAAAACGTACAAAAATGACACAGAAAAGCAACTTTGACTGCTCATAGCTAACACATTGAATCTTCTTAATATGATTCATAGCACAGTAGAGATCAAGCTAGATTTTTCTTTTAATAGAAAAGCAATAAAAAAAAAACTCATTTGGACCGTGTAAAAACAGACGGAAACACAATTTGATAATCGGGCAAAAATTTCATTCACTCAAATTTCTCGCTTGAATTACTTTTGTGAAGGACAACTACCATATTGATGAGTTGGCATTTTTCGTTAAGATGTTTTTATGTGCATAGAGACACAATAACGTATCCATTAAGTTGAAAATATCAAAATTAAAAATAAATCACTCGTCACTGAAAATAGTTATAACTCGAAGGCTATGACCACTGGCTTGATCTAATAATTATTGCTTTTATTATAATTAATGTTCATTTACCACAAGTTAACATTACATTTGTAAGGATTTTTCACTTGTTTAGAGCCAACATTTTTAGTTTTACACTGAAAATTTGGCTTCTGGACAAATGGTGTACAAGACGGCAAATTTTCTAATTTGCAACCAACTTTGAACAGCCGTAATTCAGTGGCTAATTGAGCTACCAAAATAGATTTTTTTTTTTAAATTTAAAAAAAAAAAAAAAAAAAATTATGTAACCAAATTAAAAGTTTTTTGACATAATGAAAATAACATTTTTTAGTTTGGGATTACTTTAATATTATTGTCATGATGATAACCTTTGAGCAACTGATATCTTTTTCAGGTTTACGATCTTTCGCCCGAAACTTGGTTACAGATCGAAGATCATGCATTGTTATCTTTGGCGGTCCTTAAAGAACATAGCATTTGGTTATGGCAACATTTTTGGCATTTCGCCTTATTTTCTTACACATACATTTCAACTCGGATCTCAGAGTGAGTCTTTCCTTTTCATTTTATCGTTTTGAACGTTGAAAATGTTCTATTGCGTAAAATTTTGTCTTTGCTTTCAAACTAAAATGACTTTTCAACTTATTGCTAACCGTTTGTAAGACCACGTGCCGACCCTAACGTTTATTTTATGTCACCAAATGACAAAAATATGGCTAAGTGAAACTAGGAGGTATCAGGGGTTGTATGTGAAACAATGCAAAAAAAAAAAGACGTTATAGAATTTTGTACTTAAGCTCAACTGTGTGACCAGTTGAGTAACAAAATAAGTAAAAGAACTGAAGGAAAACTAAAAAAAAACAGTTTATATGAAAGCTGGAATGTTTCATTATGCTAAGATGGACAGGTCCATTATCTGAGCTCTGATTGGCTGTCATTTCACTAGTGGACAATTCATTATATAAATATTGCTCTATTCAAGAAACGTTTGAATATTGAAGCCTGTTATGCCACTGTGTCAATTGAATTTTATAGACATCAAAAGCTCTTTTGCTCTTTTCGTAAAAAAAATTATGAGCGTTTGAACTTGACGACATACAAAAAAAAATGTATTCGGTGTAAGCAGTTGTTTGCTATTTCACTTCTTCAGTTTAATAGGTTTTGGTTTTTTTTTTTAAGTTTAGGATTTCAAGTTTCTCATTCAGACATAATAAATAAATGAACAAATAAATAAATAAATAAAAAAACTAAACTAAAATAGAAACACAAGCAAAAATAAAGACTGGAACCCAAATTAATTAAAATAACAGACATAAAAACGCAAATTAATAATACATATAGATTTATAAACCTATTTTTGCAGTTTAAATCCATAAATTTGAGATGGGGAGGAGGGCATTTGCGATGCAGATGGGTTATGAGATATGCCGTGGTTTTCTTTTTGTCTTAATATTTTCGCCCTGGCCATAAAAAACGACGAAGAGTAAACTTTCTTTCTTTTTTTTTTTCTTTTTTTTTTTTTTTTTTTGAGAAGTGAGGAGATCCTGTGCTTTGTCCCCTAAGTAGGTCCTCCAGCAAGGTACACATATAGAAATGCATATCGAAATAAATTTAAGAGAGAAACGTAAAATCCATTTGTCCGAGTCTTCATTTATTAAAATAAACATTTGTGTCTTGTTGAGAAAAGGGATGTGCAAAAATAAAAATGGAGAGAAGTTTACTTGATTTTGACGAACAAGGCCATCGTGTGCTTTTCTCCCCCAGCAGGGCACCATTGGGGGCTCCGCTGAACATACAGAAATGCGTGTGAGAGTAAGTGAAACAACGTGAAATCCTTTTTGTTTATTAAAATTGGAATCTTAATTCGACTAAAATAGTCAGTTATATAACAAGATTGAACATGGGGGGAAAAATAAGTTACGTAAAAATTGAATCACCATTTCCACTTCGACGTCCTGTGCTTTGTTGCTCCAGTCGGGCCTCTGTTAGGGGTGGGTGGGGGTTTGGGGCTGAACATAGAGAAAAGAGTAACTAATTTCTTGAAATTTTAGTTTTTAAAATTTTTTTACTTCATGAAAAGAAGAAAGGCTAAGAAGAGTAAGAAAAGGAACTGCCTATCCAATTTTACCCGCGGTTAAGCATTGAAAATCTGCAATTCACAGAGGCAAGGATACCAAGACTAATTTGAATTTAATTATCGAAAATGGTAATACGATGTGTCCAATAAAAGTTAACGTAAAATCCTTGCTGGAGAAAACAACTCTCTTAATGCTAGATGATCGACTGCCGAAGGAAGAAACCAAGTGCCGATCTGGAGTTTGTTTTTTTTTGATACATGGCCTTTTAACGAGTTACAAGCGAACTCCCTCAATTAAGATAATGGTTATGTAACACATAACTAGAAAAAGCAACGTCATAACTATATCACATGCTGAAGACAATATGATCAATCAACTATCTTTTATTCTCTGCATAGAATACACTAAAATACAAATTGAGCTTTAACGTTAACCCCAATATGATGATGATGATGATGAGTCGGTCAATCTTTATTTCAGTTGCCCAAATTATTTCGAGTGAAATGGATTTTAAAATAAAAAAATAAAAACATTCAAGAAGTTACAAGTTGACTCTTTAGGCAAAAAAAACATTTGAAAAATCCAATATGAAGTAATAAAATTTTAAAGATTTGCAAGGGAGATAAATATTAAATTACAAAAGGGGGGGGGGGTAACCCCAACCCAACACTCAGTCACTTTTTTATTTATTTTTATTTATTTATAAATACAGGTCTGGGTTACTTCCCTTTGTCAAAATTATGTATTCATATTTATCTCCCTTGCAAATTTCATGACTCCATATTGGATTTAATGTAACCAGTTAAAATAACCGTTTCGCGTAAACCAGTCAACTTGCTATAACTTATTTCATGTTTTTTTAATTTTTTTTAATTTGTTTTTTCTAGGAAAGGGGTTATTGTAAAGAAAAAGCCACTTTGTCTCCTAAATTGACTTTTGCATTCATGAAAAATAATCTGTTTGGTAATTATTGATAATCAGTGACTTTTTTTGTTTGTCGTTGCAGGGGAGACTTTTCTGTTGAAAATATGCAAAATGTGACGTCGTTGGTATTAACAAATGTTCGTAATGCTACACTGACCGTTCTCCAATGGTGCGGTGAATACCTCGAATCAACAATGACGGCTGAGGCCAAGTAAAAATAAAAATGCCAAATCGACTTTAAAAAAATTTTTTTTTTTTAAATAAAATCACTGGCGCCAGAAAATACTTTTTATTTGTTCCAATAAAACATTGACCACAATTTTTAAAAATTTTTTACTGTCTTTTCGCGCTCTCTCATATATATATATATATATATATATATATTGATGAGTGAGTAGTACTTGAAGCATCAAACAACGTTGTTTTCTTTATAATTTTTATGATAATTCAATCTATCAAATGCCCTGCGTTCTTCATCGGGAATGAATAAGTGTGGTAAAATGGAAATGAAGCTTCTCACGTGTGGGATAACAACATCGTTTTATGCTTCAACTCTAACCCTCTCATAATGATGATCAAAATATCTCTACAAGCATACGTGGAATATCAAATTTATATATATATATATATATCTAATTATTTATAAATAATATTTTCAAATTGACCCATATACACATGTGTTTCATGCCAAACATGCAATCATCAGTATGAGAGGAGACAATCTCTGCCGGTCACAACGGTTCGAAACCCAATATGAAAGTCATATTTGACGCGGTTGTCGAAACGCGTATCGATGTGTCCACCACGCATTACTGTAGAAATGGGAGACTGAATTAACGTCTAAATGGCAAATTCAGCGGCCATATTAGTAAGTCGTCAAGATCTTCATATGATTTATTTTTGAACGGGCGTTTGTTTAATCCTCTATAAGAGGGTGAGGCCTGCCTGTCAGTCTTGATCGAAGTCTTCCACTCCAGGCCCGGTGGTCGCGAGGATCTAAGTTTGTAATCCCCAGGGCCGCATGGTCACGTTTACACAGCTCATCCAAAGAGAGCTTTGGTCTTCCAGCCTGCCGACTTGATGCGATGGACATGTTTCTGACCAAGAGATCCAGCTGAAGCTTCACTCGACATGTCCAAGCCATCTCATCCTGAAAGCTTAAAGACATCAGTTATTTCCCGTATACCAAGCCTAGAGAGAAGAGTCGCAAAGAGAGTGTCGTCTTCTGACATGGACAGATCCATCTAATCATGGCTCTTTCGTTACGCTGCAGTCTCTTGAGAGTGCTCGCCGATGCAGCCCATGTTTTCAGAGCCATGAAGCATAACACGCCTCACACACAGCTGGTGTACACTGTTCTTTAGTTCTGATCGCCAGATATATAGTCTACAGAAGCTTAAATTCCAGAGGATACTAACTAAATCGAAAATATCGCAGACTTTGCACTTGCATAAGCCGACTTACCGCTGGAAAATTTACAAATAGAAAAGAAAAACAGGGGACCTAAGCTTGAACTGTGAAATATTAAACAAGGATCATCAGGTTTTTATCATGTAACTGTTTCAGAGATTTTAAACGAGACAGTTATACAATTCATGGCTCTCCAGTGGTACTGATCAAATCACCACTCCCGAAAAAAAAAAATTTTTGAAACAATT
>OY744526.1:1178897-1186397 GCA_963556195.1 Sepiola atlantica
CAGATTACTGATTATTACAGAAGAAAAAGGTGTCAGGGTATATATATAAAATAAGATGATGACAAACGTGGGCAATTAATGCATCAATACATACAAGACAACATACTGATTTAATTAAAACACCCTAAATATATCTCATCTCTTTCTTTCTCTCTCTCCTTCTCTCTCTCTATATATATATACACATATGTATAATTATATATATATATATATATATATATATATATATATATATATATATATATGTGCGTGTGTATATATATACGTACATATATAATGTACAGGCACATGCACATATATAATGTATATATACATACACATATATAATATATATTGTTGGTGATTTTATTATTCCATTAATTGCGACAAAATATATGCAATGGAATTGTCGCTTTAAGAGTTGACGCCCATTGCGAGCGCTGATGAAACAGCATATATTTTGTCGCAATTAATGGAATAATAAAATCACCACCAAAAAAATATATATTTTGCTCTGAATTTTCATTGAGCGCTCTCATAAACCCGGTTTCAACTTCCTTCGGATTTATACCCCCTGAATATTTGTAACAAGTTATATATATATATATATATATATATATATATATATATATATATATGAAAGGGTATTTTGACATATTTTTTAAACCATTGTTTCGTAATAGTATTATATTTTTTTGAAAAAAACGTAACAATGGTGGTGTAAAATAAATAACATTTATTTTAATGTTAACTTTCGAGAAAATACTTCTCATTTTCATAGGGTGTTTTTCTTTTCTTCTTTTTTTTCATCGTCCGATGGAAATGGACGTTTTGGTCAGAAAATCACGTTATGTCTGTAGGCGAGGTGACGCCGGTTTGAATAAGAAAGGGTATTTAGACATATTTTTAAACCGAAACACTTTTCGTAATAGTATTATATATATTTTTTTAAAACATAACAATGGTGGTGTAAAATAAATACAATTTATTTTAATCTTAGCTTTCGAGAATATACTTCTCATTTTTAAAGAGTGTTTTTCTTTTCTTCTTTTTTTTCATCGTCCGATGGAAATGGACGTTTTGGTCAGAAAATCACGTTATGTCTGTAGGCGAGGTGACGCCGGTTTGAATAAGAAAGGGTATTTAGACATATTTTTTAAACCATTGTTTCGTAATAGTATTATATTAGGTTGTTTTATGCCAGGTTATTTTAGAGTACGCTGTTTGTATCTTGTTATGTGCGGTTGTTCGTGTTAAGCTAATAACCAGTTTACATTGCAGAATGTTACGTGGAACTGTGCTCAATACTCAATTCAGTGTTGTCGTACAGTTTTAAACTGGTGATGGACTCAGGGCGAAGTTCGAAGGGTGCATTTTGATCCGTCAAGTGAGAGCCAGTAACGTCAGTTATGCGTAGTCTAGTTATATGGGGGCTGTATACGTTGTGGGTGTGGACATTCTCAATGCTCATGTTTCTGTACGACTGTTAGTTTTCTGGTATAGCCAAATAAACTTTTGTCTACATCGGTTCTTCTCAGTGTAAAAAATCATTGCGGTAGGCATTGTTGATAGCTGCATTTTGTTTAAATGTAGCGAATGTTCAGGGGATATAGAAAAGGCGTATTTCGTTTCTGTGAGACGGTAAATATGTTTATGTAGCGAGCAATGGGGCTGTTTGGTGCTTGTTAATACCAACAAGTGCGTATAAAATCATGTGCCGTATTAAGTGAAGGGAGGTGGAAACATGTGGACAAGTTGACGTTTCTAATTGTGCTGTATATAATGTTGTGTCGGCAGCATCTCTTAAGAATCCTGAATCTGGCACGCTTCTCCGAAGTTTAGAACATCGTTTTTATGCATGCCAACTCTATCTTGCCAGGACTAAGTGATACAAGAGATAGCTAGTTCGCTTGAAGCATTGGCAGTAAATACGTAAATAGGTATTCATGAAAGCTGGTAGTAACGCAGAAAATAAACGGAATGGAAAAAGAGAGTGTGAATGAAAACCAATCGACGACAATTTTTAGGTTCTGAATCTTCACATTATCTATTTGTTTTTCAATAGATTTTTCACATTGCAAATCAGTGAATATGAGACCTACTGTTTGCTATTAATACAATAACAGATAGGGTGAAACACATTTAAATAATTTCGGGAGAACACACCCCTTCATAAAAAAATAATAAAAATGTGGAACCACTAAGCGGAATGTAACATTAAGATGGTTGCAACTCTGAAAGATGTGGCTTGCAGACTAATACCAGGAGGACTTTTTAGCGGGAAATAGAAGTATACTTTTAATTTACAACTATTTATTTTAATTCAAGTATCATTATAATGTGTATGCACATATTAAGAGGTGGGAATATTATGTATTTGTTATTTTATTTTTAATTAAAGGTGGGAAAAGACATTCGAAAATCTGTAGTCATCTATATTCTATTGAATAAGTTAGTATTAAGGTTTTATCCAATCAATATCGGACGTATGTACACATGTGTAATCACGTACTTTTGAACTGGGATTAGTGGTGTCTGTTATTGATAACTATTCACTTGGCAAACAGAGATAATTAGCCATGAGAAATCCTCTTTAATTGACTGACTCAAAAATGTTTAAGATATATAATTAAAATTAAAACTTTATATTGTGTTCAATTTTATTATTTGTTTAATGATTTCTTTTAAGCTAAGGCTTACTACAGTGAAAATGTTAACAATAGTTAGCTGAATTTATTGTATGAAAAATGGTTTGAAAAGAGTAGGCTCCCTTCGTGGGGATGATCCAACTTATTATGTCTTTAAGAGTTAAGAATATGTACTAGACATTTATTAAGGTAAGATTTATTTGAATATTTTAATAGTAGTTTAGAGGAAACAAACTGGACACAAGCACTTATTTGAAATGTATATAGAATACAGGTATATATGTGACAACGCCATGCCACAAAGCGTGTATAAATATGCCTGTAACAAAAGTGTATATACACACATATAGGTAGCAGCTATTAATAGAAAATGTATATCACTCTTCCAATAACACGTTGCTAATGAGTCCATTTACGTCTAATTACTGTATATATATATATATATATATATATATATATATATATATATATATATATATATATAGATTTGATTGAATTGATAAATATACTGGTCTAGTATTCGAATACTGAAAGTCCTGCAAAATACGCGATGATTACCTGAGGAATAGGGACATTATTTATACCTTCATGAAACGTCAGTTTCGAGAATTTGTGTAAGAAATCCTATTATTGATTTTATTTGTGTTCCCGAAGTAAACAGGAATACACAAGTATAAAAATGTGACATTATCCTGACGTAGTATAATCTAACATGACTGGTAAATGATTGTTATTGGATAGTTTTATTTCATTACTGGTGATAACTTAATACTGGATTGTTTACTTGTATAGTATTTGACAAACATGGTAGAGTAACAGCCCAAAAAGATTGAATAGGAGTTTCGACTTCAAAAGAACAACGTTTCTGTTTCAGAATGACACCATACGGACACCAATTAAAACATTGCTTTAAAATAAACATAAATAAAAGCTAAGGAAAATCTATTATACGTGAAAACACTTTCAATCCTCAATTTGTTTCATGCATTAATTTATATTAGCGGGACCCGTGTAAATTACACGGAATTTTTAAATTTAAATTTTTTTATTTTTACTTACACCGTGTTGTGTTCGTTTTTTTTAATTAATTCTTGAAAATAAAACTGAAAAAGTTGACGAAGTTATCGTCTGCCACACTCACCCTAACTCTAACGACGATATCAAAGTTAGCGCGGGTCCTAATGTAACAAAGCACGCTCTATTTGTTAGTTACACTTGCTTTATTATGAGCCCCCCTTCTAGATAAGAGTGAAATAATTTTATTTTAAATGGTAACTCGTGTACGATGGACACTGCGCATATCTACTAAAAAAGGTTGATATGCCATCCGTTCAAAAAAAACAAAAAAATAATAATAATAATACTGGCCCTCTCTACAACCAAAAGAAAACGTAATTAAATAGACAATGCCCTTAAAAACGCCACAATAAAAAAACAAAAATAGTTTTAATTTTAAAGCAACACAAAAAGTACTTTCTAACCAGGTGAGTAGTATACAAAGATTCGGAAGGTCGTTGCTTTCGATGTAAGCATGATACACAAAATCACACACGCTATTGTATTAATATGTGTCTTTCCGGTCGTCCCCTCCATACCTCTGTTCCCTTCCCCACCTCTGTTTTCCTTCCCCTTAAAATGTAGAAGAAAAAAATCTTAGAGGTAGGTTGGGATCGAACTATAAACCAGTCGGGCCGAAGTAAAAAATACTACGACTGTTTTTTTTTTTAAATCTAGGTGCGGCACGCATGCGCAGAGTTTTTGCCGGAAGCATGACACGCGCCCACACAGGCTATCGTATTAATATATAGATTATAACTTATTTACTTTGAATGCGTTAATTTCATATCATGAAATGTGTACACTTTTCTTCTTGTTAAGTCCGTCAAATTTAAAGTTTACATGATCTATGAGGTTTAAATGTTGAATACCTATTTACTAGACGAATAGCTCCGCCATTCACTGGAGTTACGTTAGTTTATACTTTTTCCTCTGAAGCTATTGAAATATAAATAAATATTCTCGAGAACACATTCATTCATAGGTTGTTTACGGAACATATATCAGAATAGAAGAATGTTTACAGAATATAAGCAGAAAGTCAGATTAACAACATTTCTCTTCTGTGCTGGATCATAAAGATGATTGCTATATTTTCCATGAGACACACTCATATCAAACTATTGTCTTATCTTCAATCAGATTTAGTGTAGTAAAATATCTAGTTACATTCTAATAATTTGACAGATATTCAAATAACTTCTGGGAAGCAAATATACGGCACGTCTGCCAAATAAAAGAAACACCTTACATTTGAAAAAATTAATTTGAATATATATATATATATATATATATATATATATATATATATATATATATATATATATCGTTCAGTACGAATCCATCACAGAGCAAGCGATGAAGAGGGTTGCATTAGTGGCACATTGTATATTTTGTAAGTTATGTTAGTGGTTAATTTTAAGTAGGGATGCTGCTTTGAAAACATATATGTAACTGCTTTCCGTAATATTATATTCCGGTATATAGTGGTTCGTTTTGTGTTTTCTGCCATGCTTTACCTGAGTAAATATGTAACATATACACTCATTCAATCATGACAATATATATATATATATATATATACATTATGTGTATAAAATAATTATTATAGAGTACTGAACGTTTGTTAGAGCATAATACATTCATGATAGGATTCCCTAATCTGTTGATTATCGATCTGTATTTGTATTTTTCGGCGGTTAGACAAATCAGAGTAAGAGTAGAGCCACCTCTGATGAGAAAGTAATATGCAGACCCCTATTGTCACATACACAGCTGGTAAAGATTGCTATAAAAATCACGTAAATGAAACAGATTTTTGAAAGTTACAAATATACTGAAACTATGCACGATAGTAATAAATAAAACAAGTGGATGTTATAAATGGGGATTTACATCATAATTCGTTATGCAATTTAAATAAATATGTCTATTAATGGTATAATCAGTTTGTCCTAGTAAGTTCATAAGAAAAACAAACACTAGAATAATAATAAAAAAAATACTAGCAATAAAAGGAAATCGTCTGAATAAAAATTAAGCAGATTACATTTGTTCGTGAACAGTATATGCTGCGACTAAAAAGGAAGAACGCGCACGTCAGAATAAAATAACTATTTGTAGGATTTAATTTATCTATGTTATTTGAATGAGTTAATGTTTTATAAGTATCGTTAAGGGCGAATGAAAGAAAAAAGAGGGGGTGTTGTTGAGTTGATTTTTTTCTATATGTTTGTGTATTTAGTTTTATTGTTTATTTATTTATTTTATTCATTCTTATTATTACTTTTATTTATTTATTTATTATTATTACTTCTTAATATAACTATTATTTATTTATTAATTATTATTTGTTATTATTATTACTATACTTACAATTATTTATTTATTATTTTATTACTTTAATTTCATTTAAAAATGGAATACTTTTAATATGTTTGTACCCGTGTTGAATCTATTGTGTTAATATTAGGTTGTTTAGTTTTAATGCATATTGCTTCTATTACTTTAACTCTATTTATGCAGTTATTATTGTATATATATATATATATATATATATATATTTCACCCCAAACAAAACCGTAAAAGACGTAAAAGGCTACTAAGAATTAGGGTGTCGGTTTTGGGTGCAATTCTAAGTTTGGAGCTGTTTAGATAGATCTATGTTTTCATTAGATTTTAACTTCTGCATGTCGGTACAGTCGGGGAAAAAGGGAACATGGTGGAAGTTCCAGAAGCCGGCAGCCGAGGAAAGAAGCTATTAAAGTAGAAGGCTCTCCGTCATCTGAATACCTCTAACGCGAATGGATGAGATTTAGCTGATTGTTGGGGATGCGTAGTGTATGTACGTCGAGAGGACACGAGAGTAGCTAGTTCATCGGTGCACATTCTATTGAAGTATTTTATAAACAAGTACACATATGCAACATTGATGCGATGGGACAGTTGCCAAAGCTTGGTGCATAGTGAGGTGCCTAATAAGTTGACACCTCATTTTGGGGGCCTTGTCTAACACGGAGAAGCTAGCGGATGATGCGCCAGCCCATATCTAGACGGATGGTGAGTTTGTAGAGATACAGAATAACGTAAGGTGAGATGAGTTTACTGGCACAGTAGAGAGATTTCACCTTGTTTGCAGCATCGTTGGCAATGTCTCACAATACATGTGTTCCAATACATGTTACTTGTGTACGTTAGGTCGAGGAGTTGTAACGGTGAACTGAAAGGTACGGTGCTATTAGCCATGGCAATCGGTGGTTGAAGAGGTGTCTTGTAATTGGTGAAGGAAATGAGCTTTGACTTTGCGGCATTAAATGTTACCAACCATTTATGCCACAAATCCTCTACAGCCTGGAGGTCATTTTCTAAGGATGTTTCTATTGCCTCGGCTATGTACGCTCCCATTTTGCCCACATGACAAAAGTAGAGCATGGTGTCGTTAGAAATTTACCTACCTCAGACTCGATGTGATCAGGGAGGTAGTCTATGAAAATCACGAACAATAAAAGTTCAATGATAAATCTCTGGGGTACACCAGCAGTTATGTCATGTTGTTTTGATGAACGACCATCAAAGACAACCTGGACTTTTCTATTAGTTTGGAAGGATCTAATTATATAGAATATTAGTCAAGTAATATCATATGAGTGAATTTAAGACGTCATACCGTGTCAAAGGATAAGAGCATATCAAGCGCTACTGTTCTTGCTTCAGCTGTCTTGTACATATGCCTTCAGAGATGACCGTTAGGATATCCGCATTAAAGATGGCCTGTTTCTATCTATACTAGTGGTCAGAAAGAAGTTAATCACTAGAT
>OY744526.1:1198897-1218897 GCA_963556195.1 Sepiola atlantica
TTAGATAACCCTGCGCTATAGAGGTGAGCACTCTGGCTATTAAAAAATTGACTGGGCAGCCCTGTCGGCATTCCCCTGTAGGGGCGCCTCAGACAGTTAGCAATAAACTTACTCCTCCCCAAAGAGGAAAGGCAAAGCCTGGGAGGGTGCACCTCCTAGAATTGCACAGGACGGACAAGCCCCAATAGACGGGCGTAAATCCAGACCCAAAGGCCCGGACGATACCGGTTTATTTGGTGGGGTAAAAACCCCTGGCTGAACTAGATTTTATTTATCTATCCCCAACAAGGTAAGATTGACACAAGGTCAGGAAAGTGGGATGAGAAAGCCAGTGCTCGAGAGGTGAGCACTCTGGCCATTTAAAAATTGCCTGGGCAGCTTCGTCGGCATTCCCCGGTAGAGCCGCCTCAGACAGTAAGCAATAAACTTACTCCTCCCCAAAGAGGGAAGGCAAAACCTGGGAGATGCACCTCCTAGAACTGCACAGGACGGACAAGCCCCCAATAGACGGGCGTGAATCCAGACCCAAAGGCCCGGACGATACCGGTTTATTTGGTGGTGTAAAACCCCCTGGCTGAACTAGTTTTTATTTATCTAACTCCCACAAGGTAAGGTGTGACAAAATGTCGGGAAAGTGGGATTAGATAAGCCAGCGCTCGACAATTCAATATATATGTGTGATAAGTAAACACAGAATCAACACGGGAACTCAAATTCGCCCGATGAATTTTCAACCGGTGAATACCATAAAAAATATCCAATAAATAAAACGCCTATGTAAACAAATAATTATTTATATATAACATTAAATATTATAGTGTTTTATTCCTTTTTAATTTGAATATGTACATTTAATTTCTTAAGAAAAATAATAATAAACTTTAAAATAATTATTATTAAGTAATGTATTACTTTTTTTTGTTAAAACCCGGGTTTAATTTAAGGCGACACATCTGCCGGTGAAATCTCGGCAGTGATAAAAAATCTCGATTTATTTGATCTTAAAGTTGCAATGCTCAAATAAATACAAAATTTTGAAGAAAAATATTTCTTGTGGTAACTTTTGACATTATTTGGCAACTTTCTTCGAGTGCGATAATTTACAGTTTCAAAATCGACCTCCCCTAATATACATATATATATATATACATATATATACATGTATATGTATATATATACATATATTATAATTGAATTTGATTTGATACTCAATTGCAGTTGAACGGTATCAGTGATTGGTAGAAGTGTATCTGATCGCCAGGGAATTCTGATATTCGATGATAACGTGCCACTGCAGTAAAGATTGAAAGCTTTATTTATGTTATCATCAGCTATTACTAGTTGTCGGTTATCCAATAATTTACAAAACCGTTTGATACAGTTCTAATTACTTTACTCATATTTGCCATTATTTTTAGGTGTAAAAATAATTAAATTTTATTTTCTTTAAAATCAATATTGTTATAAGCCGTTGTAATAAGATTGAAATTTAGCCATAATCGTGGAAGTGTAAAATAGACTGTCACATAGCTATAAGTCATATTCTGACAACTTTCGTTAAGTACTTTTGTCAGTCCTTCCATATGTGCATCCCTTCGCATAAATAAAACTTACATTCCTTGATTGTCGTGGTAATGTCTTGTGCCTGTATCGTTATGGTGCTTGCTTGCGGAGTCTAGGTTGATTCTGTAGCAGAGGTCAGAACATTGCGACCGTTTGAGATTATCATTAACTACACTGATGAGAGTGAAATCTTCAAACGCTGGCGTATGTAAGTAAAAGTAATTTCATATCATTTACTTATATATTTTCATGGTTGATACCATCTCAATTTGTAGTAAAAAACTAAACTGTAAGCGTCTCAAAAGAGAAAGTTTAAAAAAAGAAAATATAAAAGAATAACACGCATTTAGCCGGAGTAATTGAAGAATAGAAAACGAACGAAAACGTCGCATCATAGAAATATAATCGTGAGAGATAGAAAGAGAAATACATGCATATTGGCCTTGATTATAGACAGGAAAGTAGTATTTTTACCCGAATTTTAATCAAATAGTTAAATGGGTCTTATGTAATCGTCTACTAAAAATACTTAATAGATTAAACAAATTAATTGATATAAGTAATGCTTCCATTGGTTCTTTTAGGTAAACCATTACGAATTACCAGTCAACCATTTAGATATCTGAGAAGATTGATTTTTCTGGCGTATTTAAGATTAGTTGTAGAGGTTTGTTATTGGACAATTCAACGGATGATGTTTGGCATACGGAAATTAATAGATGTTATATGTTAGACTACTTTTACTGTAATACGTTTGTTTTGGGGTGTTATTTGGATGTTATATATCTATATATGCGTCGATATGTAAATCCATTTAAAGAAATGTCTTTCGAAAGACATTTCTTCAAATGGATTTACATATCTGATTAGAGCGGACCACCGTTTGAAACGCGTTATATAAAATATAAAAATGATAAAATAATAAAGTGATACATAAATGATGAAAACATTTTTTTTAAAATGTTGGTAGCCTTACTCTTTTACATATATACTTTTCGCTCGTTGGAACTGAATTAATACTGCACTACCCTCGCCTCGTACTCGCTCTCATATATATATATATATATGTATATATATATATATATGATGTCTGTATCATGTGTTTTTTTTTCGATACATAAGATTATTGTATGTATAGTAAACTCTTTGATTACCTGACTGAATTATATTATACTAAATTGTGTAAAGGAAAACACCTTTTTTTCGGATAAGATCACTCCATTTTCTTTAAGTATAAACTATGTACTTTGTATTGTATTAAATATATTGATCTGTTACTGCCTATGTCGCAGACGTCTTCATGAATATTCGTGTTTATTCATATATATATATATATACTTTACAGAAGCTTTGATAGATTTTAAACAAAGCAATACAATGCAGTATAAATTCGCAGAGATAATTACTAAATCCAACATATTGCAGAATTAGCACTCGCATAAGCCGACTGCCCCCTGGGAGATTTACAAATGCAAAAGGGGAGTCAAGTATATAACAGTAAATATGAAAAGGGAACCTTAACTTAAGTTGTGAAATATTTAACGAGTAATCAGCTATTAAGCATGTTACTGTTTTGGAAGTAAAAATAAAACAGCTATAAAATGCATGGCTGTTCAGTGGTACTAATCAATAACATTATTAACTTCGCCAATAATGAATGTAGAAACTATTCAGTTATACTTTCAATTATATATACATATATATATATATATATATATATATATATAAGTACATAAATAGCAATCATAATACTACTACTAATAATAATAACAATAATTATAATAACACATTACCCTTAAGATTACAATGTAATAGGAGCATTTGCATATCGGATAATCATACTAATTATGACAAGAATAAACATAATATAATTTAAACACAACACTGCAGGCAAATTATGCGATAAGACAGTTAACATATAACATTATATAGGAATACAAGAGGCATAAAAAAGTGTCATTAACGTTGGTACCAGATAGGCAAATAAATAAGAATAAGGAAACCTTGCCATAAAGATCTTAATAAGCGTTGATACATTTTAAGCAAAGTAAGAAAATGCAGTTGAAATTCGCAGGGATACTAACTAAATCCAACACATAGAAAACGTAGTACTCGTATAAGCATGCTGCTTAAATTTTTACAAATACAAAATGGGATTCAAGTATATAAAAGTGAAAAATTTACATGGGAGCTTCACTTTAATTGTGAATTATTAAACGGGGGTATTTGCTGTTTACCATGTAAATGTTCCGGAGATTTAAGTAAAGAACAGCTATAATACCCATGGCTCTCCGCTGGTACTGAAAAAATTCCAACTGTTTCAAAATCAAAATGTAGAAACAATATATGTATTTAGATATGTGATGAGATTTTCATCTTTTTTAAAAGAAAGCATTAAACATATATTGAAAGAATATACGTGCCTCAAAAAATCAATTTACCTGACAAAACTCAATCACGCATGGCAGATGTTAGATTACAAAATGAGTAAAAACTACCAGATAAAAAAATAGTCATAATGAAGGTAAGACGAACTATAGACGATCCATTCTCTTTTTATTGAGGAGAAAAATTAATTATCTTTAATCGATATCTTGCCATTTTCCGTGTGATGAAAATATCTGAAGTTCGTAGACAAGTTTTACGTGATTTGATAGAACAAATGCGAAGACACAAATCAGATGAAGTTTCTGTTGTCTCGCTGAAAAAGAACCTGATCGATTTTAATTTGGAAAATAAATTGAATTATTAGGAAATCAAAGAAATAAGTAGAAAAGGAATTATCCAATGGAGTAAACAAAAAGCGCTCCTTAATAAATACTTCCAACTACATCGAATACTTACTCATATTTCAAACTCGTGAATATGATTTCTAAGAAAGTCGTTAATAACAAAACTTATACTTGTGTATGATTTTATGGCTGACTGTATGTAAAAAACGGCCAAAATAGCCGTGAACGTTGATAATCTGAAGCCTGTCTCGTTTAACATCAGTTTACATTAAAAAAACAGGGTGTTCTTTTTAATTTAAATGTCAATAAAATTATTAAATGAAAACAAGCCTATTATTCAGTTTAATAATTATAATCAATATCGGCTAAGGAATAATTATAACCTATAAGAAAACAAAGGGTAAGTATCTAATATTAGATTCAAAACTTAAAGAATGTCATAAAATTAGAACGGAAAGCTAACACTGTAGCCACAAGGCTACCGATCAAATGAAACTATGTGTTTTTTTGTTAACTTCTGGAATTGTCTACTAGTTTATACCGGCACAGATCTAAAATAGTTATATTGTTAATATAAATCAATCAATATAAATTACACCTTTTTAAATGAAAAATATGTCAAATACGTGCCTTTTTTTAACTAATAAATAATCCTGATTTAGTTTTATATGTTTACTTATGTATTTTTCTTATTGATAGTGAAAGATTTTTAGAAGTATGTTGTTGGGTCAGCTTAAAAGGAGAAGTCTCAAATGTTGGAACATTTGTTTGTAATCTTATTTTAACATTAAATACCTCAAACATCATTAAGAACATCAGATCGAAAAAACTGATTTACTATTTGGGGTCGTATTAGCTCTTATGTCTACCCGTTAAACTGCGATGCCGGGACACATCACACACATAGACTTTAACTTATATAAACATTTCCCACGCAATTCATGCGGGTGTAAGATACCGACAGCGTATTTTATTTTAAAATATATATTATTCGATTTTACATCATAAATTGCTATTCAGGCAATATATATCATATACAGAATATGTGCTACTTGTACTATATTTTGGTTGATTCTTAATATAAGTTATCAATATACTGAACAAACAATAATACACTAGTTAAACACTATTGAAAAATGTTCATCACTTATATACACATTTATAAAGAAAATAATAGTTAGCGTATCTAAATGAACATAATTTAGTTATTTGATATGGCAGACGTGGATTAATATGAGTTAGTTTTTATAATAGAGGTCATACGTAAATACACATGATGTTGTTCTTTGATATGACAGGGGTGCATTAAAATAAGCTCTTTTGAATAATAGTGGCTGTTGTGGTTGCAAGGTCGAACAATAATTAGTGAGGAATACAATGAAGACGCAAACAAGAAGGAGAATGCAATAATAAGTGTATTAAAGAAAAGGTATAGTTACAGTATGTACAAATGAAGGTGTCGAGTCAGAGAGTCTTGGTGGGAGGACATGTACGCTCTTCGGCGTCACTTCCGGTGGCATTTAGGTAACACACACTAAGGCCAACCTAGGCTTGCCATTTATAGTGTAACGTTATTCGTATATGCAAATGAGTGGTTGCCACCACAACACCCCCCTCCCAAGATTTGAAGTACACAGATTTCAATATCTTTTACTTTTTGGTTTACCATCAATGGTTCATTAAATGTTCTTTTCCTACCTGATCTTCGGGGTTCAGGTGTATATTGAGGCGGTTCCAAATTAAAGGATTCGTATATGATATCTATGGTTTCCTCCTCTTCGACTGTTGTCGTATAATCATCATCTTGGATATGACGTTTTTTTATCTGATTTAGGTGCCTTTTATGTATACTCTGTGGACCTTTAATCATATATGTACAATCACCAATGCGTTTACCCACAACTCCACATTCCCAGTAAGATGTGTTATTCTTGTAGCACTTAAAATATACTCGATCTCCCGAGTTATATTTCTTTCTTCTCGTGTGTGTAGTGTTTCGGATAATTGCCTGTCTTGGCAGCAGTTTATCAAACGCTGATTTTACCTTTCTGGCAAACATTAGATCAGCTGGTGATATGTTTGATGGTGTACTAGGATGTGGTGTGATCCTATAAACTAGCAAGAATTATTGCAAAGCTTTTTCTGTTGGTGTTCCAATGGATTTCTTTAACGCTCGTTTTAGCGTGTCCACGAACCTTTCCGCAAGGCCGTTCGACCTTGGATGATACGGCGGAGTCGTGATGTGCTTCACTCGGAACGTGTCGCAAAATTCCTTAAACTCTGCGGATGTGAACTGCGTTCCGTTGTCAGTGACCAGTGTGTCTGGTACACCGAATCTTGCAAACAACTCGTGTAGGGACCCTATTGAGTTGTTCGTTGTTGGATTCCTGCAACGCATTACCTCCGGCCATTTTGTGTAACTATCCACTACAATTAAATAATAGTTTTCTCCTACTGGACCAGCGAAGTACATGTGGATTCTCGACCATGGTTGGTCGGTTTTCGGCCAAGGTTTGTGTACTATAAGTGGGGATTTTGCTGCTAACTGGCATCCTTTACATTTATTTATTGTTGCTGCTATGTCAGTGTCCATGTTACGCCAGTACACGTAGCTACTCATTAACGACTTCATTTGATTTATCCCCGGATGTCCCGTATGGAAATCTCTTAACATCCTATTCTGCAATGTTTTGGGTATTACCACTCTCTCACTGTACAGTAACACATCGTTACATATGGAGAAAACTTCCGCCACCTTTGTGTCCGTTATATTTTTCTCTTTTATGTCCTTTATGTACTCGTCTTTCTCGGCTTCCCTTTTAATGTCCGACAAAGTTACGGGTAGTTCCTTAATGATGTTTGCTACCATATTTTTTACTTCAACATTTGTCCGAATTGCTGCAATGACTGATTCTTCCAGATTGTGTTTCTGTGGTATCAGTATTTACAGTCCATCCGCATGGCAAATCTTTTTTGATGCTGGATGTTGTAGCTGGAAATCGTAATTAAGTAAGATTGTACCCCAGCGCAGCAATCTATTTGCGGTGTATACCGGCAATCCTTTTTTTGATGCATAGATCGTGACTAACGGTTTATGGTCGGTTTCAAGTAAGAATTGTCTACCATATAAATATCGGTGAAATTTAGTCACGGAAAAGATTATGCTCAATGCTTCTTTTTCGATTTGTGAATATGCCCTCTCGACTGGTATCAGCGTTCTCGAAGCGTGCGCTATTGGTTTTCTAGACCCATCCGGCATAATATGTTGAATGCATGCTCCTAAGCCGTAGGAACTAGCGTCACTAGCGACGACTATTTTTAATTTTGTGTCAAAGTGCGTTAAGAATAATTCGGATGTTAGTGCGCTCTTTATTTTGTCAAAAGCGGTTTGACATTCTTGCGTCCAGTTCCAAGGTGTATCCTTTTTAAGCAGATTATTTAAGGGGGCTCGCAAGTTATGCATTCCTTCAATAAAAGATTGATAATAATTTGCGAGTCCTAAGAAACTCTGCAAGGTTGTTACGTTATCAGGTGCTGGCATATTTTTTATTGCCGCAGATCTGTCTGTGTCTGGACGTCGTCCATGTTTGTTTATTATGTGTCCAAGATACTTAATCTCGCTCATATAAAAATCACATTTACTCTCTTTTACTTTAAAGCCGAATTCTTGTATTCGAGTAAATACTTGTTTCAAATGTTCCTTATGTTCTTGTAGGGATTTGCTCCTGACAACAATGTCGTCCAGGTATGCACATGCGCACTCAATACCACTTAGCATGGTGTCCATCGTTTGCTGAAAATTTTATACCACCACCAGTTACCGTCCGGGCTGATTTACTCGTTTTCATCATGGTTGGTTTTTTACCCAACTTTTTCCATGTATTCAAGTTTATAATAGAAATATCGGAGCCGGAGTCGAGTTGTAACTTTATTGGTGTTTTAAATATTTCCACTTTTACGTATTTTCGCCGATCTTTGTCTAATTTTGTATTTGATTTTGTTTGCTGTACTCTCTTTCTGGTGTAATCTTTATATCTGCAGCAATCGCTTTTGTGTCCCACCTTCTTACAAATGTAGCATTTTTTTTTCTTTTTATAAGGACAATCTGATTCCCAATGCTTTTCTGCACATCTCTTACAGTTATATCTAGGAAGAGGCTTGTTATATTCTGTCCTATATTTATGGTTATTAGGATTGTAATATCCCGTTCCATTTCGATTGCTTTTCTTTGTAAAGTTCTTGGTTGGTGTGTATGGTTTTCTAACTTTTCTTACATATGCCACTCCGGATTCTTCTATATTTTTTTAATCCTTTTTTAGTGTAATGGCCCTTTCACAGTCCTCTGCTAGTTTCTGGAGGGTTAAATCTTGCTCAGATTCCAGCTTAGACAACACTCGTCTGCGTATTTCTGCATTTTTCGTGGAAACTAACCCTTGTGCGAAGATTAGACATTTAAAATCTTCTACCGTTAGTTCTGCAAGCTTAAAATTATCGCAGTTTTTATTGACAACTGATGCGTATGTCAAATAATCTTGGTTGTTCATCTTTCTTAGATTCATGCACAGCCATCTTTTATGAAAAAGAGATATATTTGGATTAAATAATTCTTTTAGTAATTTCACAGCTTCCATGAACTCTAATTCCGCAGTTTTTTTAGGTAATATGTAATCTATGAATTTGCTGTGTTCTGACGTACCCAATTTCCTGAGTAAGAGGCTCACTTTCTGGCTATTTGGCCAATTTTTGCAGTCCAGTTGAAAGACATCCTCGTATTTTGTATAGTATGCTTCAAAAGTCTTTCCTTCCTCCGGCACATAATTAAATGTGTCCATACTATTAAAGATAGTTGTATGGGAGAAATTAACACTGTCGACATTTTCTCGATTACTCTTTAGTAGTTCCAGTGTGTTAGCAAAACGTTCATTTTGTCTTTCCTCGCGGTCGGCTTGTGCCTGATTTTGTCTTTCCTCGCGGTCAGCTTGTGCCTGTAAAAATTGCATGAACATTTTTGATAAGTCTTCCATTTTTTTTTTTTTTTTTTTTTTTCGTGACGTTTTACTGTATTATCCGTTATCCAGTGACAACTTTAAAAAAAAAATCCTTTCCTTGAGCTTTAATTTCTAGCTATGGTATTTCCTTTTAGTACCGCCGCCAAACACATTATTAATTAAAAGATTCCTTTAGTTGTTGTTTTGCTAACGGGGAGCAGTAATTAGATTTAGAATTAGTTACTTCCTTGCTTTTCGTAATACGAGTCTGACCTGTCGTTTTGCGACAGAACAAAATCCGCTTTTCGTTTGCAAGTTGGTCCTTTAGTAATACAAAACAGATTTGTCGTTTAGCGACAAAACAAAAATTCACTTTTACATTCGTTTGCAAGTCGGATTCCCAGAAAACGGCGTAAATTGTCGCTTTTGCCACGTTCGAGTTTTTTGGGGTTTTTTTTTCACTTAAGTTGAAACTTTTCTTTAGCGTAAAATCCGTTTGCTCGTCAACACTTTGCATTGTACTTTTTTTTTTTAATAGTTCTTCGTCAAACTGTTATATTTGACGCTTCATATCTCGTCGCCAACTGTTGTGGTTGCAAGGTTGAACAATAATTAGTGAGGAATACAATGAAGACGCAAAAAACAAGGAGAATGCAATAATAAGTGTATTAAAGAAAAGGTATAGTTACAGTATGTACAAATGAAGGTGTCGAGTCAGAGAGTCTTGGTGGGAGGACATGTACGCTCTTCGGCGTTACTTCCGGTGGCATTTAGGTAACACACACTAAGGCCAAGCTAGGCTTGCCATTTATAGTGTAACGTTATTCGTATATGGAAATGAGTGGTTGCCACCACAACAGTGGCCTTTCGCAAATGAACATTATTTTGGTTCTTTGATATGACAGGGGTGCATTAAAATAAGTTATGTTTTTATTATCGTAGCGCTACATAAATGAACATGATGTTGGTAATTTGATACTAACAGGGCGCAATATATATGCGTTTTTTTGTAATAGTGGTCGTACGTAAATGAACACGATTTTTGTTAGTTAATACGACAGATGTTTTTTTTTATATAATAGTAGTTCTAAGTACATCAACATTAGTTTGCTTCTTTAATGCGACAGGCGCGCATTAATATGATTTTTTGATTAATAGTAGCTCTACATAAATGAACATGATTTCGGTTTTTGATACGACATGGGCGCAGTAATATATATTTTTTAATGATAGTGGCCTTACGTAAATGTAACTGATTTGGGTTCTTTGATACGACAGGGGCGCATTAATATGAATTATTTTTTATAATAATGGCCCTACATAAATGAACAAAAGTTTAGTTTTTTGATACGACAAGGCTGAATTAATATGACATATTTTTTGTAATAGTGGCCCTACGCAAATGAACAAGATTCGGTTTATTTGATACGACAGGGGTGCATTAAAATGAGCCCCTTCAGTATAATAGTGGTCCTTCGCATGTGCGGTTTACCAAAAAAAACACAACGTTTTACGTGACTTATTATTCTATAAGTTACTGCGTCGATCGCATAACGGCTACAATTTAAAAAAAACGACAATCGGGAGGTCGAGTGTAAGAATCGAACTGATCCATAAGAATGGTCTTTTAACAATAATACATACATCGAAAGGGGTGCTGGCGAAGACATGGGTAGAAGTTTTTATAGAAATAGGACATATTTTCGCCCAGGACATAGGAAAATGGGGGGGGGTAGAAAGGGTGCGGCCCGGGAAAAGAGAGTATCCTGTTTGGGCAACGTTAAACGTATATACGTAAGAAACTTATTTTACATAAATAAATAAACAATAAAGAAACTTGACACCTACACTTGGAATTTAAAACACGCACGTGAGACATCGAGTCTCAGTCGTTATTGACTGAGCTAAGTTACTGACCTTATGAAAGTATTTCAAATCAACTCAATTCCTTGAACCCGCTCGGTTGACTGCGGAACTATTCAGTCACAGGTATAATAGACGCGGCAGCGTTGCTAAAATATACGACCGCACGGAGGATATTTGGGCTAGCCTATCAATATTTTCAACATAATTTTAACCATATCTCAGCCTCTTAAGATTCTTTTGTAAATATATATTTTTAAAACTGCTATCGACTCTTTCAATTAAGGAACACATAAATACTTATACCGTACTTTGTTTTTTGGAATGTTAATTATATCACAGTCTAACAATGTGTATCATAAAAAATCATAATAAAACGAGTAGAGTACCTGTAGCCGTTCCATATGCGTTGACATACCCGAAGTGTTCATAAAACGAATGGTATACATTGTTTGGAATCTATAAAATAACTATAATTTACAGGACAATTGGCTTATATCTACTACTAGCAAATATTTACTCTCTCTGGTCGAATTTTTTGAAGCAAGCCTTGGAGTATTATATCATTCTGAACGAACATATACAGCACTGAACCCAAAACAAGGCAGTAATGACTGAGAGGATGGTACAGTACATATCGCCCCCCACCCACAAAAAGAGAACGTAATGTTAGAAGGATGTTATAATAAAGAAGGAACATACACTATACTACCCACTCCCAACACAGGTTTATCACAACGAATGAAACTAAACAACTATACTCCGCAAATGAAAAGTTAACACATGGATAAATTCCTCAGTTTAAAAATGTAGGATATTATATTAGCGTGGACTGTATATTCACAACATTTTGAATTTGTTGCATCTTACAAAGAGTAGAAAGATCCACGCTTAACTCTTAGAAATTCTGTAATATCAGGGAAGATTATGAATAGTAAAGTGATAAAACATGTTTTGCCTTCGCGTTTCATCCCTGTAATGAATTACAAGGCTAAAATGCATGAAGTTTGTGTTTCCTTGTGTTTTTATATATACACGTGGTTTTTAATCAACAAGATTCTGTAGTATTCTCTCAGTTAATCGTTGTGGTTCTCACAAACTACGGTTCGGTTGGTTTTTCTTCCTATCCTATTGTTATGTTTTGTATAGGGTGGCACATTCCTGTGTCCTTCGTGTGTCGAAAGCATGAGTGAGATTTAAACACGTGCTAGCTTGTTTTTCTATTTTAAGTTTTAGTTGGGTTTCGTGTTTTATTTATTTGTTCATGTACTCACTTATTTATATTGTATGGTTAACCTAATGGAAATTATATATATATACATATATATGCATATATATATGCATATATATATATAAGCATATATATTAATGCATATGTATATATACATATATATGCATATATATATATACATATAATATATATACATATATATGAATATATATATATATATATACATATATATATACATATATATGAATATATATATATATATACATATATATATACATATATATGAATATATATATATATACATATATATATACATATATACATATATATGTATATATATACATATATATGCATATATATATACATATATATGCATATATATATACATATATATGCATATATATACATATATATGCATATATATATACATATATATGCATATATATATGCATATATATACATATATATGCATATATATATACATATATATGCATATATATATACATATATATGCATATATATATATACATATATATGCATATATATATATACATATATATGCATATATATATATATACATATATATGCATATATATATACATATATATGCATATATATATACATATATATGCATATATATATATATACATATATATGCATATATGTATATACATATATATGCATATATATACATACATATATATGCATATATATATATATATACATATATATGCATATATATACATATATACGCATATATATACATGTATATGCATATATATACAGGTATATGCATATATATGCATACATATGCATATATATGCATATATATGCATATATATGCATATATATGCATATATATGCATATATATACATATATATGTATATATATACATATATATACATATATATGCATATATATACATATATAAATATGTATGCATATATATACATATATAAATATGTATGCATATACATATATATACATATGCATATATAAATATATATGCATATATATATACATATATATATATACATATATATGCATATATATACATATATATGCATATATGCATATATATATACATATGTATACATATATATGCATATATAAATATATATGCATATATATACATATATATATACATATATATGCATATATATACATATTTATGCATATATATATATGCATATATAAATATATATATACAAATATATATATATATATATACATGTATATGCATATATATTTATATGCATATATAAATATATGCATATATATATGCATGTATATATATATATATACATATACAAATATATATATATACATATACAAATATATATATATACAAATATATATACATATACAAATATATATATATATATATATATATATATACATGTATATGCATATACAGGGTGTTTCAAAAGTCTTGGGAACATAACGATTTTTAATAACTCAAAAACTATTAGGAGTTGAAAAATGAAATTGGTACCGTTGGAAAGGTTAAAGTTTCAAGTTTTGTGGGGAATCTTCAAAGTTGCTCAATATGAGCACCATTCGTCACAGGGCAGACATCTAGTCGATAGTCCATTTCCTGCCAAACGCGTTCCAGCATCTTGACGTCAATGGTTCCCACAACTGCCGTTACTCGAGCCTTTAGTTCGTCAATATCTCTTGGAAGGGGCGGCACATAGACTTGTTGCTTGACAAAGCCCCAAAGGAAAAAGTCACACGTGGTAAGATCTGGAGACCTAGGAGGCCAGGGCATGAGAACGTCATCACCTCGCCCAGATCTCCCAATCCATCTACCAGGCAGCCTTGTGTTAAGAAACTGCCTTATTCTAAGACTTCAGTGTGGTGGTGCACCATCTTGTTGAAAAATGAAGTCATCAGATTCTGCTTGTTCCAACTGAGCCATTAACCAGTCTTCCAGCATGTTGAGATAGGATTCACCAGTGATAGTTGCCTCTTCAAAGAAGAACGGTCCATAGACACCTTCCTTGGAAATTGCACAAAACACATTCACTTTTGGTGAATCTCGCTCGTGCTCAAGAAGTTCATGAGGATTCTCAGTACCCTATATGCGAGTGTTATGCTTGTTAACTTTGCCATTCAGATGGAAGGTCGCCTCATTGCTAAAAACAAGCCGGTCATCAAAGCCGTTATCTTCCAACTTCTCTTGCATTGCAATGCAAAAGTCACGGCGAAGTGGCTTAGCAGTGTCGTTCAACTTTTGGACCAACTTGAGCTTGTAAGGTACCATTTGCAGTCGTTTCTTTAAGACACGCCAGACAGTTGCTGGAGCAAGCTGAAGTTCCCTGCTGGCTCTTCTTACTGATTTACAGGGGCTCCGCTCAACTGCATCTTCTGAAGTTGAAGGGCGACCTGTTCGCTTACTTGGGCACAAACACCCATCTTTCACAAATTTAGCATGCCATCTGACAATGGATTTCCTTTCAGGGGCTTCTTTTTTAAATTTCCTGCGAAATGCACGCTGAACACATGTCCACGATTCAGTCTTTGCAAATTGGAGGACGCAAAATGCCTTGTCTTGTTTAGAGAACGCCATTACTGCACGAAAATCATTAGTATGACCAAAAACTTGATTAAGCAAGCTTTAAAATGGCACCAGTTTCATTTTTCTACCTGGAATAGTTCATGAGATATACGCATTTGTAATGTTCCCAAGACTTTTGAAACACCCTGTATATTTATATGCATATATAAATATATGCATATATATATGCGTGTATATATATATACATACACAAATATATATGTATACATGTATATGCATATATATATGTATGCATATATAAATATATGCGTATATATATATATATATATGTATATATATATATATATATATATATGTATATATATATGTATATATTTATATATGTCTATATATATATGTATATATGTATATATATATATGTATATATGTATATATATATATATATATGTATATATATATGTATATATTTATATATGTATATATATATATGTATATATATATATATATGTATATATATATACATATATAGTCTCGGAAGTTTCTTAACTATTAAAACTATATTTAAAAAAAAATTAAAAAATAATAAATAAAAAATAAAACTTTTAGTCCCAAGTCTTTCAGTTGAAAATCACTCATGTAAGTCTCTTTATTTTTTACAGTTATAATATTAGTTTGTTTCTAACACTATTTTAAGGGATTATCAGTTGTTTACTATGAATTTAAAAACAAGTCAGTATTAAATTTCATGGTTTCCCAGCAGAGTTGATCACACCCCAATTCCCTTAAAAGACAAAAACATTAACGTTCCTTATACTAGATATAAGTGTTGTTCCATATAAATGATTTGCTTACGTATATTAGTTATTTAAAAAAAAAATCCCTTACCTGTGCCGTTCGTCTGTCTAATAAAATGTATCCGTTTTTTACAAAAATGTTGCTGCATTTTAAAGTGTTTGGACGAATCTATTACACTATTATTTAAGTGATTAATGTATTATTTTTAGTTTAATGTTATAAATATAAACAAATATTAACACATCAAAAAATAAAAAATAAATTAATAAATATGTATATATATATATATATATACACATAAAAACATATATATACTTTTGGTCTCTTCTTGTCTCACTCCTCCTCCTTTGTTGTCCATCTCCCCGTTGTCGTCAACCTCAAATAAATACTAATCTTCCTTGTTCACTAACAGTTTTTCTGATTTGCGTTCACAAGCTAACTGTCGATTTTTTCCTCTTCTTAGTGTTTCAAATCGGCGTTTATAAGCTAACTGTTAATTTTTTCTTATTTTCTTCTTCTTTTTCTTCTTTGCACACTATATATATATATATATATGCATAGATATATGCATGTATATATATATATATATATATAGATATATATGCATATATATATGCATATATATATATATATATATATGCCTTTATATAAATATACATAAATATATATGCATATATATATACATATATGCATTTACATATACATATATATGCATATATATATGCATATACATATATATATATATGCATATATATATATGAATATACATATATATATATATGCATATACATATATATGCATATAAATATATATGGCTATACATATGTATATATATATATATGTACACACATATATATACACATATATATATATATATATGAATATAAATATATATATATATACATATATATGTACATACATATATATACACATATATATATATGAATATACATATATATATATATATATATATATATGTACATACATGTATATATACACATATATATATATACATATACATATATATATATGTACATACATATATATATACGCATATATATATGAATATACATATATATATATATATATATATGTACATACATATATATATATATATGTACATATATATATATATATGTACATACATATATATATATACGCATATATATATGAATATACATATATATATATATATATATATATATATGTACATACATATATATATACACATATATATATATATGAATATACATATATATATATATAAATATATATATGAACATACATATATATACACATATATATATATATGAACATACATATATATACGCATATATATACATAAATATATATATATATATGAACATACATATAGATACACACATATATATATATATATATGAACATACATATATATACACATATATATATATGAATATACATATATATACATATATATATGTATATATGTAAATATATATGCATATATACATATATATGCATATATATGAATATACATACACATATGCATATATACATGCATATATATATTTACATATATGCATACATATATACATATATATATATGCATATACATGAATACATACAAATATATATATATATATATGTACATGAATATATATACATATATGCATATATGTATACATGTATGCATATATATACATATCTGCATATACATACATGCGTATACATACATACATATATATACGTGCATATATATACATATATGCATATATATGCATATATGTATATATAGGCATATAAATATACATATATATATATATGCATATATACATATCTATGTGTGTATATATATATCTATATATATATATATGCATACTTATAAATATATATATGTATATATATATGTATATATATGCATACTTGTAAATATATATATGCATATATATACATGTATATATATACATATCCATATGTATATATATACCTATATATATATATACATATCTATATGCATATGTATACATCTGTATGCATGTATATACATATGTATAGACATATACATGCATATATATATATCATATATATGTATATATACATATTATTGTATATATATATATACACATGTATATGTATACATATATATGTATATATATTCATATATATATGTATATATATACATATATATGTGTATATATACATATACATGTATACACACATTTATATATATATATACACATGTATGAATATATATATATATATACATATTTACTTACATATATACATATTTATGCATATATATACACAAACATACATATATATATGCATATATATATACATATACATGTATAGATATAGATATACATATTTATATACATATATACATGTATATGCATATGTATACACATATATATATGCATATATATACATATGTATATATATATATGCATATAATTATATACATATATATATATATATATGTATACATATATATGTATAGATATATATACATATATATATATATACATATATATGTATAGATATATATACATATATATGTACATATATATACATATATATACATATATACATATATATGCAAATATACATATATATATACATATATGCATATATATGCATATATATACACATATATATACATATGCATATATATACACATATATATGTACATATGCATATATATACACATATATATGTACATATGCATATATATACACATATATATGTACATATGCATATATATACACATATATATGTACATATGCATATATATACACATATATACATATCTATGCATATGTATACACACATACATATCTATGCATATGTATACACATATATACATATATATATATGCATACATATCTATGCATATGTATACACATATATACATATATATACATATATATCTATGCATATGTATACACATATATACATATATAACTATGCATATGTATACACATATATACATATATATATATATATGCATACATATCTATGCATATGTATACACATATATACATATATATACATGTCTATACGCACATATATATGCATATATATACGCACATATATACATATATATATATGCACATATATACATATATATATGCACATATATACATATATATACACATATATACATATATATATATGCACATATATACATATATATATGCACATATATACATATATATGCACATATATACATATATATATATGCACATATATATACATATCTATATGCATATATAAACATATGTTTATATATATATATATATATATATATATATGCATATATATACATATACATGCATATATATACATGCATATATATTCATGCATATATATTCATATGCATATATATACATGCATATATATATATTTATATATATATACATATGTATATATATACATATGTATATATATACATATGTATAGATATATATATATAGATATATATGCATATATATACATATATATGCATACATATACATATGTATAGATATATATATGCAAATATATATATACATATATATGTATATATACATATATATGTATAGATATACATATATACACATATATACATATGTATATATACATATCTATGTGTATATCTATCTATATATATATATGAATATATATATACATATACACATGTATATATATATATCTATATGCATATATATACATGTATATATATATATATATATATATATATATATATATATGTATATATATATACATATCTATATGCATAGATGTCAGAGAAAAACTACTCTTTAAATGGAGAAATATACATATATATGTATTACTATTAATAATGTGTTGTATCGGGAGATAGACATTTTCCCAGAAAAAAGCGACGTTGTCCTTTTCGTAACTTTTGTAGGGCACAAATACTTAAGTACTCACTCTACTATAGAAGGTGTTGGCATTACATAGAATGTAGAACAACAAATATTTTTTTAAAACATATATTTGGGTAAAGTCATTGTTCAATTGTTGTTTTTAAACTATATTTATAGTAAATAAAAGTGTTTAACAATTACATGCCACTGTATGATTTCATTTTAAAATGTACAGCAATATTATAGAAATACATGACCAATTCATATAACTTCATCAATAATAAGTAAAGTAGCATCACACCTACTTAGAACCTAAGATATGCTGCGTTTTGTTAAACCTTCATGAAAATGATTGCATTACTGTATTATTCGGACTTGTTGTCTTTTCTTGAATGTATTTCGTACAAGTTGCGACAACTAAACTTCGACATTTTTCAGGTGCTTCCGATCAA
>OY744526.1:1228897-1259150 GCA_963556195.1 Sepiola atlantica
AAAATACTAAGAAGACATTAATGAAAAATAATTTGAAAAGAAACTGAATGAAACATGAACGAAAAACTGAATAAAAAACGAATGATGAAATTAAAAAAAGAAAAAGAAAATGAATGAAATCCTGCCTGAGAATCTCCTCGGGCTTAACGTTGTTTCTATTGGATTGAACTTATTTTTTCTTTTTTTACCCCTCTTCCCTCGCAATAATTCTCATAATATAGCAAGCGCTATAACTATTAGGCTCTGAGAAATTACCACGCCAAGAAGGGAATTACATTTCTATTCATGCGAATGGCGGCGTAGCTTTAAATACTGATTAGAGATGTTACGAACGTTGTCGGAATATGCCTTACAGCTACGTGTTAGTCTATTTTTAACTTCCCCGAACAGGTACAACTTCAATATTACCTGTCCCACGTCGTGTATAAGCGATACATATACTATTTGTTTTTAATCTTAATAAGTTTGTATCTTTTGTGCTATGGTACGGTTGTGGTGTCCCTCTAAATAAAGCATTTTTTAAATAAATAATGCAGCCGCGTTTCTCAACTTGCTGCCGAGAATATATATTCCAACATTTATAATGACAGCTTCAATAGTTTAAGATTTCACTTAGCACGTACTCTTATTGACGCTAACTCACGCGTGCATTGTACAACTGAATTAATTAATCTACATCCAACGTTTATGTAAAACAACTTTTTCTTCATTTAATTATTTTATTTAACTTATTTAAAAATATTTTTGAACGGCGGCTGCAAATTTCGGTGGGCGCACCCGTATATAGTAAATTTTGCAAAAAATAGCGTGCCCATATACTCTCCGGCTTGCCGAATATATATTCTTAAAGTTAAACAAAATAAATGCATAAATATTATGAAATATATTTTTTCTCTATATGCACCTTCTAAATGTTAACTCTTAAATCCTATATTTATATATTAGGTTGATAATTTTCTATCAACTAAACAACGGTTAATAAGGGTAATATAAAGTAGTATACATTAGTTTTGAAAAACATATATATATATATATATATATATATTGTAGAAAAGTAAATGATTTACAATTGTGCAATAAATGGGATACCAATACAAAATGTGCATCTAACTAATCATAATACACTAGATAATCATAAACGTAATTTTACTTACCATTATAATGACCCGATTTAACAGGTGTGTATCTTTCATAAAGTAGATGACACACCGATCACACTGGACTGTTACATCGAGAGGGATAGATTACGAAATACCAATCTCTTATGCACAACATGAAAAGAAACTAGAATCTTAGGAAAATCTCTATCATACCAGTAATGATAGGAGCAACATGACTAATGAAGAAGAATTCCAGAAGCTATCTGCCGAGTATACCCGGTGAACCGAGTGCAAAAGAAATACAAACAATTGCACTTAAAGATACGGTTATAATCTTAAAAAGATCTCTAGGCTGGAGTGTCTGAAATAGCCGGTGAATGTCTAGTATCCGGTAGGATCCTCAATCTCCAGCAAAAACGGAAAGATAAGAAAAAAAAAGATACTGATTACTTATCTAGCGGGTGTGCTGATACAACGTGATACTAATAGCTACTAACACTTGCCATCGGGCTCGTTGTAGATGTGCAACAAGTTGCAATGTGACACATCTTAGTTTAATCTTATATATAAAGTAAAGACGTTTTTTCCCCTGTACCTTCGCGTCGAATAGGAAAATAAACTCGAACTCAATAGGTTACTACAATCACTACAACATCAAATTTACTCGCTCGAGCGTGTTCTTAGCAAACTCTAAACTATTACACCCACCTCGGGCAAATTGTTATTTTCGTTCCTCACTCAGTCACTCTCCCCAAACCAGACACCATACAGGTAGTAGCAAGAACATTTCTCTCTAACATTTTACTCCTCTCACGCTACCAGTCTACACCGGGAACAAATACACAACGGATAATTTAAAACTTATTATTTACGTTAAATATGCCTCCACCTCACCACACAGTAGCATAAGTTGCACATAAAATATAACAGACGCTCCCTTCAATACATCTGACTAGCGTACTATGTTACAAAGAACCTGTTACGGATTAACCGATTAACATTCTATTATTCTTGCTACGTAGCATTTACACGTTAGCGAATAACAGATTACATTAAACTCAACACAATTACAATCACAACCACGACGATTTATTCAACTTCATTGTGCTAATAAATACATTAGTACACTTCTGACAGAAAGTACAACATTTATTATTCGATTTTATATGTACTACTAACTTTTCCATTAGCTTACTCTTCGCAAGCCTCAATCAGATCAGTTTACATTAGTAACAAGTTTCATATTATATTACATACTAAACAATATTTCAAATAACTTTTATGTTTCTGCCGGGGGGGTCCTCAGTTTACACTTATCATATAGAAAGCTTATGGTGACAA
Organism: Sepiola atlantica; assembly: GCA_963556195.1. Taxonomy (NCBI): domain Eukaryota; kingdom Metazoa; phylum Mollusca; class Cephalopoda; order Sepiida; family Sepiolidae; genus Sepiola; species Sepiola atlantica. Next base: position 1,231,339 of record OY744526.1, read on the forward strand.
GCAGATAGTAATATACAACTCAGGATTAAAATTGGAACTCAAAGCTTCATTTTTAAACAATGGGAAACAATTTTCCGTGAGTAATATCGGAGAGATCAAATTGTTTATATCAAGTATTTCGTCTTATTACTGACAGCGGTAGTAGCAGTAAGAGTAAGTCTACCGTTAGTGAGTAAGACGACGCGGGCGTAGCATTAGTGCAAATAGTTGTTGTTGAATGTTTGACGCTGCGGAGAGATCACATTGTTTATATCACGTATTTCGTCTTATTACTGACAGCGGTAGTAGCAGTAAGAGTAAGTCTGCCGGTAGTGTATAAGATAAAAATATTTAAGTTTTCCTTATGTTACGAAATATACAACTCAAGAATCAATATATACCAATAATTATACCTATCACTTACTTTACAAACAAACATGTGACTACTACACTATTTGAACCAAATTTATTTTGCACAAAGAATACACATCAAAAATATTATATTACATACTATTTTTAACATTAAAAAAAAAAATCGTTTAAGTAGAATGGGATCGAACGCCAAAAACTGTAACGTCGTAAACGATGGGGAATATAATATTAATATGAAAATTAATACAGTTAAACGAAGCCTGTCCGATATATACTGAAAGCAATTTACTTTGATTTCACCAGAAATTTTTTTAAATTTTTTTTTTAAACACCGGCTCTGTCTGTGATATGGGCCCTTGGAAAATTACAGAGGCCTACATAGCCCCATTAAAATCCACTGAAACACACAAATATAATTAATGTAGGCTGCAGAGCATTACAATTTGTATTCGGATGGGGGGTGGGGGCACTAAAATTACGATTATATGCTTATTTTTATTAATGAAGACTATTCTCTATTTTTTTTTTCATGATTGCGATTGAGTCACGTGAGCAAAATACGTTACGATTCACTTTCTGGCGAGCAAATGTACGGTCCACCATGTGTACGGGGGGGGGCATAACAATAAGTAATAAAAACATTTGTGTTACAACATTACATGCAGACAATCATCTTTACTTTTAATTGCTTGCTATTGTTTATACATGTACACTGTTCAATGGCAGAAAAGAGGATAACAATTGAAATCCTCTGACATAGATTCAGTTATCAGTGCGGAAATTCAAGATCCAGTGGCAGATCCGGTTTTACATGATTTCATTAGGCACCATATGGTACATGGAAACAGAGGTTCACTCTGTCTCAAAGATGGACACTGCAGTAAGAGCTTGAGTGAAACTCAATCGGATACAAATGGCTACTCACAATATCGACGACTATCTCCTTTAGCTGGAGGTTTTGAGACGACACTTACCCTACCTGCCAACATAACAGTTCCTGTAGATAACCGATGGGTTGTACCACATAATAAACTGCTTCGTGAGATTTTTGATGCACATATCAATGTTGAATATTGCAACAGCATGAAATCAATAAAATACATTTGTAAATATGTAAATAAGGGTAGTGATCAAGCTATCTTCACAATTGAAAGTAATGCTCATGATGAAGTTAAGAGATACGATACGGGACGTTACATATCAACCAATGAAGCCATTTGGAGAATACTTAACTTTCACATACATATACATCATCCCCCCCAGTTATTCACCTATCAGTTCATCTAGAAAATGGACAGCGTATATACTTTACTGAAAGTACTGCAGCAGATAGAGTTGCAAATCCACCTTCAACCACTCTAACAACTTTCTTCACATTGTGTCAAACACATTTTTTTCCACGTACACTTTTGTACTGAGAAGTTCCAGTTTATTATACCTGGGACACTAAAACTAAGGTCTTCAAGCGACGGTTACAGGGTAAGCCAGTTCCAGGCTATCCGTGCGTTAAAAAAACAGAAGTTTTGGGGCAGGGTATACACCATGCATCCAAATCAATTTGACTGCTTCTGTTTGAGAATGCTTCTACACAATGTTAGAGGTTCACAGAGCTTTAATGACCTAAAAACGATCAATCGTCAAGTTATGACTACATTCACGGATGCATGTAGTGCACATGGACTACTTGAGGATGATAACCACTAGGATGCTACATTACAGGAAGCATCTATATCTGAATCTGCCGACAATTTGAGACATTTGTTTGCCATCATGTTGACATCATGTGCAGTGTCTCATCCGAAACTACTTTGGGATGCACACAAATAAGCTTTTAGTGAAGATTTCCTTCTTAGGAAACACAATCAACAGCCTGAAGTTGATATAACATTTTAAGACGACATCTTCAATATGGCTTTAGTTCATATCGAAGATATGACTTATAAGATCAATGGTAAACCACTCACAAAATTGGGTCTTACCTCACCTAATCGATCTAATACACATCCGGTCATTACTGCATGGACGCGTGAAATTAGTTATCAACCTCATGAGCAAGCATCAATTGTTCGAGATGGTATCGCACGACTAAATAATGAGCAAATTCATATTTTTCGTACTGTAGTTAATACTGAAGAAGATCAGCAAGGTGGCCTTATATTCCTTGATGCACCCGGAGGTATTCCTGGTGGTAGGACAGCTCCCTCCACATTTAACTTGCCATTATCTAACAAAAGATGCTGATCCAATTTGTCAAATAGAAAGAGGGTCAGATTCAGCAAAAGTCTTACAGAATTGTTCCTTCATCGTATGGGATGAATGTACAATGGCACATAAACAAGCGGTCGGGGCTCTAGATAAAACATTGCGTGATCTCAAGAGACGTGATGCTGTTATGGGTGGCATAACAATATTATTATCAGGTGACTTCCGACAAACGCTTCCTATTGTTCCACGTAGAAGCCCCACTGATGAGCTTAATGCTTGCATTAAATTGCCATATTTGTGGAAGTACATTAAAACTGTAACGTTCACTTTTGTGGATTCCATTCTCGATCGCGTCCAGGCTGTACAATACCCTACAGAATTTTTAGATTCATTAGAATTGCCTGGTATGCCAACACACAGCTGAAAGCTGGATGCCCAATTATGTTACTCCGGAATCTTCATGCTCCAAGGCTATGTAATGGAACGAGACTGTGTTAAATGTATGCAACCTCATGTGATAGAAGCTGTAATACTAACTGCTTTGGCAAGGAGCAAACTGACATTCCTTCCCAGAAAACCCATTATTCCGTCGGATTCTGCAATAAAATTTAAAAGGCTTCAGTTCCCAGTTTAATTGTGATTTGCCATGACAATTAACAAGTTCCAAGGACAATTTAAATCAGGCTGTTATATTTCCCCGGGCAACGCCGGAACACGGGTCCTGCTAGTAGTATATAAAGTAAGCATTTTCTTCGAATGACACATTTGAAATCAAAACGAATACATTGACAAAACAATATTGTTCTCACATTTCTCACGGAGTCGCATGGAATATATATTTCAAAAATAAAAATGCTAAATTTCTGAAATTCTCTGTACACAGGCAGACACACACACATCATACACACACCCATATATATATATATATATATATATATATATATATTTACATATTTTCTATGTAGTACCACACTTTATAAGGGCTAGACAATTTATTAATCATGATGGATTAAGAATAAAACAGATAAAAAGACAGCTGACTGGTTTCGTACCTCGTTCAACAGAACAAAATACCGAGGTATCGTGTACAAAATATGATAAAGATGCTATGAGAATTATAGCAAGGGAAAGGGGTAAAAAAGAAGAAGAAAAAGTTCAATCAATTAGAAACAACATTAAGCCCGAGGAGATGTTCTCTTTGCTTGCAAAGAGAATGTCTCAAGGACTTAATATAGATTGTTTCTAGGATCTTGAGATGGTAGGGAGAGTGCGACTTACTAAGAATGGAGAATAAGTGGACACTGAAATTAGAGGCACAGGTGCGGTTATATATATATATATATATATATATATATATATATATATTACGCACTTTTTAAATAGTGTAGTTCTTCATAATTCCTTTAAAAGTTACATTAGATTAAAATGTATTTTGAAGGCATGCTTTTTGCAAGCTAATCACTAATTAGACATTGTACATTTTCCATGTTAATGCTTTTTATTTTTTAATACATACACATTAACACGGCCGATGTATTTTCTGTAAACGCAAATATATTTTATTTTCAAAATTCTATTTTGTAGATAAGACAATGTCTGCGATAGTTACAACAAGGATCAACTTTTTTTTAGGCTTTCCGTTAAATATTCATCATTACTTCTGACTTTCAGTGTAAATGTAAGTTCCGAGCTAGAAGTGTTGATTTGAAACTTTTCAGTTCTAGCGCTACTGCTAACTGGGTATTTTTTCTTCGGGTTTGTCCGTTTTGGTGGGGAATTATTGTAATAGTGTCTACACTTTCAAGAACCTATTGAACAATTATAAAGGACTACCTTTTGCTGAACGAGACACTCCGACCTGTTATAATTTTAAATAAATAAATACACTGAAAAACGATTTCATTTGGTCGTGAGTCATCGGAAACTCTCGTCTTACTAGATGGAACAATTCCAGCCTTTTTTTAACTAAAATTACAAGAACACGGATACTATTTTAACATCACTATTTTCTTCTTTATTCAGACCATAATGCTTTGTCTTGGTGGGATGATAAATTACGCGATAACTGTCTACTTTTTGGTGAAAAATTAAAATAACATCGTCAATTTTCTAAGGCAACAAGATCTATCTAGAAAATCCTATATACTTTGTTGATTTCATGAGCCTTGGTGAATTTCTGATTTCTGATTAAACAAGTTTATCGAACCAGACCCGTTTTACCTTGGCAGACAATCATTACAGTTAATGCCTTAAATTCACCACATATATAACAGCTTTATGGGAGATTAGATATTTTAAAAAGGAACCCCAAAGCAAAAATAGTCTAACTGATATCATTGAGAGGAGCTTATTTTTAAAATATTTACTGAAATTTTGTTTAACTTCGAATCACGTAAGAATCTTTAAAATGGATACACTAACACTTACACTTTCCCCACATAGCCATTGGGAAACAGATGTTATTTTTAATTTAAAAAAATACAATCTGCGTCAACATTATGAATGGTTTTATTTATCAAAAACATAATCTTCCTGAGAGAATAATAAATAGTCCATTCAAAACCGCTAACACTCCCTAACGGGCAATCAACTGTTTCTTTACAATTGTATATTTTGCTTTTCATCATATATTATACAATTCTTAAACGTGTACTAGTTCTTAAAAAAAGATACATGTCAATGTTTGACCGTAACGCATTGCGAAATGGGTAACTACAATATCACAAGCATTTGTTATTATTCGATTATCGAAGGTAAAAAGTATTAAAACGTATGACGACGTAGACAGATAACACATTAAGAATAGAATGTGCCGTACAATAACGTGGAGATAGTAACTTTTTGCGGAATGTGGATTGCGACATTCTATTGCATAGTGGTCGACACTAAATCGTATAAAGAGCGTAGGGGTCGGCTATTATGAGATCGGAACCGATTACGGGTACCTGGATCGTTCAAGACTCTGGCGTCTTCCCTATCACATAAGCAGTTATACTGTCTAACTGTATTAGTTGTTATTGGAATTTGCTTGCGTTCACGTTGCGAACGATTCGTGTAGAACTTTTCCCGAGTATCTAGAAAGTTTCTTGGCTTCCCCAACCCACTAAAACGCATGTTAAGCACATGCGATCTGGTGGAAATAAAATACAGAGAGACAATATCGAATGCAGACAGTGCCCGTTTTCTCGAACATTAATTTGAGACGCATGCAAGGGAAGACAATAAAAACTAAGAGATTATTTACCATAAGGCTTAATTATATTGAATAGATGAACAAAAAGTACACGATTCTTAATCTTATAATATAAGTCTTCTTGTTTTTCCTATTTTAAAAGTTGTCGTCGTAATATTGTATACACATTGGGGAACAGCTTTCATTCAATGATAATGATAATGTAGATGCTACCATGCTCCCAAAAGTAATGTTCATAATTATTATGTACATACATAATTGAACTCAATCTCATTAACAAAAATATACACAGCAAACATAAGATTACACATGTGTTCTGTTGTATAATTAAAAAGGCACAAGAAAGACATACGTTCATTTAAAATTCATATAGTCTTTCAAATTTGGCGGCATATATCAATTTGACTAATATTTTATGTATGTGTTTATATGTTTACTTTATGCTATGAGATCCAGAAACATGTAATCTAATGCAGATGGACTACTTACTATCCTATATACTTGTTTAATGTGTTGGTCTTTTTTGTTGCATATAAACTCTTTGGGACGTTTAATACAGTAATGCACTGGCTATCGTCATCGATTAATGTAATATTTTTATTTGAAAAGTGACTACGTTACCGATAGCTGTAGGGAAAAACTGTGTCCTATATTTCTAAAGTAGACATTTCCTTAGAATACAAGTAGTGTTATCGAAATTAGATACCAAAATTGTGATCGCCACAATCATGTTTAAAGAACAGAATAAAAACACTCAACTATGACACAGAATGAAGACTACGCTTAATACAAATCCACGTAACCAACAATATTCCGATAAAATAGATCGTAAATTAACACATAAGATACACATCAATAGTTATATGAGTAAATATCATTAGTTCTCCGTATAACTTATGCCAAGCAAGATTAACTAACACTAATGATGTTTCTTTAGTGGTTCATTACCGTTACATTTAAACTAAAACCCATGTATTAAAAACTGAAAAAAGTTACATTTACATAGGTACACATAAAAAAAATTACAATCGTCAAAAATGTTAAGAAATATTGTTGAATTATATAGCGTACCTTAACCCACATTATTTTATTTACACCCTTTGATATAGACATTTATTTTAATCAAACATCAAAACGGTTAAAAAAATTGCCCCCGTTTAGTGTTTTTTTTTTTTTCAGAAGAATTAAGGTAATCTCTAACAGAAACGTGTGTAACGGAATATATATATCGATTATATTTGCTTGCAAAAAGTAAATACCTATTTAAATATTGATTTTGAAATATGGAGGAAGCCAGTACCTTTTTTAAACTTTAAGCCTAAAATGTGTTTAATTTAATTAATTCAGTAAATACAAATTAAAAAAATATTTATTTTTAAAATTCTGAGGGAAGCTCAGCCAATGTTTAAAATCATAAACAATGGAGCCTACCTCTAACAAACCGCTCTATTACAGTCTTGTAATATATTTACAATCGACAGTAATTTCATAGACACACAATTTTCTTAACTTTTTCAAAATTAAAAAATAATCGAATTTGCCAGGCACCCTTCAGATGTGAAGTTGTGGTGTGTTTCTATGTCGTCTTCTTCTATTCAATATGTGAGATTTACCTCTCATTGGCATAACCTAAAATAAATTCATAAAAATGTTGAGAACTATATCTAAAAGTATCGTTGAACTGCGAAATAAATACAATATATAAATGTTTTGTCGCATGAGCTGTGTTAAACACTTACTTTTCAGCACCGCACATCGTAAAACTTTAAGATTCGCCTCCTACATTAATCTCCTTAATTTTTACCTGATGTGGCTTGGAACATATTTGCGCCAGCTGAAACTATTTGCATACACCTCGAAAAATGCGTTGTTATTAATTAATATTATCACTAAACGAATATATACTTTGATTTTACAGTGATTAACATATTTGTAGGTTTATTTTTCTCAACTTTTATTTATATGTCTAAGTTGACGTTTCAATCCCACGCGACGCAAAGTTTATAATCTTATTATTTATGTAAATAAAAGCTTGAAAAGTGCTAATGTCATGTTTTGCTTACTGATATTTTTCAGATGATGCATTCCTGTTATATACATTATATATATATATATACATTATATATATATATATATATATATATATATATATATATATAATGTATTATATTATATTTATATATAATGTTTATGACAATGGACTTTGAAAAAGGCTGGAAAGTATAATCCGCGGAAGTTTTTGAAGATATTGACATGAAACAGTACTATGATAATACTAGTAGAGATTGATGAGTCTAACCTATAAATCTCTGCAGTACCATACTATGATACAATGGTAACATATGTTATATTTACTACTAATTAGAAATCAGAGCAACAACTTCTTAGAAATGCGGTAGCAAATGTGTGTGGGGACTATATTTCGCAAAATGAAGCATATTGCAAAACATTGAACAAAATATTACTCCATAAACAATTGGTTAGCGGCAACTTATCTATAGTATGAGAAAACACAATTATTATACTAGTTACTGAAGGTTAACAGCCATCCGGGGGATTTGTATACGGATTTTTTCAATTGCAAAGTAACAATGAGGTTGTATGACGTTGTATCATATAAAGCCAAACAACGGGGTCACTATGCCTTTATTAGACATTAAAAAGGTATACATAGCTGATACAAATGGTCCTTACTGTTTCTAAATAATCAACACTGAAGTATTATTTATCCATGCAGTAGTTCGTTATTGCAACAAGAGCGACACAGTTCTTGTATAGCTAACATAATGCCTCAGTTTTACGGTAACGAGTACTAAAAAGTGGACGAAAGTAAAGTGGTGTCTTGCGCGTGTGTAATGTTTCTGAAATCATTCTGTCTAGAAGAGTTGATCGTGTTAACAATAAACGCGTATTTGAAATTTTCACATATGAAATAGGTACAATAATTGCGATAACTATTATTTACTGAAATATAAGGAAGTGTTTTATTTGCACTTGCCTATGCGTGTATAAACTATTATACACCCGTTGCATGCTTACGAAACCACTTGGACGCTAGTGTTTATTTACACAATATGTTTAGTAAAAAGAAAATAACAATCACAGAGGCAGGGCACTTGCATACGCCTTACAAAGTGTGTGAGAGTGAAAAAGAGTGACATGTAGATAGATAGACAGATAGCTCGTCTCGCTACACCTTGCAATATTGGGCGCGACTGCCCTCCAGAATTTTGGGACGGTGCCAGAGACGCGTTTACTTTGCTTTAAGTGTCGCCAAAAAGAGACGCAAAACCTCATTCCGGAAGTAATTAGTTTCGTCTACTTTTTTTTAATGTGCCAATCAAACGTGTCAATTCAATCACGGTCCTTGTTATGTGACACGAAGTAGTAACTTAGAAGTATATAGAAACAGCAGCCTTGCCTAACACTCATCTTTAAGCTTATTCGTACTTTGTAAATCGATGATTATTCAATGGAATGATATACACATCAGAATAATTGTAATATATAACACAGAGAAGAATAGTTTGCATTTATTTTAATATTTTCTCGTATATGCCCGTTAACATATAATTATTTCGTCAGGAAAAGTATGTATATAACACATAATCCCTCATTTAACACTGGACACTAAAGCCGAATACTTTCAAGTTAAATCAATTACATAAATAATATAATCACATCATCATTTAAGTAAACTGTCAGCAAATGATCACCTCCATGCTACTCAAAAAAATTTCAATATTCGATAGAGTGTGTAGTTGTAAAACATTTACATGTGTTGCAATATCACGAGCTGCCGCCACAGCTTGTGATTGCGTACCAGAATATCGGTTTACCGTTACATGAGAAACACCACTGGAGTATATTTCATACATAACTTTTATATGCAACATTCGTATATTTACAGTATCGATTTCGATTGTATTAACGTTTCATTACACGACCTTTGTTTTGAAAATTGCGACCAAATTGATTTACGTGTTCATATACAAATAGAATGAGTCTGCTTTCTTCCAAAATTATTTGCAAATGTTCATAGAATGTATCTACAGATAATTTGCCAATTTCTCCAAAGGGCGACATTTAGTTTGGCTATTACCGTAGGATGATGACGATGAGGGCAATACTACCTATTCTATATTGTATTATACTAGGTGCCTAAATGACAAGTTATAAAAAATGTCATGTAATTCTTACAAATACCATTCCATCTAAAAATAAGAAGATCTAGTGAAAGACGGAGAATACTAATCTGATAACAGCCCACCCACTAAAATAACAAGAGGAGTTTTACCTCGGTTAGTTCGACAGGAAATGGTCAGGAAGTGTCAGCGAAGATGGAACGAATGAGGGAGAGCACAATCAATACATCAAGCGAAAAGGCAGGGAAAAGCACTGGAATCTGAGGGAAGTTTATTCTCACTGAAATTCAGAGGAAAATGCTGTTTATCAACGAGAAATCTATGCTAAACGCTTGTTGCCATAATGTTAAGCGAGTTGATATGATTATCGAGAGAAGTGAACAGTACTTGAAATCCGAGAAGACCTGCTGTCACTCAGTTCCCTATGTTATTACGAGTGAGCGATCAATGCTGATAACTTATATGAAAACATCAAGTTAGTAAATGTAATTATAATTATTACTATTAGTAAAAACAGTTGAATGAAAATGTCGACCATACTATGACAAACCTAGTATCTTAAGGTCTATTTTTTTGCAATTCTGGACTATAACTCCGAAAGTGGTTTAAGTGTATGTGTTAAATATAATTAAATATGTGCGCCTATATTTATGACAAAATACAATCACTATTCTAAACTATTAATTGTGTATGATCAACCAAACACAAGTTTGTTGATTACACATAGATGAGGAAAAGTGTTGGTCACAACATTCGAAAATATATCAGTGTTTTCAAGATCACAATACATCTGATTGTATTAGTATCTTTCCATATTTGACCAATGACGTTCCCCTTACATAATCGAAATGTAGTTGTAATAAAATATGTTAGAGCTAGCCCCCCATCCCTTCATCATGATACATGCGATATGTTTAGAGTGATGAATACACATAGTGGTGCAGTAATGCCCATCAGTTTCCCAACCCATGTTTATATTTTACTAGTATTACTAATATTAATAGTACTTTCTTTCTCATACGAAGACTGAAACGCATAGCATAAACGTCGGTGTATGTCAAGGATCTATTGTGGACTCAACTCTCTTTCTGATGTTATATAATGCTTTTATAAATCATATTTTGAGATCATTTCATAATATATATTGCACACACGTGTAATGTCTATGGCTGTATTTAGAACATATAATACAATGTGGATCGTTGATGTTGATACGTTTTTAATTGAAATTGCCCCAAACAAGACACTAAACCACTTCATGTAAGGAGCTAAAAAATACTACTACAAGGTTTTTAAAAAATAGCCAATGAGAGGTGTTAGATAGATTCTGACCCAGAAAACAGTAATCATTGTCTCTTTTCAGAAAGATTGATTATGGAATGCAATCACTAAAGGACAAAATAAGTGAAACGAGAGTTACGTAGGTGACGCAAGTAAACCCAGGGTCTACCTTCTACTCTCGTACTCATACAACCAAGTTAGGTGTTTTTCACCACCAGCGTTCAGCTCATTGTTTTGTTTCAGTTTAGAAAAAATATCTTTCATTCACTTAACATCTAACAATCTAGAGTTATATCCAATCTATTGCTAACATTTTAGGAAACATATTTGCACACTTATACAACTCTAGGAAGTATATCAATCGTAAAGTAATTATCTACCTATATAAAAAGCAGATCGTCCCAGGACAACGTACTGCTGCCACATCTACGGAGATGCCGCTAAGAACAGTTATTCATAACTTAAGAGAGTAGACAATCGTATTCGTAATCTAGTCGGGAAAAGTATTTTCTGTTCATTATAGTAGATTTTAAACAAGAGAACCGTAGCCAGTCTTTCTATAATCTATCGTTATCCCCATTAAAGACACACGACTTAGTTTCACAAGCTAACTTCTGTTTCAAAATTGTACAGCGAAACATTGTATTCTACTACAACTGCAAATAACTTTGATTTCTTTTTCCATAAGCCTAACATCTACAGGAGTGTCACTACTAGAGTGTATTCCAAGAACTTCCTATCCGTGGATCAGTGAGTAACATTTCCATTTTCACGTCATATTTTAATAACACTTGTCATTAATTATCCTCATAAGTCATCTTATATGATGCATACAATTACGTATATTTAATCGGTTCATAATATTCATTATAATTCAACTGACAATTTATTCATCACATTATCTATTATTCTCGGGTGCCTTTTCTTAATGATATGTGGAGAGCAATAATTACATAAAAAATAGCAGTTACAACTATTATGCACGAACATAAAGTGAATTGAGAGCCGACGAAACGTTTCATTAATGTTCACAGTGTCTGCCTGATTCACTGACGCTTACTATTCGGAGCAGTACAAAGCTGCAATAAAGCTTTAACCCATCGATAGTTTGCACTAAAATATATTTTTGTGATTAACATAACACGATATATATTATATATCACAATTTACGTATGACAGGCGCCTTTAAAGTAGTGATATTCTCAACGTTTAAAATTAACTATATTGTAGCGACATCTGAAGGTTAGGATAGTCAGTTTCACATCGCCAGGAACTTCGTAATTAAACTTTCTAATGTTAACTGAGTGGTTGTCGAATTACTTATATAGAAACAATAATGACTATAATCACGCCAAGCCACATCGGAACCTTTTGAAGCAATATTTAGTTTTTATGATAATAAGAACGTCATTTTGATTATTTCATATGTAGGTATAGCTGTCAGTTCGAGTGATCATTTCTACTACATTTAGTGCTATTCCGGTGACTTTTAGTACACATAATTGACCAGCAAATGAACTAAATTTGCTAATTAAATATATTACTAAATAAAAAGTCATACTTATAGGTTGATTGTTAGTGTTTCGTATAGCATAAGTTAGCAGAAAATTGCTCCTTATCTGTATAACGCAAAGAAAAACTAATGATGTACTCTCTGTGTTATTGCGTCCATACTCAATGGGTTTTTTACATGAAGACACTACATGAGTTATCTACGTTCAAATGTTATATGTGACTCCTCTTACTTGTTGATGAAAAAAGCTAATATATTTATCACGAACCCTACGAAATGTTACATTAAAACTCTAATGACCTATATAATGAATTATCAAAGAGAGCAATAATGATTAGGTAAATGAAATAATTTAAAAATCAAGAAAGTATTGTAGAACATAAGAACTTCAAGTATAAATTTCAACGCAAAAAAACTGCATGCAAACAAAAGTAGTAATACGAATAGTAAACGACACAATAAATAAGTTTACAAACGACAATAAGTTTTTTTAGTCCATGTAATGTATGAATGCACATGCCTTTCGTATAGGCAACAGTAGACGTATATAAAAGTCATAAAACAGTAGGGATTTATTATACCAAAAAAAAAACAAAATAAATGTTATCAAGAAATGCGGTTATATGTATTTTGATTTAAATATTTAAAAGCACATAACTTACGCATGCTAAATGTGATACATGGCACTGTGTTTATATATATTTATATATATGCATATATAAGTGATCTATATGCATATATAAGTTATATATATATATATATATATATATATATATATATATATATATAATTAATCATTTTGTGAATATATCAAACACTACATAAAAAATATTATCGTATATGATATACGTGTATGTTTTTATTATATATGTTTTCGTATAGTAAAACGAAGACAGTACACACAGGAATACCGGTAGAAATGTATTTTAACGACGATAAAAAAACGAATACATGTTATCAACTTATGTAGTGTTATTTATTTTGAATTACAAATTTTAAACAATTATATTACACATGTATTTACATATGTAAAGTCACATACATGACACCGTTCTATACACACAATACATATATATATATATATATATATATATATATATATATATATACATTTATATATATATACGATTGCTGTGTTTTTAAAATACATAACAACATATTGAAACCATTATATATATATATATATATATATATATATAAACTTATAAATGTAATCTTCAAAAAGGTGTATAGTGAAAGTTTCTATCAAATATTATATATATATATATATATATATATATATATAAGTATACATTTTTATTTATACGAACATCATTGGTTACATATGGGAATACATGTGTCGGTTGTACTCTTCACAGAGAGGCAACCATCTTCAGACCAAAGAGGACAGATATATATGTATATATTTTCTCGCTTATATGTAGTAATGAATATTCGAATGATAACTAAATACAGTAACACTTCTACATACGATTGCCTAAACATAAGAATTTTACAACAGATCACGTGAAATCTTATCAAATAATCGACCCTACCTCTGATGGGAAATCTAACATACCAGGTCGAAATGTCGTGCTTCGTCTGCTATTCGACAGCACACATGACGAACATAAGTTTTCAGTTCACATTCACGCTTCACTTTGTAAACATTACTGCGGATCGCCCTTAACTACTTAGGTATAATTAGTGTTATTGTTTTCATTGTATTATTATTCCATCATGATGGGTCTAAATAAGGCGAGTGCGAGTGTTAGTTATCATGAAAAATGGTAAAAAGGTAATACTTCTTTAGAATTAAAGCAAAATACATGTCTACGATTTTAACGATTATAAAGCAAAAAAGCCATCAAATCAGTTAATCCATCATTTCAAAATGTCGAAGCCCTATCCTGAACCAGATGGAACACCTTTTTCCTGTATGGATAAAGGGCAAGAAGATCACATGCGATACGACGACGAAACCATTATATGTAAGAAGGTTAGCACAATCTATTCCGACTTGAAAACGCACTGGAGGTAGGTGGGGGAGTTCAACCGATCCTACACAGAGGAAATGAAGGCGTATTCGCTGTTGGTTCGACAAAGTTTGTAAATAAAGCGGTTCCCATCTACTTGCACGAAATAGAGAAGCTTCCAGTTCATAAACCAAGACTGCTGCCGAATTTCTCAAGCAATTCACGCACCACAACAAGTGTTGATGAAAGCGGTCTGTTTTGGAAAAGAAAATGCGTCGTCGAACATACAAAGCCGCCGAAGAGAAGAACATACCTGGACGTAAGCCTATGAAGAGTCGGTTGCTAACTCCAGCGGGAACAACAACATCAAGCCGTTAATGCCGTTTACCATTTGGTAAACCCAAGCGCAGTTAAGGTTTATAAAGGGGATAAGGAATTGGTTCAAGTTTTCTGGCGTGCTAATCCTAAGACTTCTGTCCTGCTGTCAAGAGGTAATTTGAAAAAACACAGATTACCACTGAAGTGCATGCTATGTCTTCACAATCACCAATTAGACTCGAAGATGATATACTCGACGAGTTCAAGTTCATAAAAGTCCTGTATCAATCACCGAACAAAACCCGTATCTTCTAGTCCATGGACCAGCAATTCATCTCTAATTGTAAGAAACTCTATACTAAGCGCATTCATGCCGTGCTTAGAGGTCACAGTAAGTACCAACGTTACCTAGAGGAAAATTATGGAGGATGCACTTCAATATCCTACACTGCCTGAATTCCATAGGCCAGGAATAGGTGTGAGTTACTCGCCCAACCATTAATTCCGCTTGGAAGAAGGTTTGTCCTGATGCTGTAGACCCAATAATTTGTTAATGATTTGCCCCCGAAGCCGCAGTGTGCCTGCACATGAGTCTGACTCAGATGAGAACGTGTCCATTGGCAAGTCCATTGATCTGTCGGTTAATGAAGATGACATCACTGAACTCGTCGAGAGGCATCATGAAGAACTCACCACCGATGAATTGAATGGGCTTTAGGACATATAGAATGTGGAAATCCATAACCAGATGAGTGAGGATGAGGATGAGGAGGTAGAGAATATAATAGGTTCAACTGTGATCAAGCAGATTTTATGCTGCTATCAGGCGCGGTTGACTTCGTTGAAAAATATCCCCCACAAACAAATATTTACGTTGGCTGTACGCTTTAATTGTTTAATCACAATTGATGAATTCATGTCAGAAACATTCTGAAAAACACTACCAAGCGAAATAGTTGGATAGATTCCTTTAATAATCTACACATCACCCTAGTGATCGTCAAGAAGAAAATGAAAGGGTAGTATAGAAAAGAAAACCAAAAGCGAAGGAAATTTAACAGGCTGAAGCTGAAAAGTGAAAAAATAATTGTTAAGAAATTATAAAAAATCTTAAATATATATATCGTAAAAAATATACAATACAAAAATTAAGTAAAAAATAAATGAACAAAGTTAGTTTTACGTTTACGTTTATATAGTGTAAGTTCGGGTGAGTTACGACATCTCAGTCGCCACCTCGTTTAACCCTCCCCTCACCCTCTCATACCTCGCCAAGCTTACACATCTGTAAAGTGACAATAAACACTTTTTTATTGATTATTTCTTAATGATTATTCATGTCTAATGTTTTATACTGCATTTATCTAGGTGTTCCATGCGTAATTATATATTTATGAAGGGGTCATTCTATGTATTTTACGTGTTGAACGAATTAAAATGTATTACATGTAGTCCTATGTGGATACCATATCTAAAATACGAATAATTTTACTTACAACTTAAGTCCCGGGATAAATTATATTTTTAAGTAGAGGTGTTACTGTATAGACTACATTACATGTACCTGTAATTCATTGAGTTAAAAGACAAAATACTATATTTTCCACCTTGATGTAATTTTAAAATACATGAACTGTGATATATCAGTAACGAAATACTTCTTGCATAACTAACAACTGAAAGACTCTTCATGTACTTTACATACGAATTTACAACGTGTACGAATACACTATGTGAATTATCCTTAGATAACATGTATTTCTCTAACGGCTCAGATACATTAATGTATATATTACCGAAGAAGTCACCGAGGTATTTATTTGATTTTCGTTCCCCATATGTTGATTCCATTACTCCTTATTTATTAAAACAGAATCTGTTTAACGTGAGTTAATTCCATAAATTTACTATAGTTTAACATCTATTTTCTGGGGGGGGGGGTCATCAGAGAGAAAGATTTCAGCGAGACAACCATTGATTAACTTACATTTTGTATAAAAATTATCGAGTTGGAACATAAAATTCACATAAAACTCACAGTCGCCTAGAATATGTTATATTTATGTTTCAGACAGGAAATAGGGGAATATAACCCGTTTAAAAATTAACGTACGCATATATTCCGAATGTACTAGAATATTTGTACAGAATTCTGAACGTAGATTTCTGAAATAGGGCACAATAATTACGTCAGATCTCGGTGAATGGTAGACAGCATTATTTTATTTTCATTTGAGAAGTATTAACATTTAATACAAAATGATTTTAAAAAACTCGTAATAGTGGTTCTTGGTTGGAAAAAAAACATCACATTTATTTTTGGAAATTCCGCATAGACTTTTTAGAAATAAATGTAAATTATACATATCCCCTCGACCACGAAACAAAAGTTACGTACAATTTGAAGTCACACAACAAAATAAGAATAACACTCAATATAAATATAGTATTGAACAATTAACATAATGTTATAGTCGGCGCAGGACAACAGGGGATTCTCATTAAATACTACATATATGATAGATTTTCCTACTAATAAATAATTATACACTTACTCGCTTTTATATATATATATATATATATATATATATATATATATATATATATATATATATATATATATATATATATTAATTCTAATGATACTGTTTATTTCTATTTGTCTATTCTGAAGCCGAAACAGTAATATTGCTCTTTGTTCTGTAGTAGTGGAAAAAACTGTAAAAATATTGAACAGGTAGATCAATTATGATATATTTAATTAAGGCTGTGTTAACGAGTTCGACTGGAACAACTAGAATTTGAACAGACAAACATCCAGGAGATGTCTCATGATGAAATTAGTTAAGCTTCCAAAATATATTATCTAACGTATATTATGCCACATTGCTTTGAGAAAGAGAGAGAGAGAGGGGGAGAGAGAGAGCGAGTGAGGGAGAGAGAGAGAGGGAGAGAGAGACGATGATGGCACAGGTATCTGCGGAAACACAACACGCGTTCGGGCGTGAGAAGAAAATGGGCTGACAATATATGATCAAACAGTGATTAACGATTTTTCTTTCTGTCTTCAACTAAAAATTCATTTGGATCAAATTAAATAGATGTGTTCAGTCTATCAGTGTTGACTCAAGTTAGTCCTTATGAAAGTATAAATTAGAGACTTGATTACATGAGTGTGCACCGGTTACGAGATACGCGTACAAGCACAACAAAATAGATAGCCGTTTGTGAACTTATACATTTCTGTAGGATTACCGGCAACTTATTGCTGCATCTATGACAAAAGTATTGGTTCCGTGGCCAAGACTTTCATACCTTGCAAATATAATTGGATGGGTAGACAAGCACATCTCGATATGAATATAAGTTAAGAAAAATACATATAACTGCTTACAAAATAATTTATGATTCCGTGTGGAAACTCTAAAGAGACAAATTAAATATTTGACTTAACATGAAAAAGGATTTGAAAAGATGGCGAATATTTCTCAGAAGTGCAACGAGTTTTAAAAAAGTATGGCATCGCTAAAATGAGATCGCGACGGCTGTTGACGACGTATTAGAGACAGATAAAGGAGAACAACATGTCTGAGAGATGTATCCAAGACACCGAGCGACGGAGTGGAAAGCAGAAGTACTTGGCCATTTTTAAATTTAGAACACACAGAGAGAAAGAAGAATTCATGAGAAATAATATAACATTTTATTCTGATGAACAATTAAAAAAAAATAGACACAAATTAGTTAAATATAACAACATCTTATTATTATATGTACCCACACGTACATTCTAAAAAAAGAAAGAAAAAGAGACGTTAGAATGTTTGTTAGTGTTATTTTTTCTTGACTTCATTTGTGTTTTTAGTTTGCATAACAATTTCTGTTGGATATTTGATGCGCTTATTTGCATTTCTCTTTCTGCTCATAGCGTGGGAGACGGCGAAAGAGTGTCAAGATTTGTGGGAAACATAATCCAAATAATATTAGATCCGAATTAGACACTAGTGTTCCTACTTGGTAAAATAAGGTACTAAAAGGATGTGTTTTAATGTCATTTTTTCTACGTTTTACAGTGATCATTCCGTAGGGGAATGACGTGATTTTTATTATCTTTTACCTAGGGGTCAAAATTATTGCCGCTATGCAAGGTAACCTCCACGGGTGCGAAACAGCGCAATTACCCTAATGGATGAAGGTCACGCTGGACAATTTATGTGGTTAACACGTTTTGAGAGACCCTACGTGATTGAAAAGCTTAATGGTGACAATAAATGTCCTAGTTAGTAGTTAGAGGGGCGGACATTCAACTTCAAGGGAATGGAAATAATGATGCAAAAGTAAACGATAACAACAATTGGGTTGTTTTACATTTTTTTTAGAGGTGGGGGTAGTGAACTTAATTGTTAATGCGGATCGGGATAGAACTAACTCTGGAGATATTTGTTTTAGATAAGGAGGAAAGGAATGTTAAATATTGGACTGGTAGATGAAATTGTGTATATATATATATATATATATATATATATATATATAAGGCTGTTTGAAGATAAACACTTTAAAAAGCGAAATGTCAGCAGAGAGTAAATCGCTCTCCTATGTAAAATTAGCACTGCTATAATTATCTAGTGAATATTGCATCAAATGCATCTACGATAGAATGCGATAGCAACAAACGATTCCGTGTAAGCAGACGGCGTGTTCAGGCGTAGAAATGAAATGCGCTGACAACATATGATAAAAATGTTTGTCTACATCCACATTGGGCAGTTATTGTGATAGAAGATACATTTGAATGAATGTCATTTGTATTCAATATGTTTTGACTCAGGTTGGTTCTTAGGCAAGTATAAATAAACGATTTGACTGAAGGAGGGCAAGCGGTTGGGATGGGACATGTAAAGGTTCGAACTAAAAGTGCAACCAGAAACCAGGTATGGATAACACTTCGTGAACTTGAGTATTTCCGTAACGATTCAGCCACTTAGTCTCTGCATGTATGACACACGGTTCAGAACAGAACCTATTTGGTGACTATAGTATAATAATTCAGACCTATGTACGATCTTTCAGTGCTCAATTACATGTGGTAGTGAACTATCTGTTCTTTTCCCCATGATATCATTCTCTCAGTCATAGTCTCCAACTGTTTTCTAGCGTACTGTATTTTCTAATGGCATGAGATTATACGAACAGTATTTATGTCTTCCTCCTTTAGGGCTGGTGTAGAATCAGTTTCCTGAACATGATACCCTCCTTACATGTATTATGGCATCATATTTTGGATAGAGAGTGTAATGTGTCATTACTTATTGCTTTTATCTGGGGAGTTTGTAAGTATTGATATCTTCTTTTCGAAGAGTAGTGTAGTGTGTGTTCCTTCGTACAAATGCCATCATTCCGGACTAGTAAATATAGGCGATCATATGAAGAATATAATTGATATTAAAATAACTGATGAAGTATAATGAATCAACGCGTTTTTGTGTAATTTATTATGTTTACATAGTATGCATTATTATAATTATAATATTTATTATTGATGATCCGTTGTTACATTTAAAGCACCCACACACATATATATACATATATACATATATATATATATATACATATAAATATATTAATATATATATACAAATACATCCATATATGTATATATATATATATATATATATATATATATATATATACATATTAATATATTAATATATATATACAAATATATCCATATATGTATATATATATATATATATATACATATTAATATATTAATATATATATACAAATATATCCATATATGTATATATATATATATATATATATATATATATATATATAAATATATATATAATAATATCTATGAATAAATATTAAATATGTATACCCTACAGACATCGATGTTCCATGGAAACGAAATCTTCAGTACAGGCACTTCATTACCGACGGTCAGCAGGATCGAACTCCGATCACAAATCGACACTAATTCGTTGTCAAGAGCGCTCCCTCGTTGACCACCGCAACTTAGCTAATAATTTAGGAGGAATTTAACTTTATAAATACCGAGTCGGCAGGTTTTTTACAACGAGCTATGAAAGTTATCTTACAACAAACTGCGTTAGATCTCGCATGAAGCTATTAGTATTGCTTGTTAACAAAATCAATCAGAGTATATATATATATGTATATATATATGTTAATATATATATATATATAAATATATATATATATATATGAATATGTATATATATATATATATATACATATATAAATATATATATGAATATGTATATGTATATATATATATAGATAAATATATATATATATATGAATATGTATATATATACATATATAAATATATATATGAATATGTATATATATATATAAATATATATATAAATATACATATATATATATAAATATATATATAAATATATGTATATATACATATATATATATATATATATACATATATATATATATATACAAACATATATATATATATATATATACAAATATATATATATATATACAAACATATATATATATATATATATACAAATATATATATATATATACAAACATATATATATATATATATATATATATACAAATATATATATATACATATATATATATATATATATACAAATATATATATATACATATATATATATACATATATATATATATAAATATATATATATATATATAAATATATATATATATAAATACATATATATAAATATATATATATATAAATACATATAAATATATATATATATATATATAAATATATATATATGAAAAAATATATATATATAAATATATATATGTATCAATATATATATGTATATATATCAATATATATATATATAAATGTATATATATTCATATATATATCAATATATATATAAATGTATATATGTATATATATACAAATGTATATATATGGATATATATATAAATATATATATATCAATATATATATGGATATATATATAAATATATATATATCAATATATATATATAAATATATATATATAAATATACATATATAAATATATATATATCAATATATATAAATATACATATATAAATATATATATAAATATATATATATAAATATATAAATATATATATATATGTGTGTATATGTATATATATATATATATAAATATATATATATATACATGTTATATATATATATATATATAAATATATATATATATATATATATATATAAATAAATAAATATATATATATATATATATATATAAATAAATAAATATATATATATATATATATATATAAATAAATAAATATATATATATATATATATATATATATAAATAAATAAATATATATATATATATATATATATATATATATATATATATATATATATATATATATATATATATATGTATAGTCATATCTCTTTACGGAGGAGTCCTGAGTGAAAAAGTACGAAACGTATACGTACATAGATAATAAAAAATAACAAATATTTAATAATTATTTGTCGCTCTTCGAAAAAGTAGAGCACTATAATGGTAGAATTAACACATAATTACGTCAGTTGCTTTACGCAGCATGCATTCCCTTAATAGAATTAGAATGCCTCGACGTAAAGCCGCCGTTAAAGTGTTAAAAATTACCATAGTGTATTCGCTGTTTACAATTTGCATAGCGGTTTACGACGTTGGATTAGGGTTGAAAAATAGTTGTAGTCAGGGGTTTCGAATCGCATGAACGGTAGTGAATTGTCATATCCTTATGCTGATGAGTGCCGATTGAAAAAGTACAGAACGTATACGTACATAGACAATAAACAATAACAACTATTTATTATCATTATATATATATATATATATATATATATATATAAATATATAACTATATATATAACTATATATAACTATATATATAACTATATATAAATATATATATAAATATATATAAATATATATATATAACTATATATAAATGTAGATATATATATATATAAATATAATATAAATATATATATATATATAAATATATATATATATATAAATATATATATATATAAATATATATATATATAAATATATATATATATAAATATATATATATATAAATATATATATATATAAATATATATATATATATAAATATATATATATATATAAATATATATAAATATATATATATATAAATATATATAAATATATATATATATATAAATATATATATATATATAAATATATATATATATATATATATATATATATATATAAATATAAATATATATATATAAATATATATATATAAATATAAATTTATATATATAAATATATATATATATATATAAATATATATATATATATAAATATATATATATATATAAATATATATATATATATATATATAAATATAAATATATATATACAAATATATATATATATATATATAAATATACAGGGTGTTTTTAAAGTCTTGGGAACATAACGATTTTTAATAACTCAAAAAATATTAAGAGTTGAAAAATGAAATTGGTACCGTTGGAAAAGTTAAAGTTTCAAGTTTTGTGGGGAATCTTCAAAATTGCTCAATATGAGCACCATTCGTCACACGGCAGACATCTAGTCGATAGTCCATTTCCTGCCAAACGCGTTCCAGCATCTTGACGTCAATGGTTCCCACAACTGCCGTTACTCGAGCCTTTAGTTCGTCAATATCTCTTGGAAGGGGCGGCACATAGACTTGTTGCTTGACAAAGCCCCAAAGGAAAAAGTCACACGGGGTAAGATCTGGAGACCTAGGAGGCCAGGGCATGAGAACGTCATCCACTCGCCCAGATCTCCCAATCCATCTACCAGGCAGCCTTGTGTTAAGAAACAGCCTTACTCTAAGACTCCAGTGTGGTGGTGCACCATCTTGTTGAAAAAATGAAGTCATCAGATTCTGCTTGTTCCAACTGAGCCATTAACCAGTCTTCCAGCATGTTGAGATAGGATTCACCAGTGATAGTTGCCTCTTCAAAGAAGAACGGTCCATAGACACCTTTCTTGGAAATTGCACAAAACACGTTCACTTTTGGTGAATCTCGCTCGTGCTCAAGAAGTTCATGAGGATTCTCAGTACCCCATATGCGAGTGTTATGCTTGTTAACTTTGCCATTCAGATGGAAGGTCGCCTCATCGCTAAAAACAAGCCGGTCATCAAAGCCGTTATCTTCCAACTTCTCTTGCATTGCAATGCAAAAGTCACGGCGAAGTGGCTTATCAGTGTCCTTCAACTTTTGGACCAACTTGAGCTTGTAAGGTACCATTTGCAGTCGTTTCCTTAAGACACGCCAGACAGTTGCTGGAGCAACCTGAAGTTCCCTGCTGGCTCTTCTCACTGATTTACGGGGGCTCCGCTGAAAGGCTGTCCGAACTTGCTCAACTGCATCTTCTGAAGTTGAAGGGCGACCTGTTCGCTTACTTGGGCACAAACAACCCATCTTTCACAAATTTAGCATGCCATCTGACAATGGATATCCTTTCAGGGGCTTCTTTTTTTAAACTTCCTGCGAAATGCACGCTGAACACATGTCCACGATTCAGTCTTTGCAAATTGGAGGACGCAAAATGCCTTGTCTTGTTTAGAGAACGCCATTACCGCACCTGGAAAGATAACACGAAAATCATAAGTATGACCAAACACTTGATTAAGCAAGCTTTAAAATGACACCAGTTTCATTTTTCTACCTGGAATAGTTCATGAAATATACGCATTTTTAATGTTCCCAAGACTTTTCAAACATCCTGTATATATGTAAATATATATATATGTATATAAATATATATTTTTATATATATAAATATACATATATATATATATAAATATATACATATAAATATATATATATATATATATATATAAATATATATATATATATATATAAATATATATATAAATATATATAAATATATATATATATATAAATAAATATATATAAAATATATATATATATATAAAATATATACATATATATATATATATATAACATAAATATGCATATATATATATATATAAATATATATATATATAGTAAATATATATAAATATATATATATATAAATATAAATATATATACATATGTAAATATATATATAGATATATATTTATATATATACATATATGAATATATATATAAATATATATTTATATATATACATATATGAATATATATATAAATATATATTTATATATATACATATATGAATATATATATAAATATATAGTTATATATATACATATATGAATATATATACAAAATATATATATACATATATATAAATATATATATATATAAATATATATATACATATATAAATATATATAAATATATATATATATATATACATATATAAATATATATATATATATATACATATATAAATACATATATAAATATATATATATATATACATATATAAATATATATATAAATATATATATATAAATATATATATATATATATACATATATAAATATATATATAAATATATATATATAAATATATATATATATAAATATATATATAAATATATATAAATATAAGTATATATAAATATGAATATATATAAATATATTATATAAATATATATATATATATTAATATATAATATATATATAAATATATATATAAATATATATATATAAATATAAATATATATACGTATATAAATATATATATATATATATATATATATATACAATATATATTAATATATATATATACAATATATATTAATATATATATATAAAATATATTAATACATATATATAAATATATATAAATACATATATTTATATATATAAATATATATATACATATATATAAATATATATAAATACATATATTTATATATATAAATATATATACATATATATAAATATATATATACATATATATATATATATAAATATATACATATATATAAATATATATACATATATATATGTATATAACTATATATATTTATATATATATATAAAAATATATATATATAAATATATATATTTATATAACAATATATATTTATATATATATACATATAAATATATATACATATACATATATATATAACTATATTATTTATATAATATATATGTATATATATAAATATATACATACTTATATATATATATATATATATAACTATATATATATATATATATATAAATATATATATATATTTATATATACATATATCTATATAACTATATATATTTATAAATATATATATATTTATATATATATATAATATGTATAAATATAAATATATGTATGCATATAATATACACATATATACATATATATAAATATAAATATATATACATATATATAATTATAAATATATATACATATATATAAATATATATGCATATATATAAATATATATGCATATATATAAATATATATGCATATATATAAATATATATATACATATATATTTAAATATAAATATATATACATATATATATACATATGTATACATATATATTTATATATATATTTATATTTATATATATAAATTCATACATATATATATTTATTTATATATATATATATCTATACATATTAATATATATATATACATATTTTTATGTATATATATATATATATATATATTTGTATATATATATATATATGTCATGTATATATATATATATATTTATGTAGTCTGCTTCATATTTATGCATACATATATATATTTTTATGTATACATATATATATTTTATATATATATATATATATATATGTATTCGTATGAGTGCTATCATCGGTACTCATATATAATTCATTAGATATGCAAAAATATGCCTGAATCCTTGTCATTAATTCTTAAGATCGATAGATCTTGTCAAGAGAGAGAAAAATTAAATATCAGATTTATGCGTCGAAATAATTGTATTTTTTATTATCATTTATCTTTCTGTCAAATGTATTATTTCGCTGTAGATACATATATATTTATACTGATGTAAATATACATGTATGTATATATATATATAAATATATATAGATGTATATATATATAAATATATATAGATGTATATATAAATATATATAGATGTATATATATATATATATATATATATATATATCTTTACATATGGATAACCATAACTTGTGAAAGTAAGTAGTAGTAGAAAAATAATCGAAAATACGTACAAAAAAGTGATTACATGTATTGATCTTATTTGGAAGGTTAGAAATGTAGATATTCTCTCTGACTATTCGATTTTTATAAACTGTTGTTTCTAAAAATATATGATTTTAATGAACAATGTACAGCTATCTTGTGTACATATATACATATATATACATAAACCGGGAGTTTTATATACAAAAAATATTAAATCAGTAAAATCGGAAATATCTGCCATAAAAAAGTTAGAGCTCAAAATCTTCTTATCAATGTGAGAGAGCAAGAGAGTAGACGGAGAGAGAGAGCAAGAGAGATAGAGCGAGAGAGGGAGAGGGAGAGATAGAGGCGAGAGAAAGAGAGAGGGAGAGAGCTAGGGAGAGAAGGGGAGAGAGGGTGAGAAAGAGAGTGAGCAAGAGAGAGTGATATAGAGGAAAGAGAGAGAGAGAGGGAGAGAGAGAGGGAGAGAGAGAGAGAGAAAGCTAGACTGAGAGAGACAGACTGATAGAGAGCGAAATTGAACAAGAACAAGAGCCAGAAAGAGCAAGAGAAAGAAAGCCAGAGAGAAAGAAAGTGGAAATGGCGAATTATGGAAAGGAAGACCTTCATTATCATTTTTGATTTAACATCTATTTTACATGCTGGCATTTATATGGCCGTGATTATCTT
>OY744526.1:1984350-2174350 GCA_963556195.1 Sepiola atlantica
CTGCTAGCTATACTTAATAGTATAGTAATCGATTTCTACTTAGTATAATTATGCATATCAATTAGCCAGTATCACCACAATATTGTTTTACAAAAAAAAAAAAAAAATTTTATTTTAAATTAAATTTTTTTGAGGAGTCCAACTTCTTTGATGAAGTCTAAGATTTTGGTTGGATTTGAGTTTTTAAACAGGTCCTTTAGATTTTTCGAGTTGTAGTATTTCCTTCAGCTTTGAAGATCCTGAAAGTCTTTTAATATATGTTTGACTGTATAAGGTTCTTGACATGATATACACATTGGAGTATCTTCACCTTCCAATAAATGTTTGTGGGTAATATGTGTATGTCCTATAAGGAGTTTGGCTACTACAACCTCTTCTCATCTTGCCTTTCTGTAGCCTAGGGGCCACTCATCATTAGTGTAATTTATTACTTTGGCATTCATTCCAATATTCTTACCATTTTTCTTTGATTATCCTGTTTATAGAAGGTCGAAGATCAGTTTATAGAATCTTAGTATGGGAAGGTAGCATGTTCAGTGATTCTTTTGCTGTTCTATCCGCCTTTTCATTTCCACGATTACCGATATGACTCGACATCTAGCATAATTTCATTTTACTTCTTGTGGAGGTGATCTCGTTGAAGAGTTTTGTGATTATCCATACTTTTGTTCTTCAGTGCCGTGAGCACCGATAGGGAGTCGGAGACGATGATGAATTCATCAGTCCTACTATCTTCTATTATTTTTAGAGCCAAGTATACGGCTGCAGCTTCTGCACTAAAAATTGACACTTTGTCACCTAGTTTATACTGCATTTTTATCTTATTTAGGATAGCAGCGCATCAGACTATCTGATTCTGTAGATCCATCTGTACGAAACCCCAGAAGCAAATAATGGCGTTATTTGTTGTTCTTTTAAATTCTTCCCATTATTACATCTACCAGACAAAAAAGAAAAGGAAGATGCTGAGAGACATAATTATTCACTGAACATATGACGTGTCAACAGAACAAGAGAAAGTGCCATCAGTAAATAGAGACGACTATTCTCACGTCTGACCTTTCTCAGGTGAAATCGTTGTCCCTGTGACACAATGAGGAATTTGCTGGTACAATAGTAATCAAGTTAAATTATTTATGGAATAATTAATTAGAAGGAAATTGGGAGTCAGCGCATCCAACACTATCCATTTCGTTAGATCCCTCTGCGTACGAGGTCTGTCTACAAAGTATCCGACCGTAGACCAGAAAAAATATTTCAAATACATGACGGGGTTGAAACCCTAATCTCCTTAAGAGTAGACCCCTTGTGCTTGCACACATTTAGCTCACCGATCCATCCACTGCCGAAAACGCTGCTGGAAGTCTTCTTTTGGAATGGTGTTCATCTCCGCCATTGCGTTAGATTCAGCAGGTGTTTGGAGGAGATGCGATGTGTAACAGAAATTAAGGAGTGGTTCAACCGATTCAAAAATGGCCGCATATCAGCGGAGAGTGACCAGCATTCTGACAGGTATCAAACTGCTCGGAGTGCAGCTGTTGTTGAGAGGGTGCGAAAAGAGAGATAATGCGAGACACGGCGGAGATGAGCACCTGCCATGAAAATAACAACAGAGTAGAGAAAGACTAGCAACGTCTCTTCTGTGAGAAAGGGGCTGTAGGGAAGAGAAGAGGACATCCCCTACTAGATTATACTCGAGTACAAGTCCTAGTACTGATAAATATTATGAGAAAGCGAGATGGTTTAAATATGATTGGATGCCCCTCCTTTCCCCCCCGTTCCAATTTGGATGCCTGAGGCCACCACCCCAAACTTCCCTCTTTCTCTGCATGCCACGGATAGAGACGCATAATATCGTGCAAGATCGTGTTAGATTTTGAAGTCGGTTTTGAACTTTGTCAAGGCAGGAATAAATGCTTTGAGTGGCACCTCCCCCGATTTGGCAACAGTACCTCCCCATCTTAGGGCATATTTGACTCTTATACAGGTAGAGAATTGCGTCAGGATTCCGATACTTTCTGGAGCGATAGAATGATCCAACCATTTTTCCAGCAACCTTAGCAACAAATTTGGTGTAAGTCTTCCATTTCAAGTCTGGAGTCAAGGTCAGTCCTAGGAGTTTATCAGCGCAGGGGCTTCCTCAAGAAGAGACCCATTCATTTCAATTGGGTCAAAGTGAGGATCAGAGCGTTGGTGGTGAAAGGAGAGCAGCTTCGTTTTCGATGTATTAAAAGTAACCAACCACCTCTTTCCCCATTGCACTATGTGCTTCAGGTCGGAAGAGAGAGAAACAGAGAGATCTTCATCATCAATGCTCTTCGAAGTGTTGCCATAGATAGTTGTGTCAACGAATGATCTTAGAATGTGATTTGGGAGATCTTTCTTGCCTTGAGAAAATCTACTTTGTAATCTTTTTAAAAATTTTTACTTTTTGTACTTTATTCCAAACATTGCCACTGAGACGTAAGGGGTCACTGAGAATTAGGGGCCGCATAAATAGGGGTCACCCTAAGTGAGGAGTTGTGCAGTGAGATGTTTGTTTACATCACATTTCAACTTCTGAATGTTGATACAGTCAGGGAAACAGGGAGCAGGGAGGGAATTCCAAAGGCTAGCAGTTTGAGGAGAGAAGCTATTAGAGTAGAAAGTCCTCCGGCATCTGGGTACCTCCACAGTGAAGGGATGGGATTTAGCTGATTGTCAGATTGGTCGGGTGTATTTGTTAGATAATGGCTTGTGAGAGTTGGACGCATCTATTCGAGACGGGTTTGACTTATGCGATTTGTAGCGGAGTCATCCCATACAGGTTCAGTTCGATGTGTTTCCCACGAACATGGTGATGTTGATTGACCTTAAGTTCAAGAGAAGGTTTAGGGTTCAGATTGCACCTGTGCGATCATGAGGTTCGATGACATCAGAGTCCCGCCGTGGGAGAATTAAATCGAGATTGAATCAGTTACTAACTTGGGAGTGAAAAGTCAACAACCCAATGATGTAGTGGGTACGAGAAAGATTCCGAATGACAGGAAAATATAAGAGCCTTAGTGAAATCTAGTAGAATCTTCCATATTCCTTCCTCTGCAAGTAATTAAGTGATTACAGACTAACGTAAGAATATTAACTAGTGAATTTAGTTAGCGTAACCTCTCTCTCGATTGCAACAAACTCGTTCAAGTCGGCTGATTAAAATAGTCAAATAAAAGCGTCTCTTTAAAACAGAAAAAGACTTTGTTGTACTGTTAAGAAATTGATTTCAGAGCGAAGATAACAGTCTGAACGGAATGATGACAAGACAACCATAGCAGTCGCGAAAAAACGGTGGTACGAATAGTATCACACAATAGCTGCACGAGGCGACAATGGCGGCGAGACGACAAGAAAGAAAAGAGAGAAGAAAAAAAGGTTAGTGCAGAGCAGTGCGAATAGTTCCTGGGCAGTTGAGGTTCGCAGAACCTAGCTACGACATATCAGCCCGTTTCGAGCCAGCAGCGAGAGTTCTTCTAATTCTACGATTCCCCGATTCCACGAAAGGGTCGAGAATGTGTAAATGTAACATATTTATGCTGCGGGAGCACCAGAGCAATATTGCGACGATGGCACAAGGGCTGGAGCTTGGTTGACAGTGCGGGATCTCTGGAGTTTGTGGGTGAATATCTCTTCTCTTCCCTACAGCCCCTGCTAGTCTTTTTCCACTCTATTGTTATTTCTATGGAAGGTGCTCGACTGAGCTTCAATCCTTGATTCCTCCTTGTACGACATTCACAGCAAGAACTCTTCTCCTTACCACAATTGAAAACAACTTTCTTTTCTTCCTCCGTGCGCCTAACATCAAACAGAATTTCCATGAACAAAGTTTCTTTCCAAGAACTTTCTATCTGTGGAACACGTTACCACAGGACTAATACACTGTGAGCTACAACACAGGTGTCTTCAAATTTGATCTAAACAAACATTTGTCATAAACCGTCCTCATAAGTAATCGAATTTTGTTTCTTCCATTTGTCATTTTCAATCCTCTCATAATATTCTTCATCATTCAACTGACAATCCATCCATCTCATTAACCCTTATCCTCGAGTGGCTTTTAACCCTGATAAATGGTGACTCGTTAGTATAAAAAATCCTCCCATAATATTCTTCATCATTCAACTGACAATCCATCCATCTCATTAACCCTTATCCTCGAGTGGCTTTTAGCCTTGATAAGTGTTGACTCATTAGTATAAAAATCCTCTCATAATATTCTTCATCATTCAACTGACAATCCATCCATCTCATTAACCCTTATCCTCGAGTGGCTTTTGGCCTTGATAAGTGGTGACTCATTAGTATAAAAAACGATTTTTTACACAATGATGATGGGAGTTGGCTAAAAATACCCCCAAAACCAAAAAATTAATACAATAAAATTTCAAGCAGGTTAGTAAGGCCCTCCGAAACCCTATGTTGCTTGATCTTTTGGCTAGGAGCAAAGTGTAGTATCTGTTCTGAGGAGAGAGCACAGACGACAAAGGGCTGCAACAGAGATCTCACAACCAGACGCCACCTACATCTGTGACAACTGCAACAGAGCCTGCCGATCCAGGATAGGCTTGCACAGTCACAGCAGACGCTGCAATTCGGCAACGGACTAATCTGAGGCGCAGAACTCCATTGTCTCCTGAGACAGACGGATGCCAACTACACTTTATCTTTTCTGTCCTCAGTCAGTGAATGAGAAATCCTTCCCGACCAGGGTTCGGCAACCCCCGACCCACGAGCCGCATCAGGCTTTTGAGTGGTTTTTAGACATTAGCAGCTAGACTGTAACTATCCAATTAATGTTAGTAAGTTGTTATTTTTATTCCTGTCGTAAAATATGATCAATTTTAAAAATAAAATCAGATTAAATTTGTTATTTTTTAAAACTATAAGAAAAAAGACAGCTCTTTGGACTGAGTGGTTGGAGTTCGAAAAAATTTATTTGCATTATATTTGATAGCATGGTCCTTCACTTTTTAGGAGAGTAGAAAGTGGACTTTCGGCAGCCTCGTAACTCTCGCTTCCCTTATTTTGTTCTTTAGTCCTCACATTCCATGAGCAATGTTTCTGACAAAGGGGAAAGAATTGCTGTTTTCTGGTTCAGAATCTATCCATCTAACACCTAGTGTTGGTTAGTTTTTGACCTTTAAGTAGTATTTTTAGCTCCTTACATCAAGTGGCTTCATGCCTTGTCTGGAGCGACTGCCATAAAAAAAAAATAATAACCAATTTGCCACCTTTATCCAAAAAGGTTGCCGACCCCTGTTTCAAACTGAGTCAATTTTTGGTATTTGTCAAGATTAGAACCCAAACTAAAATCAACTTGGAGTCGGTAGTTTCTGGATGTCTATGTAGACGGCCGCAAAATCCTGAAGCGCTTATCCAATCAGAGTGCAAGAAAATAAGCAGACACCAAGTTAACATTGTAATTGATTGAATCGCGCAATTAAAAAAAAGACAAAACTTTTTACCACTTGTTCAGTGATATTTATCTTAAGAAAATAAAGTTTAGGTGTAAAAAAAAACACATTTTATAACCCTAACACCGTTTTAACACTTGTTCAGTGATATTTTCTTTAAAAAAAAAATTATGTGTAAAAAAAAACCATTTTATCATCTGTTTAGTTTCATTTTGCTTCAAACAAAAAATATAATTTTTCCGTTAAAAGAATAAATATTTCTTTCGTACAATTTGACTAATTGTATTATTTGATTAAAACCAATCTTTTTCTTTTGACTAATTATATTCTTGCTTTAAATGTTAGTTATTTTTTTGGATGCAGGCAACCGACTTTTCATTTGGGATTTTCCGGACGTCTACGTAAACATCTGGAAACTACCGGCGCCAAATCGATTTTAGCTTGGGTCCTAATCTGGACCCCTACCCAATTTTTATTTTTGTCCCAATCAAGAGTGCCCCTTTTTAAGGAGCTTGATTTTCCTCGACATTAAAAACCGACCTTGTGTCTAACTCTGCCCTCGTGTGGAGGCAGGTAAATAGGGGCCCTTCGAAATTTTCTTTAAGTGCAGTTTGTTACTCACTAGGTGGTCGTCATACCAATCGAGGGTACGTCCTCAACAATCTGTCCGACAGAATCTGCGGCATTTTTGAGTAGGTGATGACCTTGCATCTGTCGGACTGAGGTTCTGTGCAGTTATTAGAGGTCCACCCTCCTAGGCTTTACCTTCTCTCCGAGAGAAGAGGTTAGTTTGTTGCTAATCGCCTGGGGAATGCTGACGGGGCTGCTCAGGCATTTTTTGTGCACTGGCTTTCCATTCCCCACCTTCCAACCTTGTATCACATCTTCCCGCGGTGGAAGGTAGGTAAATATCTAATCACAA
This sequence comes from Sepiola atlantica, assembly GCA_963556195.1. Lineage (NCBI taxonomy): Eukaryota > Metazoa > Mollusca > Cephalopoda > Sepiida > Sepiolidae > Sepiola > Sepiola atlantica. The sequence goes on from OY744526.1 coordinate 1,990,714, forward strand.
TATTTTACAAAAATGAAAATAAGGAGAAAATGCTGCAAAGGCCGAACAGGGGGCGGGGAGAGAGATCGGTCAATAACTCATTTATACGGGTGCTTCTGCAGTTTCACAATTTCACATATTAGGCGTTATCATCACAACGATTTGGCTGCTGTAACCTCCGGCCTTTTTCAGGTGTATCTCTTCGAACTCGGAAATATCTCTGTCGAACTCGGGAATCTGGATGGAATTTCGAACGGAACCCTTTAATCCACGGGGGTAGCATGCTCTCGTTCCATCTGCCATGACTGAGAGAAGTCTTCAGTAATTTGTAATTCTTCGTATCGCCTGCATCGAGGATTGAACCTTCAACCTTCAGATGACTATCACTTAGAACTGAATTTAACTTAGTACTAGATGCGGACAGTTCTAGTATGAATTTTGGGAGCCTTAAACCTATTCTTATTTTCTATGTGTAGTCTTACTACGTTTCACTATATATCAGTACATTTATTACTACATATCACTGTGTGTGTGTGTGTATATATATATATATATATATATATATATATATATATATATATATTATAACCTTATTTATTATTTATAATTAATTCAGTCCAGATTCCCGAGTTCAACAGAAATATTCCCGAGTTCAAAGCGATACACCTGAAGAAGGTTGGAGGTTACAGCGGCCGAAACGTTGTGATGATAACACTCAAGATGAGAAATGTAGTCCGAATAACCCAAATTATACAAATTATCAATCTTCATCTCAACAATTCAGAAATGTGACATATTAGGCCTCTCTTAAAAAAAAATAGCTAAAGAAATGTATAAACTTTGTTATGTACTTACGTGGTAGCTGAAAAAAAGACTGTACACCAAAAAGTATGCAAATTCATCCAGTATTTATTAAATAGAAATTAAAAAACTATGTCATCTATATGTCGCCATTTTTTAAATATTTTTACTTTTTTCCCGAAAGTTATCTCCCTTGCCAGCTTAGTAAGCTGAAATGTCTACCGATATGTAAGATTGTTTGTTTTTTGTCTCTTTCTTTTTCTTATAATTTAATAAATACTGGATGAATTTGCGTAATTTTTTCTGTCCAATCTTATTTTCAGCTACCACGTAAGTACATAACAAAGTTTATACATTTCTTTAAATAGTTTAATGTCATTGTGAAACTGCAGAAGCACCAAAAATTCATACCATGATTATTCTACTTAAAACAATATGTAATGGTGACGGAGCAATATTAAATTTTTTTTTTTTTTTTTAAATGGCTCTCCAGAAAGGTTCGCAATCCCGCTGACTTCCGGGTTATCCTGCAAATAAATCTGATTATATGAATCAAATATGTTGAGATGTCTTTTGTTTTTTATGAAAATATCACAAATCTTTAATAAAAAATAGTTTTTATGAATCAAATATGTTGAAATGTCTTCTTTTCATTGATATAAATAAAGTTTTGAAATGTCTTGTATTTTGTGAAATGTTTTGATTTTTTATGAAAATATAATAAAATAGCTTAGTATTTTAATAGTCATTTTTTTTTTTTGTATTTTGTGAAACAGCAACATAATTTAAAGTATTTAAAAAGAATAATAAAAGCGTATACAATAAAGAATATTGCCGAAATAATTTTGTTTTATTCGGCGCCGCCAGAGAAATTCTTGAAGGTAGCTGTTGAAGTTGTCAGCGCTAGACATTTCAAAACTTTATTTAAATCAATTAAAAAAGCAGATTTTTTTTAAATTAAAGATTTGGGCACTTCTGTAGTATATATGAAGCAGCAGATTTTCTGTCCTTCTACTGAAAATAAAGGGAGGTAATTCAACCGGAAGTGATTTTTTTACAAAATAAAAAAAAATGCAAGACTGATTTGTTTTTGGGTAACAATTAACAATTTCTTTTTTTATTATATGAAGTAAAATAATTTTAAATAAAAAACCCTAACCCTAAACCTAAACCCTAACCCTAACATTAAGAAATCAGGCGGTGTGCCTGTAAAAAATCTATTGTTTTTTGTGGCTGGTTCATTAAATTACCTATGTCTCGAAGATTAATCTCATTTAACTCCATTTTCTAAATACTAAATTCAACTTCCGGTGAATTCTGAATGAATGGTACTTGGAGAAAAAAAAAACGGAACTCTTCAATTTCGATTTCTTAATCGACAGCTGCTTCATATATACTACAGAAGTGCCAAGATGTGTTATATTTTCATAAAAATATAAACAAACATATATTTGATAATTTGTTTTGCTCACAACTTATTTTATTATACTAAAAATACAATTCTAAATTTTCCGTTAAAAAAAGTTTCTTTTATCATTTATGATCATCCGTACTTGAAATTTACTGCAGGATAACCCGGAAGTCAGCGGGATCGCGAACCCTTCTGGAGAGCCAAAAGATTATATAGAGTAAAATATGAAATATATACTATGCAAAAAAAAAAATGAGTTAGTAAAAAGAAGTCCCATTTCTAGAAATGTGGCAGATACGCAGATTTGCCAGTCGAAAAAGGTGGTGCAAGTCCCGAAGGCTGACTCGGTCATAAATAAAAATCAGCTGGTCTTAATTATCTCCCTTGATTTGCTGAGCTCTTTTAAGCGAATGTACTTTACGTTTCGTGGTTTTATTCCGTTTTTATATAACCTCATTTATACTGGGGCTTCTGCAGTTTCACAACCACATGTTAGGCCCCTCTTTAAAAAATAAAAAAGCTAAAGAAATGTATAAACTTTGTTATGTAATTACGTGGTAGCTGAAAAGAAGATTGTACAGAAAAAATTACGCAAATTCATCCAGTATTTATTAAATTAAATTTAAAAAAAACGATTTTATCTATGTGTCACCATTTTTCTTATATTTTAAGAAAAACAAAAACAGAAAAAAACACGTTATTTTTGGCAAATCTTGAATTTATTCTATTCCGAAACCATAAAGCTTAAAGATATAAATAATTTCGGTGCTTGTACAGATTAGCGTACATATGAAAAAAAAATGCTGAAAATCGCAGTTCCAATTAAATAAACCGGAAAACTCTTTGAAATACTTATGTATCAAGCAAAAATAGGTTTGTACACTAAAAATTAGCAAAAACTATCGAGTAGAATTGTAAAAAAAATAAAAAAAATCCGTTATATCGTTTAATCGGGTTCGGCCATTGATTCGAGCGAAAAACACGAATTTCAGGGGGAGGTAATCCAGTCTGTGATATTAACAAGTAATAAATTAATTGCATTCACCAAAATACAATGAAACTGATTTTTATTTTTAATTAAAATTCTACTCGATCATTTTTCCTATTTTTTGGTGAGGATACTTATTTAAATCTGCTGCGTAAGTATACTGTTTGTGTGTGTGTATGTGGTATTGATAATTTAATACGGACGCTTAAACATTAAGCGTCATAATTTATTTTAATAGTTCTATCCGGAAGAGAAGTATAATAAATATATGTGGTTAATAGTATTAAAATAAAACCGCAACTCTGCTAAAAAAATATTAACGTAATAGTACTTATTAGTACAGAGTTGCGTTTCATCAAAAAGTTTCGTTTCGTCATTTTGGTGAGACCCAATCGGAATAAGGAAAGGATGTTTTCCTTGTAAGATTTGCACTTTCAAGTCTCGCTTTTAGACGTGCGTTTCCTGTCTTTGAATATGTACAGCTTCGAAGGGGAATTTCGCCGAGGACCTGTCCAGTCTTTTGGTGGTGCTAGCCGCAAGGTAAATTAAATAAAACCCCATTTCGAAACGTCAATAAATCGACGATCGCACATCGCAAATCGACGATCACACATCGTCGATTTCTCGCCATGAACGACAACTTTCGACCAAGTCGGGTTGCCATATTATTATTATTTTTAACCGACGAGTCATCGCTTACTTTTTTCTCTTTTTAATATAAATGGCTTTTTATTTTTGATAATCTCTCGAGGTGGGGGACGTTTTTGTGTCTATGCGTCGACTAAAATATCTGTTTAGACTAGGAATAGCGATTTTCATCTTCATCGCATGTTGTTTATTTCAATGGTCACAAAACAACAAAAAAACTGGCCATGTCGAATCATGTACGCTTTCAGCGTCCCAAATTCGCTATTTTTAATGACTTTTGAATTTAAATATTCATAAAAATTTAATATCAATTCTTTTTTTTGTTTAAGAAGGACATTTTGCTTTGATAACTTTAATATTAGAAAAAAATAAATAACAACAACAAAAAACCTCAATAAGAAAAAAAACCTAACCCTAACCCTATTAACAATATACATGGAAGGACGATGGATCCAAATTTAAAACTTGATATATATATATATATATATATATATATAATCATTATAATAAAAAAGGAGTCCATAATCTTTCTGAATATTTATTACTTTGTTAGGTTATATTGAAGATTTCAGCTTTAAGATGGCTGCCATTGAAGCAACATTACCTTAACCGAATTAGCTTTGTAGCAATTTGGTTCATTAATAAAATGACCAACCAAGTTCTTATAAAATAATTACGGTTAAATTGTCGTTTCCCAGCCAAAATGGCGGACAATGAATCGTCTGGTTTATTTCTGATTATTTTCCGACCTCACAAACGAGTAAGTAAACCCAAATAAATTGTTTTCCCAGCTGTATTTCCTTTAAAATAATTTAAGGTAAATTTGAAATTAGTCCAACGCAACTCATTTGTGAGGTCGGAAAACTTCGGATGATTCATTGTCTGCCATTTTGGGCTGGGAAACGACAATTTAACCCTAATTTGGTTAAGATAATGTTGTTTCAATGGCAGCCATCTTAAAGCTGAAATCTTCTATATAATCCTTTGTTATACATCTTAAATTGCAAAGTAATTTAAAAACTGCAAATCGAATAATAAGTGAGTAGAAATGACGTCTTTTTAAAGAATTTTGGACGCTGAAAACGTACACAACCGTAAAATCGATTGAAATGTATTGAATTAAATGAATTGATTTTTCTTAATATATATATATATATATATATATATATATATATATATATATATATATTCTTGATTTATTAGATAAATTTGTTTAAATGAAGTCTTTAGCCTTTTTTTGTCTCGTGGATTTTGTGTTGCTTATAGATACGCTATTTAGAATATCGTAATTATTCATTGTTTTTTTTTTCTTAAGAGAACCATAATCAATTCTGATAATTACCCCCCCTCCCCTCCTTCTTTTTTTTCTTATTATTTTTTATGCTTTTTCAGATTAGGACCCGATATAACTTTGACCCCGTCGTTAGGGTCAGAGTTGGGGGGGGGGGGGGTCAACGTTAGCTCGGGTCCTAATCTGAAGAAGTGTTGTATTTGTTTTTTTGTTTTTAGCCAAAAAAATCAAATTATCTGATTCTTCAAAAAAAAAAAATGGCTTGAATTTTTTTTTTTTTTTTTTTGTTAAAAAAAAAAAAAATTCTGTTCATGTACGTTTACAGGGAGGGAATTCCAAAAGGTAGCAGTTCGAGGGAAAAAGCTATTAGAGTAGAAAGCCTTCTGGCACCTGGGTACCTCTACAGTGAATTGGAGGGATTTAGCTGATTGTCAGGTTGGTCGGGGAGGGGGAGGGGGCACAAGTGCAGCAAGTTCCTTGGAACACATTTCATTAAAATACTTGTAAAACAAGCACAGGGATGCAACATTGCGACGATGGGACAGAGGTTGGATCTTGGTAGACAGTATGTGACCTGTTAGATTAGAGGCCCTTTTTTGGACTCTGTCTAAAAGGGCGAGGCTAGTGTGACAACAATACTCCATGCATGGGCGAATGGTGGCTTTATAGAAAGATTGGATATTGGCAGGTGTGAGAAGTTTTCTAGCCTGGTAGAAGGAGCCTACTTTCTTTGCAGCAGCCTTGACAGTATCTTCTATGTATTTGTTCCAATTCATGTTACCTGTGAATGTTAGGCCTAGGAGTTTTAATGACGGCCTCTTGGTAGGGTGCTATTAGCCGTGGCAATTGGTGGTTGAAATCGTTTCTTATACTTGTTAAAGGGGCTTTGTCTTGGTAGCATTAAATGTTACCATCCATTTATGTCCCCATTCAACTACCGACTGGAGGTCATTTTCTAAGGATTCGGCCATTGCCTTGAATATGTGTGCGTTCGTTTTACCCACATGTCGAGAATAGAGCGTGGCAGGTAGAAAAGTAACTTTTCTTGCCTTGGGTAACATTTATTTGTTGCCTATTTGTTTTTTGTAAAATTGTTGATTCCCAATCAAAATGGCAGACAGTAAATCGTTTGCAGTTTTCTGATTTGTTTCCGATCTCACAAATGAGTAAGTAAACCCAAATAAATTGCTTTAGACTAATTTCCCAACTGTATTCCCTTTAAAATAATTTAAGGTAATTTTGAAACTAATCCAAAACAATTTATTTGAGTTTAGGAAAACTGCAGATGATTCATTGCCCGCAAGTTTGGTTGGGAATCGACAATTTTCCCTTTTTTTTTTTTTTTTTTTTTAACCTTCTTTCCTGTTAACTATTGTAAAAAAATCGCCCGTTGCCCATTTCCGGGACTGACTCGGGATTCTTCATCGATGCTCTCAACTGACTTCATAAAAACTGACATCTTTTGGGTGCCTATTTCTGACAAGTACCCTTAAGACATCTTAAATTGCAATGTACTTGTAAAATTACAAAACATAGAGAAGTTAGGCTGCTGAAAACGTACACAACCGAATTATTTGCATCTTTTCTGAAATTCTTATTTATAATTACGAATATTTTAATTTTTTTTTTTTTTTTTTTTTTTAAATCCTGAAACCTTAATTTATCAGTCGGGAAACCATAAACAATGGTTTAGCTTTATATTTAGTTATAAAATAATAATTAATTTGACTAATACACCACACAGTTAATCACGTCGTTTTCTAACACATGTCAGTTTATCGGAAAGACGATATGCACTAGTTAAAAAATTGTATTAAAAATAAAAAAAATGTTTAGATCCTGACATGCTGACCATATTGGTGCTAAAAGCAATTTCATATTTTACATATGAAATAGGAAAAAAAATTATTATAAATTAGTAAATTAACCGACAGACTGGCATATATCCATCATGGATGTTCTGTGATGTGTATATAAAACTGGGAACGAGGACTGGTTATGAAAGCGAAAAGAAGTAAGGTCTTTTAGTGAGTTTTATGAAATAAATTTATTTAAAACAATTAAAATATTTATAAAAAACGCCCCCCCCGGCTATGGATTAGACTAGGCGCTCAAGCGTTGGTTGTGCAACTCGTCAAAACTCCGAAATAACACTTTCTTGCCACTCCTACTAGACTCTAGCAATGCTGGTTTTTAAGGAGGTTAGATAGGACGCAACCCTTGTTGCACTATCGACTCCTCATGGAGGCCAGCCTTACAGGGAAGGGGGTATTTTATTATAGAATCACTCCCGTCTATAAAGGTAGGGTTTCAAAATTTAAAGATAAATCCTGGTGGAACACTTTCAATTATCTCCCACTGTCATTTAACTCTTCAAAAATAAAGATAAACATTTTTTTTTCGACCCTTTTAATACAGAAACACCAAAAATTCATATTCAGGGCTTTCACATCCATTTTCGGAGAAATTATGTACTTACATGTACTAAAGGTTTTTTTAAAAATAGGGTTGTCTGCCCCTTACACTATTGCTCTTCTGGAATGAAAACAAATAAATTTGCCCTGTCCCTAAATTGCAGAAGTGCCTGTCGTTTCAATGGCAGCCATCTTAAGGCTGAAATCTTCAATATAATCCACATTTTTTTAAAAGGTTTTTTTTTGGGGGGGGGGGGGGTCAAAATGTTTTAAAAAGAGGGGGGGGCATATATTTTGGCAATCATTTTATTAAAAAAAATTTTATTAAAAAAATTTTTATTAAAAATAAAAAAATGTGATTAAAAATCTTTCAAGATTTTTCTTAAGTCACCCAAAAATGAATAAAATAAACAAGTTAAACAAAATAACGCATTTAAATTAAGATTTTTTTGATTTTATAGAAAATCTCCAATGTTTCAGTAAGAAAAACATCCCAAGTAAAAAATTTTTAATGAGGTGTTGTGGGCCTGTAAAGGGTCTGGAATGAAAACACGAACTCAGAGTTTATAGAAAAAAAGTATATTTTAAAAAGTATATTGAAACAAGTATAATACAACAGAGAATAAGAGTGGTTGTACGTTAGTCTTGACTGCCAGTATAGACTGAGGTTTATTCAGGTATTTAATTCTTTCCTACCACAGGAATGTGTGGCACAAGGCCGGAAGGTGGGGAGATCAAGCCAGCCAGCGCCCCTAAAGGAGGAGCACTCTGGCCTATCAAAAATAGCCTGGGCAACCCCGTCGGCATTCCCCGGTAAGGGCGCCTCAGGCAGCAAGCAATAAACTTACCCCTTCCAAAGAGGGAAGGCAAGGCCTGGGAGGGTGCACCTCCTAGGAAAACCCAGGACAATATACCTCAGCCCGGCAGATAAAAGGCCAACTAAATGGCCCAGTTCCTGCCGGACTGATTGTCGAGAACGAATCCTCGACTGGTATTACCCCATCTCGACGTCCTCAATCAACCGAAGTTAATGAGAGACTGAACAGGATGGGGTGGTTCCAACACTGAGAAACAGGTGGTCCCAGTATTTATAGTGAGTGGAAGAGTTCAAGCAGTCCGTATAGGTAAGGTACCATTACACCCCCCTCCCAAGCCTTACCTCCTCAGAAGTCACAGTATCATTTTCTATTTAGCTTGACACTGTTCTGAGGATGCTTTGATAGTTTGCCAAAATTGTTGCATCCGCTGACTATAAACTTCTTCCTGGGTAGTGCTATCGGTGTCTTCCGAAGTCATTCCCTAATTTGATTTAGATGTCTCTTATGAAAGAACTGAGAGCCTCTATCATCATAAGACCTGATATCCTCCAGTTTTTTTATTCTAGACTTCTGATTTTGGAGCACATCTTTAAACTTTGGAAAAAACGTTTTCTTTTCGTCGACATTCATCTTCAAGTCAAGTCAATTTATCTTTCATAATCTTTAGCTTTTCTTAGAACCTCTTTGTGCTGCAGTTTTAACAATTTCAGCTGGTTATCCAAAAAAAATTTGCTAATTTCAGCGTGAATTTTGTATCCTTATGTGCTTTAATTTCTGCTGACAATTTATTTTGAGTCCATTTCATACGATTTTTAATGGTTGAAACAAATTCCTTTTGTTTTTCTGACTCGGTCATCAGATTTTTTTATTTTCTGGCCAAAAGTGTTGGTTAGTTACTCCCATGTATTGAACCGCTGCATCAAGTCTGTGCCAAATAAATTGTTGGTATTTTTTAATACAAACATTTTTACTTTTTTGGTAGTTCGGTTTATAGTCAGTAATAATTTTCCTCTTAAATTTAATTTTTTCACCAGTCACCGTTCTGGCTATTTTGTTGGTTCTTAGCATGGTCGGTTTATCCAACCTTCTCCACATATGCATGTTGTTAATCGACACGTCTGAACCAGAATCTAATTGTAATTTTACGTTTTTATTCAGGATTTTTACCTGTACATATTTTCTTATAATTCTGCCGCCATGTTTGTTCGTTTTTGTGGATTTCACCAGAGTTTATTTCCTCTATTCGTTCTGCAATGTTAACTCGTGTGTCCGACTTTATTACAAGTTAGACATGTTTTAAAACGGTATGGGCAATCCGTTACCCAACAAGGGATCCACAACAGAAACAGGGGCTAGGTGGTAATTTATCCTGGTTTTTTATTGGGCTGGCTTGTTTTTGTAGGAGCGTGAAAATAATGCCTCCTTTTAGTTTTGAGTTGCTTTTGAAAGAGAGTGGAATTATGATTTCTAATGTACCTTATGTGCGCAATGCCCGACTCATCAATGGCTTTAGAATTTTGTTTAACACTTACAAATCTCTGGCAGTCTTCGGCTAATTTCTGTAATGTGAAATTTAATTAAGAACATTTTCCGGCACTTCTGCATTTTAGGGACAAAACAATTTTATTTGTTTTCATTTCAGAACAGTTTACTAATGATATAGTAAAAATTTGTAATAAATTAAAACAGATTTTTTATTTGTTTTTGTTCGGGCTAACACAAACAGTTTAAGAAATCAAGTTTCTCCACTCAAACTGATCAATGTTATCTATTGTTGTCAATAGCATTTCCACTCTGCATGTGCATATCTTGGTGGAAGAAATAAGTTAATGCGCTTGCAAGATTGTCTGACGCTAATGCAGCTCTTCTGAAATGAAAACAAATAAGTTGGTTGTGTCCCTAAAATGCAGAAGTGCCGAAACAACGGTATCGTAACCAAGTTTTAGTTTGTAATAATTTGTTTTGATTGATGATTTAATGTGAAAACAATGCCGTGATAATTAGGTTATATTTTTTACGGTATTATTTGCTCGTTAAATTATTAATCGTGTAAAAATGCACTAGGCTACACATTTTAGCAGTGCATGCGAATCGCAGACGGTGCAGGTGATGCAGATGCTCCGGCAAAAGAAGGGGGACAGAGGAAATGAAAAATAATTTCCTTGATTGCGAGTCGTTTATATTTAAACCTAATTCTTATACAACTAGAACAAATTTTATTTCCGAATTTTTGAGATGAGGATTGATAATTTGTAATTTTGGTTATTCAGACTACATTTCTCATCTTGAGTGTTTTTTTTTTTTTTTTTTTTTAACATAGATCACCCCAAGCAAGGCAGGCCGCCACTGTAGACATAAGGGGCTACTAAGAAAAGAAAAGGGGAGAAGGAAGGGGAGGGGGGTCAACCTAACTTGGGATCTACGCAGCAAGATGTCTGTTTACATTAGTTTTAAATTTCTGCATGTCTGTTCTGTCGGGGAAACAGGGGGCAGGGAGAGAGTTCCAGAGGCCAGCAGTACGAGGAAAGAAGCTATTTGAGTAGAAGGCTCTCTGACATCTGGGGACCTCCACAGTGAATGAATGAGATTTAGTTGCTTGTCGAGTTAGTCTAGTGAATTTACGTCGAGGGGGCACCAGAGTAGTCAATTCATCGGAGCATAATCCATTGAAGTATTTGTAAAACAAACACAAGGATGCTACATTGCGGCGATGGGACAGGGACTGAAGCTTAGCTGACAGTGAGGGACCTATTAGGTTGGCGACTCTTTTTTGGACCTTGTCAAGGAGGGAGAGACTAGTAGATGATGCACCAGCCCAGATGTGGCAACAATACTCCATGCATGGGCGGATGGTGGCTTTGTAGAGATACAGGATAATGTCAGGTGTGAGGAGTTTACTAGCACGGTAGAGGGAGCCAACCTTCTTTGCGGCAGCCTTGGCAATGTCTTCAATGTATTTGGACCAATTCATGTTACCTGTGAAAGTTAGGCCGAGGAGTTTGAATGATGAACTCTCAGGTAGGGTGTTATTTGCCATGACAATCGGTGGTTGAAAAGGTTTCTTGTAGTTATTGAAGGAAAGGAGCTTTGTCTTTGCGGCATTAAAAGTTACCAACCATTTATGACCCCAATCCACTACAGCCTGGAGGTCATTTTCTAAAGAAAAGAGTAAAGGGTGGTGTCATCAGCAAATAAACCAATCTCAGACTCGATGTCATCAGGGAGATCGTTTATATAGATCAGGAACGTCAAGGATAGATCCCTGGGGTACACCAGCATTTATGTCATGTTGCTTAGATGAACGGCCATCGAGGACAACCTGGAATTTTCTTTTGTCTAGGAAGGATCTAATTATATTTAGTAATTGCCCAGTAATACCGTATGAGCGTATTTTCAGGAGAAGCCCTTTATGCCATACCTTGTCGAAGGCCTTGGGTATATCAAACGCTACTGCCCTAGCTTCTCCTGCCTTGTCGAGTGTATGATACATGCGTTCCGAGATGACCGTTAGGATGTCTGCGGTAGATCGTGCTTGTCTAAATCCATACTGACGGTCAGAAAGAAGTTTAGCATTAACTAAGTGCCGTACTATCGCTAGATTGATTAAGGATTCAAAGATTTTAGCAAAGATCGGCAGCAGACTGATTGGGCGATAGTTCTGAGGATCGGTTCTATTCCCAGAACTCTTGTAGACTGGTACCACAGAGGCAATTTTCCAGCTATCGGGGAAGCAAGATGCAGCTAGACATTTATTGTAGAGTTTGACGAGGACAGGGGCCAGTTCAGCAGAGCATTTCTTTATTACTATTACCGGTATAAGATCAGGCCCACAAGCTTTGGAGGTGTCAAGGTTTTTTATGATATCTCTGACCTGGGATGGGGTGATGACCAGGTTATCAAGTGTGGCTTCGGTCAGCAAAGGGAATTTGGGGAGGGGGTGGTTATCTGAGTCCAAAGTAGAGTTAGAAGCGAAACACTGGGCAAGTAGTTCAGCCTTATCAGTGGCCGTGCAAACGACATCATTGTAGTTTGATAGTGGGGGAATCGTTGATTGGCCATTATTCACTACACTATTGTAGATTTTCCAGAAATCACGAGTACCTAGTTTCTGTGACTGGATGCATTTTTTTGTTAACTCATTATACCTTCTCTTCGCTTCACTTATCACGGCCTTGCAATTATTTCTTGACTCTATGAATGTATGTCTATTAGTAGCTGACTTATGGCGGTCGAATTTACGGAATGCTTGTTGCCTCTCAGAAATGGCAGCTGCATATTCCGAGGTGAACCATTGGGGAGAGTGAGGCTTGCTAAGGAATTTTCGCATGGGGACATAGGCTTCAATGCCTGCTTTGACCCATTCAGTTAGTTCGTTTGCACACTGGTTGGCAGGGAGTGAGAAGGTTTCCCACCATGGGGCGTCACTGATGTGATCTCTGATTGACTCAGAATCAGCCTGCTCGTAGTATCTCGTTGTTTTGAGCAACGGTTCATCAGCTTTTGGATGACTTTTTAGGGTGATATGTATAATTAGCACAATGTGATCAGCATTCCCGAGTGGGCTATGACCTTTCGTCACACATGCCTCGGGCATTGAGGTCAAGAAAAGGTCTAGAAGTGAGGCTTGTTGGTCTACTCGATCGGTGATGCAGGTCGGAAAATCGACAGTCTGAGAGAGGGAGTGAGCTAAGGAGAAATTATACGTAGAGTTGCCGGCTGCGTCAGTAAGGCTGGAGAATCCCAACCAGTCACGGTGGTGGGCATTATCATCACAACGTTTCGGTCGCTGTAACTTCCGGCCTTCTTAAGGTGTATCTCTTTGAATTTGGGAATATTTCTGTTGAACTCGGAAGTCTGAACGGAATTAATTACAAATAATTTTTTTTTGAACTCCAACTGCTCCGTCCAAAAAGCTGTCTTTTTTTTTATGGTTTAAAAAAATTAAGAAATTTAATCTGATTTTATTTTTTAAATTGATCGTATTTTACGACAGGAATAATATAAAAACAGCAACTAACTAATTGGATAGTTAGTCTAGCTTTTAATGGATAAGAACCACTTAAAAAACGATCAAACTAATATATTTCTGAATTTTTTAGATGAGGATTGATAATTTGTATAATTTGGATTACATTTCTCATCTTCAGTGTTATCATCACAACGTTTCAGCCGCTGTAACCTCCGGCCTTCTTCAGGTGTATCTCTTCGAACTCGGGAATATTTCTGTCGAACTTGGGAATCTCGACGGAATTTCAAAAGGAACCCTTTATTTAATCCACGTGATAGTCATTTGAATGTTCAATCCTCAGTGCGGGCGATACGAAGAATTGCGAATTACTGAAAACTTCTCCCAGTCATGGCTGACGGAACGAGAGCATGCTACCCTCGTGGATTAAATAAAGGGTTCCATTCGAAATTCTGTCCAAATTCCCAAGTTCAACAAAAATATTCCCGAGTTTTTCATAATCTTCATTCATTTCATCGTCTTTTTTCCCTTGTTCAGGGGTTCAACGTTTTCTGACAGCCTGCAATTGATTCCGTTCAAATTCAATTGATTCCTCCGGCCTTCTTCAGGTGTATCTCTTCGAACTCGAATTTCTGTTGAACTCGGGAATCCGGACGGAATTTCAAACGGAACCCTTTATTTAATCCACGGGGGTAGCATGCTCTTGTTCCGTCAGCCATGACTGGGAGAAGTCTTCAGTAATTCGCAATTTTTCGTCTCGCCCGCACCGAGGATTGCGTGGCCCAGTAGATATAGTACTAAGTTAAATTCAGTTCTAAGTGATAGTCATCTGAAGGTTGAAGGTTCAAACCTCGGTGCGTGCGATACGAAGAATTGTGATGATAACACTCAAGATGAGAAATGTAGTCGGAATAACCAAAATTATACATCGAACAAATTTAGTTAAGATAATGTTGTTTCAATTGGCAGCCATCTAAAAAGCTGAAATGTTCAATATAACCAACCATTTTTTTTATATGTTGTTTAGTGAGTTAAAGGTTTAAAATATTTACAAACGCGTCAAAAATACACGATCAACGCCCTTTTTTTGCCCCATCGAAATGTATCAGTTTCAAACCGACAAAACGTAAAACCTGAATGTAAAAATGACTATTAGTATTCTGGTGTGTAAGTTTGTTTCCGGACTTCTCGCTAGGATTAAAGTTAAGTATCTGTTCGGAGCTTCTTGGCCTTTTGGCTAAGATGAAAGTGTAGTATCTGTTCCGATGGATACTACACCCTATAGACCGGTATCGTCTTGATTTCTGCCGGTCTATGGGTTTGTCCTGTGCAGTTCTAAGAGGTCCACCGTCCCAGGCTTTCCCTCCCCTCTTTGGGGAGGAGTAAGTTTATTGATTACTGCCTGAGGTGCCCCTACCGGGGAATGCCGACGGGGCTGCCCAGGCAATTTTTAAATCCCACTTTCCCGACCCGACCTTGGGTCACATCTTACTTGTGGGAGTAAGATAAAAACTGGCCTTGTGCCTAACTCCTGTAGAGGAGTAAATCAATACTCATATCCCTGACTGACGCTTTCTCACCCTTTAAGAAGGGGTTAGTTTATTGCTAATCGTCTGAGACGCCTCTACCAGGGAATGCCAACGCCTCTACCAGGCAATTTTTAAAGGTCGTAAGTGCTCTTCCTCTAGG
The DNA here is from genome assembly GCA_963556195.1 of Sepiola atlantica. Lineage (NCBI taxonomy): Eukaryota > Metazoa > Mollusca > Cephalopoda > Sepiida > Sepiolidae > Sepiola > Sepiola atlantica. The sequence goes on from OY744526.1 coordinate 2,005,719, forward strand.
GTGCTGACTTACCAAATCCCGCTTTCCGACCTTGTGTCACATCTTACTCTGTGGGACGTAGATAAAACGTAGATAAAACATACAAGATCCACACAGTTTTAGTCGTATATTGATAGTTACATACAAACTGAATACCTATTAGACACCACCTTCGAGTATCTTGGGTTTCTCTGTAAAAGGGTTTGTCAGGACCACCTGACATGAGGATACTTCCCATGTGAAGTAAACCCTGACCAATTATTAAAAAAAATAAAATGGTGTGTCATCTCCACAGGCCATCTAATACGTCCCCTGTTTGTGGACAGGGGCATCGCCTTTATTAATAGAGGACAGCTTTGGATAACCATCGCTGCAATGTTGCATCCTTGTGCCTGTTTTACAAGTACTTCAATAGATTGGTGCCCCTCAACGTAAATACACTAGACGAACCCGACAATCAGCTAAGTCCCATCCATTCACTGTGGAGGTCCCCAGATGCCAGAGCGCCTTCTACTCCAATAGCTTCTTTTTTGTTTTTGCTTGCCTTTTGGCTAAGATCAAAGTGTAGTATCTGTTCCGATGAATACTGCACCCCATAGACTGGTATTGTCTTGGCCTTCGGGGCTTGATTTACGCCGGTCTGTGGGTTTGTCCTGTGCAGTTCTAGGAGGTGCACCCTCCCAGGCTTTGCCTTCCCTCTTTGGGGAGGAGTAAGTTTATTGCTTACTGTCTGAGGCGCCTCTACCGGGGAATGCCGACGGGGCTGCCCAGGCAATTTTTAAATCCCACTTTCCCGACCCGACCTTGGGTCACATCTTACTTGTGGGAGTAAGATAAAAACTGGCCTTGTGCCTAACTCCTGGAGAGGAGTAAATCAATACTCCAATAGCTTCTTTCCTCGTCGTGCTGCCGGCCTCTGGAACTCCCTCCCTGTTTCCCCGACTCTACTGACATGCAAGAAATTTAAAACTAATGTAAACAGACATCTCGCTGCACAGCTAACAACTTAGGATGACCCTCCCAAAAAACTTACTCCCTAATTCTCAGTAGCCCCTTACGTCTACAGTGGCGTCCTGCCTTGTTTGGGGGTGAACTATGATAAAAAAAGAAGAGAAAAAAAGCTGTTGACAATGAGGAAATTATGAACCAAGACTCGATACTGGCAGGCCGTCACCCAGGATAAAAAGGGGCCTCTCGACCTGTTTACGCACCAGGCGGGAAGAGGTAAGCAATGGTGTAAACCTTCTTGCCTCTGGAAGTGGCACTCCAGCCATGACAGAGGCCAACCGGGGACAGCCATATGGCCTTGATAAACAAGCTCCTGCCCCTATATCTCCACCATGTCACAAAAAGAAATATACAATTAGGCACAACGCAATTCAATTGTGGAGCTAGTCTTTCACTTAATCATTTTCTAACTTAATGAGCTTCACTAGTCTCAGATGTCAAAAAGATAGATGATGTCATAAAGCTACCATTTATCCATTATGATATCATTTATTTTCAAATGTGTGTGTGTGTGTATATATATATATATATAATTACACAGACGGCTTTACGCGCTCCACTACTTTTGGAGCTAATCGCCAGAGTGCTCACCTTCTCGGGCGCTGGCTTTTCAAATCCCACTTTCTGACCTTGTGTCACATACTCCTATTGTGGGTAGGTTTTGAATAAATACTTTTGGAGCTGCTCCCGCTCCTGCTCCAACGCCCAAACTTGGAGCTGGCTCCTCTCACGCTCCCCATTTTAAAAAAGAAGCTGCTTCTGCTCTAACTCCTATGAAAAAAGGAGCGGCTCTTTTTTAGCGCTCCATAATGAAAATATACCTTCTTTCATAAACGTTCTTTTCTGCCAATGGGTGGTCGGAGGACAGGGGTGGGCGTCAAAGGATCTCGTCAATATGGGTGGGGATGTCACTTTAAGTGCAAGACTGTAAGATAATATTTGACAAAATCTCGCTAATATTTTGAGAGTTATAGGAGAACATGTCGGATTATACGTAAATTTTCGTTTCCTGGGGTATAAAATAGAAATAGAAAAATCCCTGAAGTATTTTAAAACAATTTTAATTTTCATTACATTAACAACCTATTTTTTCAGGAAAGGAAAATTTGACCCGATATTTTTTCTTATTTATTTTGGAAGGGAATTTAGATTTGTTTTAAGTAAATAAAGTTTTATTTTTAAACATTATTAGTGATTATTTTCTTTTAAAGAAAACATTTCTCTGGGAGAGGAGAGACAGCCAGGGCAACATTAATCGTTGTGTGGTTGTTTAATATTTGTTTGTTTTACGAATGTAACTATATTGTATAATGTATATTATTATTTACAGCAGAGAAACGCGCAAGTACTTTTAAACAAATCGATTTATCCATTTTTTTTTTTTACAATAGTACAATTTGGGGCAAAAAAAAAACAATGAAGTTTATTTTTTAAAGATTGAATAAAATATATTTTTCATAAGTTGGCCAAAAAATATCAATAAATTGTCAATAATCAATTCAGAGATCCATTTAATGTCTTAAAATTTCATACAAAATATCTGGCCTAGACCGGGAGTTGAAAAAATATCGGATCAAGTTTTCCTTTCCTGAAAAATTAACTGGAGCAAGTTTTCCTATGTCGGGCAAAAACATTTATTAAAATTAAAAATTTGAATAAAAAAGGTGAAAACATCTATATTTGAAATCTCTAACAAAAACTGTTTACAATTTCAATATTCGATAATAGATATTTTAAGATAAAGAAAGATATCTAATCTACTTTCGTTCTAAAAAGACAACAAATTAGTCAAAAAGTCTAATTATTTGCTTTTTTAAATTAAAATTTAAGATATTTTCTTTAATTTAATTAAGTTTAAACATCAGTTTAATTGTAGAATAGGGGCCGCTGTTTTCTTTCGCTCATTTCGCTTAGTATTCACCCAAATTTTGGATAAAACTGATTGTTGATCTTAATTATATTTTTGGTCCTGAAAAAATTCTCATTTACTTTTTAAAGTGTTGAGAATCTAACTTTAATTCCAGGTTTTAATCGCTGATGGCCATGTTGGTTTTTATTGGGTTTTTTTCCTTGGACTAAAGATATTTTTTTGCTTTAACATTTTATTACACACAACAACATTCTATTTACAAAAGCAAGTTTTAACGGAATTTAACGAATTTAAAAGCAAACACGAAAAGGTTAAAACATACTAGTTGTGAATTTAAGAATAACAAAATGTCGCCGAAAAGACGACGGGTAAAAATGTGGCCTAAAAGTTCAATTTGATATATGCTAAAAAATAAATTCGAATTTTTTGTCAGGACAAAATGTACCATTTCACCCAAAAAATCGATTTTATCGAACATTCCGTAAAGCCCTATATATATATATATATATATATATATATATATACATACATACATACATACATAATGAAAGACAATGGAAAACAATTGAATGCAGGAAAACTTTTTAAAGAAATATAGATTGACCGACTTCATTTGTTTTTAAATGAATGGCTCTCTCCTTGAAGAAGCCCCCTGCTTTGATAAGCTCCTAGGACTGACTTTCACATCAAATCTGTTGCTAAGGTTGCTGGAAGAATGGTTGGATCATTCCACCGCTCCAGAAAGTATCTCACTCCCGACACAATCCTCTACACATATAAGAGTCAAATACGCCCTAAGATGGGGAGGCACTGTTGACCCATCTGGGGAGGTGCTGCTCCGCGCACCCTTTTCTGCGTTGACAGAGTACAAAACATACTTTGAAACTTAGCGAGGGATCTCCTCTTCTCTTTAGCCTCTTTCTCACAGAAGAGACGTTGCTAGTCTCTCTCTACTCTATCGTTATTTTCATGGAAGGTTCTCGACTGAGCTCCAATCTCTCCTATTCTCGTCAGCCTCTTTCTCACAGAAGAGACGTTGCTAGTCTCTCTCTACTCTATCGTTATTTTCATGGAAGGTTCTCGACTGAGCTCCAATCTCTCCTATTCTCGTCAGCCTCTTTCTCACAGAAGAGACGTTGCTAGTCTCTCTCTACTCTATCGTTATTTTCATGGAAGGTTCTCGACTGAGCTCCAATCTCTCCTATTCTCGTCAGCCTCTTTCTCACAGAAGAGACGTTGCTAGTCTCTCTCTACTCTATCGTTATTTTCATGGAAGGTGCTCGACTGAGCTCCAATCTCTACTCTTCTCTTCAGCCTCTTTCTCACAGAAGAGACGTTGCTAGTCTCTCTCTACTCTATCGTTATTTTCATGGTAGGTGATCGACTGAGCTCCGACTATGGTCGCCACCCATTTAAAACATTTACAACAAGAACTCGTCTAGCTACAACCATTGTAAATAATTTTCCTTTCTTCCTCTGTGTACCTAAAACTAAACAGAACTTCCATGAGCAAAGTTTCTTTCCAAGAACTGTCAGTCTGTGGAACACAATACCACAGGGTTGCTTCCCAGCTGACTATAGCGTGGTCGTTGTTTAAGTCCAATGTTAATAAGTACTTGTCGAATCGCCCTTTCAAGTAATCAAATTCTGACCCTTCCACCAAGGAAGATGTTACACACTTTATAAGTTTTCTATTTTGTTGTTCATGCTCCCGAGTAACGCCAGGTAACCATGCTAGTTGTTTTTAAATGGGAGGAGGAGGAGGAGGAGGAGTGTCATATTTTTCGAATAAGTTTGTGGAAAAGCAAAGGTTAAAAAGAACCCTCTTTCCCTTCCATTTACAAACCACAAAATGAAAATGACTTTTATGTTAAAATTCAGAAAACTATGCATTTCTAAAATGATCTCAAACTTGGAGACCGCGATTAAAAAAGCCGGCCAGGGCTGCGTATTTTTTTTCTTGTCTGTTTATTAGTGGTCGACGAGCTGCTCTACGCAATTATTTCTGATCAGAAAGCTTAAGACTTTAATCGGGAGGGTACACAGCGTCCTTGCGACAGTTAAATCTCCTAATGACACGAGCAGCCGTTTCGACTTACAGATACAATTTATTTTGAAAAAATTTTTGCCCTACGAAATATAACTTTCAGTATCTTTGTAATTCAATTATTCGAAATTTTTAAACATTATTTTTACTTGGAAAAGTAAACTTAATTTTTTTCCTTAATGTTCGAATTGTAACTCTGTTAACTTATTTTTGTTCTCTTTTGAAATCATTTTTTTTTTTTTTTTTTTTTTTTAATTTAAATTTAAAAAAAAAAATTTTTTTTAATTTTTACAAAAATTTTATTTTTTTAAATTTTTTATTTTTTTAAATTTATTTAAATTTGTTATTTTTTTAAATTTTTTATTTGAATTTTTAAAATTTTTATTTATTTATTTAATTTTTTTTGTAATTTAAGTAACAGTTCTTGTTCCCACACCAAAGTATTTTAATCTTAAAGAAAACAAAAATGTCTCAAGAAATTTAACTTATGCCACGGTCAGCGGAAGCTATGTGGGTGAAATTGGTTACAAAATGGAGCTGTTCAAAAATAGTATTTAGTACTATTAAAACTTAAAGAAAGAGGCAAAATGTGCTAGATGCAAATATTTTTTTATTTTTTATTGTAATCAAAATAATTTTTTTCTTTCATGCTTTAAAAAAATGAACTTTCCCAAATTTATACCTATTTGCAACCATGCGCAATTCTAAGTTCACATTTAAAAGGGACATTAAAACCGTTAGTCCACACATCAGGATGCAACTTCTACAAGACCAGGAAGGACTCTTACAAAAAAAAAAAGGTTAATACTTTTCATTTGTTTAAATCTCTGATGAGACTCGTTGTACCGAGTGTAATTATTAGAAAAACAAATCAAGATAGAAACAAAAATTATTTTGATTTTTAATAATAAAAAAAAGTATTTGCATCTAACACATGGTTTCTGAAGGCATTTTGCCTCTTTAAGTTTTACATTTTAAAGATGCTTAAAAAAATGAATTTTCCCAAATTTAGTACTATTATTTTTTTGATGTTGCCATCGTATTGAAGTTAAAATGTGAGTATCGTATCTGACAAACAATTCATTTAAGCAGAGTCAGCTTAGGGCTAGCGTTAGCTTAGGTGATGAATAAATTAAAATATTTCGAGTTTATAAAACGACTTGAAGGAATTTGTTTTTACTTGAAGATTACTTCAGGCAGCAGCATGGTAGATGAATTCCAGTATATTTTTTAGACAAATCAGAATAGTCTTTCGTTTTTGCTTTATTTGTTTTTGCTTTATTTGTTTTTGCTTTATTTGTTTTTGCGTCGTTCGTTCGTTTTTGTGTCGTTCGTTCGTTTTTGTGTCGTTTGTTCGTTTTTGTGTCGTTTGTTCGTCCGTTCGTTTTTGCGTCGTTCATCCGTTCGTTTTTGCGTCGTCTGTCCGTTCGTTTTTGGTCGGTCGTTCGTTCGTTCGTTTTTGCGTCGTTCGTTTTTCTTTTAGATATAACCAGAACTTTGGCATTCAGAATCAACAAATTATTTTTACAGAGTTAAAACAGTGTTTACTTCGAACAACCAAAAATGCAAAATATGAATTTTTTTCGCTACTCAATTTTACATTTTACTTTGTTTTTTTTTGTTTTATTGGGTATGATAACATTTATTTGTTGAATATTTGTTTTTCAATATTGATTTAAAAAAAAAAAAACAAGAATTAATAAAAAAAATCAATAAAACATCCCCATCTCGAAACCAACATTCACGCATCATGAAGTTTCATCGAATGCCCGGCGGGCTTGACAAATTGGCTGACTCTGACTTTAACTTAAAAAAAAAAAAAAAAAAATTTATACGTGGTGAAAAATCCTTAACAAAAAAACCCTAAAAGAATATAAAAATCCGTTTGTGCCGTTAAGCGATGCTTGTCTTTAGTTGACCATTATTTGTACAATTGTTGTGTATTGTTGCTTTGCTTAAACTAATGACGACACTTGTCTATAAAAATATGATGGTATTTTATTGCTCGGTTGTGGCGAGCAAGTAGTCGGAGAGTGGAAGGAGCACAGGAGTTGACAGAAGTTCTCAAACTCGCTAGCCAGCTGCTTTTCTGCTAATCTCAATTTGGGCCAGTTAATATAACATTTTGGGACACTCATGCATCCACAACTGCAACAACCATCCTGGGATCTCGATTATGAACTCAATCTAGTTACGCCCTCTATGGGACGTGGCTTTCATCCATTTTATTGTTTGTTTAGTGATGGGTGTATTTTTGTCTGCAGATAACTCTACATCAAATCACAGGATGTTTATTTTCCAGCTAGGTGGAAGTCTGTGTTAATCAGCCAGGATTTATTTCTTCTGGCCAGGTGTTAAGTCCGATATCCCACACCTGATATTGAACACAATTAGCAAATTTTATAAAAATTTTAAAAAATAAAAATATTAAAAATATACAGATTTTATAAAAATTTAAAAAAATAAATAAATAAAAAATTTTATAAAAATTTTTAAAAATATATATAAAAATATAAATGCATTTTTTATGAAAATATTAAAAATTTATAAAAAAATTTAAAAAAATATATCAAAAATATAAATTTAAAAAAATCAAAATATAAAAAAATTTAAAAATTTAAAAATATATTAAAAAAAACAAAACAAAAGGAAACTTGAACAATGGTGTGCTTGTTGGTGTTAATATTAATGTTGTCTAACTTTTTTTGTATTTCAGGAGTACCGAGAAGATTTGATAAAACGAGCCCAAGATGAACGGCAAAGACGAGAGGTATGAGCCCCTTTTTATATCTCTATTTCACGTTTACTTGCAGAAATAGTTTCTAACAAGATGGACAAATAGAAATTTGGATAAGCCACTGATTATTTTAAACTATGATGTCGGATAATATCATTTTAAACTATGATGTCGGATAATATCATTTTAAACTATGATGTCGGATAATATCATTTTAAACTATGATGTCGGATAATATCATTTTAAACTATGATGTCGGATAATATCATTTTAAACTATGATGTCGGATAATATCATTTTAAACTATGATGTCGGATAATATCATTTTAAACTATGATGTCGGATAATATCATTTTAAACTATGATGTCGGATAATATCATTTTAAACTATGATGTCGGATAATATCATTTTAAACTATGATGTCGGATAATATCATTTTAAACTATGATGTCGGATAATATCATTTTAAACTATGATGTCGGATAATATCATTTTAAACTATGATGTCGGATAATATCATTTTAAACTATGATGTCGGATAATATCATTTTAAACTATGATGTCGGATAATATCATTTTAAACTATGATGTCGGATAATATCATTTTAAACTATGATGTCGGATAATATCATTTTAAACTATGATGTCGGATAATATCATTTTAAACTATGATGTCGGATAATATCATTTTAAACTATGATGTCGGATAATATCATTTTAAACTATGATGTCGGATAATATCATTTTAAACTATGATGTCGAATAATATCATTGTTAAACATCAAAGAGATTATATTTTATTGGCTCCCAAGTCACATGGGAATCCGAAGAAATGATAAGGCCAACACTGCAGCCAAAACTGGCTCCAAAAAGCCCCTCAGAAAGCCTAACCCTCAACAACAAATTTAAAGTTCCATACACAGACGTCAAGATGAACATTCATGCATATATCCGCAAGAAATGGTAGTTTAGATGAAGCAGTAAATAAATTGTTGACAATGCAACCCGATCTCGGAGAATGGAGACAGGGCTGTAGGAATTCACGACGGGAGGAGGTCGTCCTCTCTCGACTCCATATTGCCCACACATTCATTCCTGCTTCATGGCGTGCATTATGTCAAGTCTCGGTGAAACACTTTATGTTAGAATGTGTTGATTTTGCTCCAATGCGACAAAGCTACTAAAATGTTTGGTACTATGGAGATTTAATGCCATTAGAGTGGAAATCATGATGTCCTTTTTGAAGACGGTGGGTTCATTTTATTTGTTGGTCCTCCGATTTATAAAATCGGGAGACCTATGTTTTGAGGCATTTCCGTCCGTCCGGATTTTTCTCCGCAACAATCCATTGAATTTCTCTGAAATTTTGCATGAAGTTGTAACTTTTGTCAGGTTAGAAAGTGACATTCTCCGATTTTTGAAAAAGAATCTGGTTAGCCCCCCCAGGAGGACAAAAGGCCCCGAAATGGCAAAAAATGACATTTTTTGCCCCATAACTTTTCATCCATCCATTTAATTTCTCTGAAACTTGGCCAAAATGTGGAGGCAATTGTTCCTAATAGGAAATAAGTATCGCTGACCTTGGAAAAAATCTGATCTGCGCCGCCCAGGGGGTCAAAAGCCCCCAAAATGGCAAAAAATGACCCTTTTCTCCCATAACGTTTGATCCATCCATTCAATTTTTCTGAAACTTGGCCAAAATGTAGAGGCAATTATTCTGGATATAAAATGAGCATCCTTGACCTCAGAAAAATTCTGGTTCGCGCCCCCAGGGGCTACAATGGGGGGTCAAAAATGCCCCAAATTGCCCAAATTTATTGCATTTTACACTCGCCACATCGAGTCACATACAGAGGGGGACCACGCATGCACGGCTTGTTTTATTTATTTTTTTTTAAAGATATTTCACCCCAAACAAGGCAGGTCGCCACTGTAGACGTGAGGGTGTCATCCTAAGTTGGGAGCTGTGCAGAGAGATGTCCGTTTACATTAGTTTTAAACCTCTGTATGTCGGGGGAGCAGGGAGGGAGTTTACTAACTGATCTAACTAGTTTTATTTGTGACCATCATTTACCATTTTATTAAGATATTTCACACCAAACAAGGCAGGCCGCCACTGTAGGCGTAAAGGGCTACTGAGAATTAGGGCGTAGGTTTTAGGTGTCATTCTAAGTTGGGAGCTGTGTAGCGAGATGTATGTTTACATTAGTTTTAAACCTCTGCATGTCGGTATAGATGGGGAAGCGGGGAGGGAGTTTGAGAGGCCGGCAGCTCGACGAAAGAAGCTGCTGGAGTAGAAGGCTCTCCGGCATCTGGGGACCTCCACAGTGAATGAATGAGATCTAGCTGATTGTCGGGTTGTTCTAGTGTATTTGCGATGAGGGGGCACTAGAGCAGCTAGTTCATCGAAACACAATCCATTGAAGTATTTGTAAAACAAGCACAAGGATGCAACATTGCGGCGATGGGACAGGGCCTGGAGCTTGGTAGATGGTGAGGGACCTATTAAGTTGGCGACTCATTTTGGACCTTGTCTAAGAGGGAGACTAGTGGATGATGCACCAGCCCAGATGTGGCAACAATACTCCATGCATGGGCGGATGGTGGCTTTGTAGAGATACAGGATGCTGTCAGGTGTGAGAAGTTTATTAGCACGGTAGCCCACCTTCTTTGCAGCCTTGGATTTTTTAAAAATAATCAAGTGTAGACTGTTAATTCAGAAAATATTAACGATCAAAAGAAATTGATCTGCAGATGATCCGTATACAAGATAGAATGTGTTACATGTTTGAAAATATTATGAACTTAAAGCATGAAAATGAATGAGAGATTATGTTTCGCAATTTTTGAGATGAGGGTTGATAATTTGTAGAATTTGGTACATTCGGACTACAATTCTCATCTTGGGTTGTTTTTATCACAACGTTTCGGCCAATGTAACCTCCGACCTTCTTCAGGTGTACCTTATCGAACTCCGGAATCTTTCTGTCGAACGGAACCCTTTATTAAATCCACGGGGGTAGCATGCTCTCATTCCATCTGCCACGACTGGGAAGAAGTCTTCAGTAATTCGCAATTCTTTGTAACGCCCGCACTGGGGATTGAACCTTCAACCTTCAGATGACTGTCACTTACTGAAGACTTCTTCCCATAACATTGATAAGTGTTAGCTGGATAGATTCCGACCCAGAAAACAGCAATTCTCCCCCCTTTGTCAGAAACATCACTCATGAAATGTGAGGACTAAAGGACAAAATAATGGAATCGAGAGTTACAAGACTGCCGAAAGTAAACCAAAGATCCACTTTCTACTCACTTAAGTCTCTCTCTCTCTATCTATCTATTTATATATATATATATATTTGTATTTATATATATATATATTAGTAATCCAGGTAAAGTAAACATCCACAGAATAAAAATCCACTGAATTTCAACCGGCCTTATAAAAAGTGCTCAATATCAAATAGAGCTTTTACATATGATTATTTTTATTTATACAGACATGTACATAATCTGCGTTTTTTTTTTGTTTTTTTTTTTTCAAATAGGTTCTTTCCAAATATGTCCTGAGGGAAGGATCAGATTTTCTTTCCACCTGATAAGATCTCAGTTTTTAACAGCTGTTGATCATAACATCGACATGCCAGTGTCGTGGATTATGTACATGTCTGTATAAATACCAACTAATTACATATCTAATTTTGAGGTGTCTTTTGTGTTTGCGTACACACTGTTACCTCATAATTATAGAATTAAGTTTTTTTTAAAGTGTAAATAATTTTTGCAAATGTTTTAGAAATAAACTCTGTTATAATCTTGACTTCCGTTCTTTTTCTAGGACTTACGGATCCAGAATGAAAGTGCAATCAAAATTCAGACGCTTTATAGAGGATATCGAACTCGGAAGAAAGAGGTAGGGTCTGTCGTCTTTTGAGAAGACTTCTTTGTAAATGTGAATTAACGAAGGAGAGCTCTTCTGATTGAAATATAATAATTTGCTCTATTTTTAGGCAATGTGTCTCCGGGAAGTTTTTGATTCCAAGCTATCGACTTTTCCTAAACAATCTCGTGTGAATGTACGAATTGTCTCTGAACTTTGCAGTCAACTTTTATTCTTCTACAATGGAAGGATGGACCAAGCACGGCTGGTAAGATTTTTTTTTTTTTTTTTTTAATAAACAGGTTATTTTTTATTTTTTTATTTTTTTTTTTAAATTTAATTTTAATAAACAGGTTATTTTTTTTTTCATCTAACTTGAATCTCTTAGTTTTCTTTGATTTCTAAATTTTTTTTCTTTTTTAGTTGATTATTTTTTCTTTAGTTTATTTTTTTTTCTTTTGTTTTTTTCTTTTTTTTTGGTTGATTTTATTTTCTTTAGTTTTTTTTCTTTAGGTAGATTTTTTAGTTTATTTTTAAAAAGATACTTGATTCCTTTTTATACAAGTTTTCCTGCTAACCTTTTTTTTCCAATTTTATTTCACTATAATAGTGAAAGCTACCAAGTTTTTATTTCCAAAACTAAAATTTGCTAACAATTTCTTTGAGATAAATTTGAAAATTATGAGGATTATTTTGTTGGAGCGGTGGTCACCCTGGTTGGGTTGAGCCGGCTTCTTCCCTGACCTACACTACATCCCGAACCATGACAGCCCATGGGCAAGGTCACACGAGATGGCTAACCAATCACGATTCCACCGTCAACGGTCGACCACATGTGGACCTGAGAGCTCGGCTAAGTTCTCCTTGATGATTATTGTCCAGGTCATCAGCTTCCATCGACACACTTGTGTCCCCTTGGCAAAGAGGTAGGGAGGATCACATCACCGATTTAGCTCTCTTTCCAGGCAACGAGCTGCATGGCCAAACCATTGAAGATATCATTGTAACAGCACGGATATTTTCATTGATTGGCATTTTTAAAACTTAGTTTCAGTTATTTCAAATATGAATATTATTGTTTTAAAAATGTTTTTGAAATTTTTGTCCAGAATACGTATTGATGCCTGTTGTGTCAAAGAAACATGATGGAGAAGTAACTCCGTCAGAATGATTGTGGGGGGAAAGAATTCAAAATAGAAGCTGTTTTGGATTGGAAATGAAAACGGAAACAGATGGTGTCGGAATTTTTATTGCATACTGTCGAAGCTGATGGTTGAAGATTTTCACAGTTATGTCTGTTTATGCACCAACATATGGCTTGCGTGAAGATGCGAAAGATGAGTTTTATAACAGGCTTATTACAGTAACTAGTAAAGTTGGTGAGCAGGAAATACTTGCAACAACACACGTTTTACGGTTCGCAGGTTTATTGATACTATATCTCCCTGGTCAGGATCTCATAAGATTTTCACAGCAATATCGATGCACCACAATATGGCTTGAGTGAAGATGCGAAAGCTGAGTTTTATGACAGGCTTATTACAGGTTGGTGAAAAGGAAGTACTTGCTGTGACAAATTTGAATGGTCAGGTTGGAAAGACCCCTTGGTGATTTTGAGGGTTTTCATGGAGGAAATGGATATGGTGATAGGAATATAGAAGAGGAAAGACTCTTAAAGTTTTGATTTGCTATGAACATGTTGAACCGAATATGATGTTTGTTTAAAATATATTTTAGTAATTTTAATATTTAATCAAGTATTTGTGATTTAGGGACATAACTTATCATCATCATCATATTTCCCTTGGTAAGAGCTCTGACGTTTTCTGACTGTTTGCAATCTTCAGTTTTCAAGCTTTTCCATCTTGAGGGTTGATTCCGTTCCAATTTTACCATCTAAGATCCTTGTTGATGGTTTTCTTGGATCGGCCCACATTCCTCCTGCCTTTCACTTCAAGGTCTCTCTTATCCAAGAATCACTTCACCAGCATAGCTGATTGATCATCAGGGGATCATCAAGCTTTTGATATATTCAGCCCCGTCAGCTGATATGCCGGGTCTAATTTGACCCAACATTGCATATCCATCTGGTCATCGCTTTATCATCACAGAATACGTTATTATATGTTTATTCAACATTTATAAGGTATTATTAGTGTTTTCAATGAAAAGTATTTAAAATATTTGTTTTAAAATTTTTTTAAATCCATCTGATTATTGATCCGTCATGAAAGAAAAGACAATAAATATTTTGAATGTCATACTTTTAGTTTAAAACACTTACGATACGTTATTTTTATGTTGAATAAATCCATAAAAATAATGATATATTCTGTCATGTCATTCTGCTATAGTTTCAATAATTTTTTTTTTGCTTCTCTGTATTTTAATCGAGTGTTTATCGGTGTTCATTTTATACAATTAATGAAAATTATTTTTCGTGCGGCTTGAAGGTGCATAAACTGGAGTCAGCTCTGCGTTGTAATTGCCGACGGTAGTATGGATATGTTGAACGAACGTCTGGTTGTACAAACAAATACATCTAAATTGTGGGTAATCAAAAGCAAGGCAGACTGAGAAAGACTTGAGTGACTTTGTCAAAAATAGGCTCAAACAATGACACATAAAAACTGACATAACCACTACCACCACCACTACCATCACCCTAACCACTACCACCACCCTAACCATCACCATCACTACCACCATCATCACCATCATCACCACCACTACCACCACCACTACCACCACCATCACTACCACTACCACCACTATCACCACTACCACCACCACCACCACTATCACCACCACCACATCATCATATTCGGTTTAACGCCCGTTTTACATGCTGACATAAGTTGAACAACTGCAAGAAATTGACTTCCAAAATAACCTATCTCTGGCCAGGTCTTTATCTCTTTTTCGAGTCCATTTTTATCACTTCTTTCCATGTTTTAGTTGGTCTTCCCCTGTGAACTAAACCTGCTACTTCAACTGTTCTACATCTACTACCCAAGAACTCTCATCCATTCTTTCAACGTGGCCATACCATCAAAGTCTCCTGTTCTGCACACATCTTCCTATACTGTCCAGATTTAATCTTCCTCTCAGGTCATCAGATCTAAGCCTGTCTTTAAGACTCACATTACACATCCATCGTATCATTCTCATATTATTTCTCTCCATGCAACGCATGTTCTCAACCCTCGCTTCCATACATCATCACTCTCTACGTGAACATGCGTGATAGGCTCTTCCCTTGGTCGACAGTGGTAACACTCTGCTGGTTAGTAATGGCAGAATTTCCTTGAACTTACTCCATCCACTCCTCATTCTTGCAATTACACAAGCACCTACTCCACCCTGTGCTCCAATGGTATCACCAAGGTAACAAAACTTCTGTACAACCTCAATAGCTTCGCCATCCAAATATACTTTCTCCACATCTGACTTCTCATCCATCTCCATTGTCTTATATTTCTTGAGCACAAACTTGTTATCCTATCTCAACTTGCCAGTAATTCCACTGAAATTCTTGTGTGCCCAATTCTTGTAAGTACCACAAAATATTGAATTGCATTCCACTCCCTTTCCACAAACTGAGCTGGGGAACTTTCCAACACTACAACCACTTTGGTCTTGGTAACATTCACTCTTGGACATTTACTTTCCATAGCATTCCCTGGTGCTACCAGATCAAGCTATCTAAAGATACCAACTTCCTGACCCAAAAATGCACCAAACATTGATGTTATTATTTTTTTTTCCTTTTCTTTTGCAAAACTCACTCATGTTCTACAAAGCCCAAAACAACAATTTTCTTCTACAAAACAACCAAACCAAACATCATGAATAAATATTTGAAGATATGAAGAACTTGAAGCAAAAAAACGTTTACCAAAATGACCAGATTCGGCATTAAATAATTTGAAAAGGGTTGATATGCCATAAAACAAAGCACCCAAACAACCAAACCATAGCATTCCTTCAATATTCATGGAGAAGTCACTTAGTGCCGTTGCCATGGCCAACCCCTGCAACCCACATCTAATGTAGAAAAGACGCGTTAAATGAAGAAGCGTGAATTGGTTTTTATTGAAGTACAAATTATTTTTATTAAAAAAAAATGTTTTTCTTGTTTTGTTTTTAATCTTGAATAATTATGGTCTTCATGTTAATATTAAATTTATTTTTAAAAAAACTTTTCTTCATTTCGTGTTAACGTTGAAACAACCGACTTTTCTGTTTTTGGTTTTAATCTTGAATAATTATGGTCTTCATGCTAATATATTTAATTTTTTTTTTTAAATATATTAAATTAATTTAAAAAAAAATATATATTAAATTTATTTTTTAAAAAAATATATTAAATTTATTTAAAAAAAAACTTTTCTTCATTTCGTGTTAACGTTGAAACAACCGACTTTTCTGCTTTTGTTTTTAGTCGTGGATTTGTCAACAAATGCTTTCACAGAAGGAAGAAATCATTGAACTCATGAAAGAAAATTTTGAAAAGATGTTGCACGAAATAAAACTCCTCCTTCATTTATGTTTGCTGTAAGTTGTCGATATTTCCTTCATATTCTTATTATTGCTTGTGTGTTGGAATAATCCAACCTATATTATGGTGGACTCTCCCAGATAAATATATAGACTTTTGTTTCACAGTAAAAAAAAAAATGGGGGAGGGGCATGTTTTTTGTCCCTTCTTTTTCGGGTGAGAATTAATGTGGTGTACGTACTGTTTCTGTACGATGCTCAGGAAATCTTCCTCCCAGGCATTGCCTCTTTTTTTGGAGTGGTGAAGGAGTTATCCTCCCATCTCCCCATTAGGAGGAGGAGTGTTATTTTTACACCACTTATCAAGGCTAAAAGGCCACTCAAGGATAAGTGTCAGGTGGACAGTGAGACGACACCATGATGATTGGTAATGATGGTGGAAGTTTGACAGAATTTGATTATTGAGGAGGACAGCCTAACAAGAATTTGTTTACATTGGACTTGAAAATGGCAATGTTCTAGTTAACTGGGAAGCAGCCCTGTGGTATTGAGTTCCACAGACAGGGTAGTTCTGAGAAAGAAACTTTGCTCATAGAAGTTTAGTTTTGTTTTAGGCACAGAGAGAGAAGGGGGAATTATTGACAGTGGTTGTAGCTAGACGAGTTTTTGTTGTGAATGTTTTATGGGGGAGGGGGGCACAGATTAAAGCTCAGTCGAGCACCTGCCATGAAAATACTGATAGTCCATTCAATTTGGTGTTTAACAATAAAACTGCTATTTCAAACTGAAGCGTGTCAGTCTCTCTTATATTTATAAAAGTATTCCACATTTTTAGCCGATGGGCGATACAATCGATGGCTTAAGATTGAAAAAGAAAAAAACTGAAGAAAGTGGAAGAGTGGAAGCTCACAAAGACCTCCGCAAAGTTAACTAAAATAACAATTTACCGACTAAGAAACTGATAAAGCAACGAAAACTGTCAGAAATATATTCGCTGGAGAAGTTTAAAAAAAAAAAAAAAAAAAAAGAAAGTCAAATGTGTGTAGTGTGAACTAAAGTTGCATTTTTTTCGAAAAATTTAATTTAATAAACAGTTTTTTTGTTTTTTTTAGATATTTTATTTTGAATCTTTTTGACGTGATTTCAACATGGAGCATCATATTATAAATGATCTTCATTTTTAGTTTGTTGTATATGGACTGATTTTTTTTTTTTTTTTTTTTTTGTAACTTAGTTCACCCCCAAACAAGGCAAGTTGCCACTGTAGACATAAAGGGCTGCTAAGAATTAGTGTGAAAGTTTAGGGGGTCATTCTAAATTGGGAGCTGTGCAGCGAGATACTTGATCACATTAGTTTTAAATTTCTGCATGTCGGTACAGTCGGGGGAAACGGAGCAGGGAGGGAGTTCCAAAGGCCGGCAAAAATATAGTTTTGTTACTAAAAACAAATGCTTCCTGACGCTCCTAGTAAAGTTTCACATAATCATCACTTTAATTTCGATACAAAATATTTTGAATTTTTTTTTTGAAAAAGTTCACCACTTTCATCTATGTTTATAGACGCATGGATGCATCTGTCTCCCCCAAAAAACATGAACTTTTTTTTTTTTTTTTCTTTTAGTAACAATAAAATAAAACTGAATAGATTTTCGAAGCAGTTGTGTGCATTTTATATGGATTTTCATGCTGCTCAACTCCCCACCTAGGTTGCTCCCTATAAATCTACCCTCTACCACAGTAACTCTTTTACGCTTCATTGGCAATGTATGTCTTGTTTGGGTATGAATAAAAAGTTGAGTTGAACTATTGCACAGCAATATGTTCTGTGCGCTATCTTATAGGATTTTGTTTTGAAAATAGTGTTTTTACTGTTAATAATTTAAAAAAACATTTTTTTAATCCTTTCTAAATTTTCAGTTGTCTCGAGAATTTAAATCCTTCAGTTCCTCTGGCCATGCCAATGCGGATGCTAGAAGTATTCACAGCGATAGACACCTACGCAGAAATCCCAGTGAAAAAAAAATCGACCAAACCTCATGTTGTTCAAAATATCTTTGAATTTTTATGTAACAAAGGTGAGTATTGCGTCTGCGTTTGCGTGCCCCCCCCCCCCTCTCAGTATTTCAAAACTATAGACAAAAACTTCCTCGGGTATTGGAAGTGAAAGTAACTTGTTTTTGGTACTTCTGCAGTTTACGGATCGTGCTGAAATAATAACGTTATTATTTAGAAAGCCATTCTTAACATGGGGAGAGGGGGGGTGGGGTTTATTAACTATTCTGTACTTTCACCTAGCAATATAATAAAAAAGATATAGTAAAAATTGAATCTAACTTGAAAATCGTATCTAAAAAAAATAGCCCGGTCTGTAAACTGCATAAGCACCTTGTTTTTTAAGAAAAAAAATTACCTCCCCCCCCCCCCCCCCCCATTAAAAAAAAAAATCAGAATTATCCTATCTTAATGAAATGTTCAATATTTGGGCTGGTGAATCTCTGTCCCATTTGAAGGTTCTTGATAAGGTGGAGAAACATATCTGTAATTTGACTGGCCACACCCTTTCTTCTTCTCTGCACCCTCTCTCTCACAGATGTGATGTTGCTAGTCTCAGTCTTTTCTATAAATACTATTATGGTATGTGTTCTTCAGAATTATGTGATCTATTCCCCGCTTCTTTTGTTCCAGCTCGTTTGACTCGTTGGTCTAGTGGTCTCCATCAATTCGCTGTTTACCTTATTATAATACAGCTTCCTATTCCAGTAGCTTCTTTCTAAGAACTGCAGGCTTGTGGAACTCTCTTCCTGCTGACTGTTTTCCTCTTGTCTATAGCCTTAGTCTTTTGAAGACTTAAGGCCGGTAGGCATCTCCTGTCTTTGCGATAATCATGTTTCGTTCTTGTTAGCTCCTTACATCAAGTGGCTTCATGCCTTGTCTGGAGTGATTTCCATTTAAAAAAAATTTTTTTTTTTAAATGTTAATATAAAATATTTATTTTATTAAAAAAAAACAAAAAAAACTAGAAATCTTTTCAGTTACAACAATAAATCACCCTTCCCTTCACAAGGCCGAAATACGTCTTATACCCATAGTCGAAACTCTGTGACCATCTTCACAAAGAGATAACACTGAAGGTGCGCATAAAAGAAGAAAAATGTTCTTTATGGTATTTAAAGCTCGCAAGACATTTAAATTTTTTTACAGATTTTTTAATATAATTGTCTACCGAGAGCTACATTTTTTTAAAAATTTTTTTTATTTGTTCCCACCTTCAGGGTGTTATCTCTTTGTAAACGTAGTCACTGAGTTTCGACTATGGGTATACAACTTATTTCGTCCTTGAAAGGAAGGATTGAAGTAAACTAAAAAAAAGTGTAAAAGTTTTGGTACTTATCCAGATTAGGACCCAAGCTAACCCTTACCCTAACTCTAAGCCAAGTCGATTTTAGCTTGGGTCCTGATCTGGATTTTTTTTTTATTACTAAAATAAATACTTTATGTAAACATTCATTTATTAAATATTTTTTCTGAAGCCCATACAATGCATATATTTTTCTTTAAGTAAATATTTATTTATTTAAATTAAACCCAGTTTCGACTGTAAAAAATCATCTACAGGAAATAGTAACATTTTTTTTTTTTTTTTTTCTTTTTCAAGTAATGTCGCATGAAAATATTTCAAACTTTTTATTTGTTTTTTTTTTTCAAGTAATGTCGCATGAAAATATTTCAAACTTTTTTTTTTTCAAGTAATGTCGCATAAAAATATTTTAAACTTTTTTTTTTTAGGTTACTTCAAAAGTTTGCGAATTTTGCTGAATGCAAAGGTTCCTATTCATCTGGAAAAATCTCCTCATCCACCCGTGCCCATCGCAGAAAGTATTTTTGACTTGATCATGCGACCTGTAAACTTTGCTGTCACGTCTGGAAACAAGCAATTCTGGTTTGTACATACGATTAATAAAATCAAAATTTCTTTTTTTTTGTATCACTTATTTTCCTTCCTTAAAATAATCTTGTAATGAAATGGGGCTCAAAGCCCCTTTTCTTTTAACAATTATAAGAAACCGTTTCAACCACCGATTGCCATGACTAGTACCTACCTACCTACCTACCTACCTACCCGAGAGTCCAACATTCAAACTCCTCGGCCTAACATTCACAGATAACATGAACTGGAACAAATACAAATATACTGCCAAGTCTGCTGCAAAGAAGGTGGACTCCCTTTACTGGGCTAGAAACTTTATAAATAATTGCCGCCTCATTATGTTTCTCCACTGTCAAAATCCACTGTTAATTGTCGGAGATTAACTAATATTGATGTGACAATTTGTTTTGTGTACCTTTTCTGTCACTCCTCCATCACCATACGACGTTTACTGTTTGAATGAAATGAGATTAGGAGGGGATATCTGTATATCGTTGCAATACGAGTGCCACTCTCTGAGCCTCTGTGATTATAACCTGGTGATATGCCAAGGCAAGATAACCAGTAATCTCTTTGGCCCTAGGTTTGATATCTGTTTTCTTCTTTCATATATCTATATAATTTCAACTGTCAGATAAGATATTGTCTGTCTGTGAATTGATGCGTAAATCTGTTTTAATTTTAAACAATTTTATTTAATTAATTAAATGGATAAAAGATACCCCAATAATTTAAAGCAATTTTATTTTATTAATTTAATGGCTAAAAGATACCCCAATAATTTAAAGCAATTTTATTTAATTAATTTAATTGCTAAAAGATACCCCAATATTTTTAAACAATTTTCTTTAATTAATTTAATGGCTAAAAGATACCCCAATATTTTTAAACAATTTTATTTAATTAATTTAATGGCTAAAAGATACCCCAATAATTTAAAGCAATTTTCTTTAATTAATTTAATGGCTAAAAGATACCCCAATAATTTTAAACAATTTTATTTAATTAATTTAATGACTAAAAGATACCCCAATAATTTAAAGCAATTTTATTTAATTAATTTAATGGCTAAAAGATACCCCAATATTTTTAAACAATTTTCTTTAATTAATTTAATGGCTAAAAGATACCCCAATAATTTTAAACAATTTCATTCAATTAATTTAATGGCTAAAAGATACCCCAATAATTTAAAGCAATTTTATTAATTAATTTAATGGCTAAAAGATACCCCATTAATTTTAAATACAACTCCAAAATTTTCATTTTTTTTAGTGAAACAGCATAATTTTCTGCTAATTACGCTAAAGGAGTAGATAGGCTTCATCTATTGCCCTGCTTGCATTCTTTCTTTTTCGTCTATTAGCAGGCACAGAGGTACCATCACAGAAACTTCAGACATCATATGCTTGGCCGTATTTCCTGATTAGGACAATGAATGCCGTCCTATCCTCTCTCTCCTTTTCTCTTTATTTGGGCTCTGGTGCCACCAGATCAGGCTGTCCGAAGATAACAGTTTCCTGACCAAAAATATACCAAACTTGATAAATATTTATAGATATCAAAAACTTGAAGCGTAAAAACTTTTACAAAAATGACTGGATTTGGCATTAAATCACCCGAAAAGGGTTGATATGCCGTAAAACAAAACAACAAAACCAAACCAAACAATCCTTATTTGGGCAAAATGCGGATACTTGGTTGTCACTTTGTTTTATTTATTTTATTTTCAAAAACTTAGTTCACCCCAAACAAGGCAAGTTACCACTGTAGATGTAAGGAGCTACTGTGAAAATTAGGGTAAAAGTTTAGGGGATCATCGTAAATTGGGAGCTGTGCAGCAAGATGTCTGTTCACATTAGTTTTAAATTTCTGCATGTCGGTACAGTCGGGGGAAATGGAGCAGGAAGGGAGTTCCAAGGGCCGGCAGCATGAGGAAAGAAGCTATTGGAGTAGAAGGCTCTCCGACATCTAGGGATATCCACAGTACATGGATGGGATTTGGCTGATTGTCGGGTTGGTCGAGTGTATTTACATCGAGGGGGCACCCAGAGCAGCAAGTTCATCGGAGCACATTCCATTGAAGTACTTGTAAAACAAGCACAAGGATACAACATTGTGGCAATGGAACCCATTAATTCTAGTTTTAAAAGAAAATTAGACTTTAGCGTGACAGATTTCTTTATCATCATCGATTCATTTTTTCTTAACGTGCAGGTTGAGGGGCATCGTCTATACTGGTGGGTCCTCCATCCAGGTGGCTGGCTAGCTGCACGCATCACCGATCTCACTCTACACCTCCAAAACTCTATTATAAGGATCAACTGCAAAGAGCGTTCAACTTATGGGATCTCTCTGCAGCAGTTCTTTCAAAGGCAACTTAGGTCGGCCTCTCTCCCGCCGACCGGGGATTTCCAAATCTCAAACTATTTTGATGGCACCACTCTAGCGTTCGACATGTCCAAACCAACAAAAGCCTTTTTTTCTCTATTAAATGCATCGATATCATATATGTAAATTATGTAGTTGGACTTTTACCGAGATTTTCAGATGATTCAAAATAATATTTTTAAAGTTATCCACCATTTTACAGATTTCAAGTGTCCAAAATTAAGGAACATTAAGGAAAAATAATTGTTTAAAGTTTAAAACAGTAGGGTTGTTTTTTTTTGTATAAAAGGATGAAGATAAATATTCTAAACTTCAATTATCCTCACTGCTGCAAGTCACGCAATATCAATCATGTCAAAAAAAAATAAAACTGATTTAAGCGACAAAGCAAAAATCGTTGAATTAAGAAAGGAAAAGTTGACAATATAAGAAATCGGAAAATGTGTGAAACGTTCAAAAACTGTTGTAAGCCGAGTTCTTAAACTCTATAAAGAAACTGGAAGGTTAAGTAACACAAAGAAACCTGGTAGACCAAGAAAGACAACGGCAAAAGAGGGCAGTGTTATACAACGTTTCCTTACAGCTGGCAAAATTTCTAAACAAATGGAAAGTGTCACGAATGTTTCACGACAAACTGTCCAGAAGGTTGCACGAAATAGGTCTTTTTGCAAGATCTCCTCAAAAAAAGCTGCTAATAAGTAAAAAAAAAACAACAAAAAAAACAAAGCAGCTAGATTGGCATTTGCAAAAAAGCATGTTATATGGTCAGAAGAAAATTGGAGAAAGTTTATTTCAGTGACGAAGCGAAATTTAATGTATTTGGCAGTGATGAAAAACAATTTGTAAGAAGAAGAAAAGGCGAAAGTTTGGATCCTAGCTGCATCAAAAAAACTGTTAAATTTGGTGGAGGTAGCGTGATGGTTTTCGGCATGATATCATGGCAGGGTACATCACCACTTGTACGCTTAAATACTAGAGTAAATGCCACTGTATACAAGAATGTTTTAGAACAGTATGTTTTGCCAGTGTTGCACAATTCTGGTATCGAAAAACCTGTTTTTATGCAGGATAATGCTCCCTGCCATAAGGCAAAACTGGTCATGAATTATCTGGCTGATCAAGAAGTAGAGGTAATGGACTGGCCTGCTCAAAGTCCTGATATGAACCCTATAGAAAACTTATGGAAGACTCTAGGACAGAATGTTATGGCAAAGAATCCGGAAAACATCGAAGACTTGTGGCTGAAACTGAAAGATGAATGGGCCAAGATAACTGTGGCCCAATGTCAAGATTTAGTGAAATCCTGCAGTTGTAGATGCACAGCAGTTATTGAAAACAAAGGTGGAAGTACCAAATATTAAATCTCTTTTGCCTTTTTAATGTGATTTAGTTAAAAATGACATTTTGTTCCTTAATTTGGGACACTTGAAATTTGTAAAATGGTGGATAACTTTAAAAATATTATTTTAATTCATCTGAAAATCTCGGTAAAAGTCCAACTACATAATGTGTATTGATTTACTCCTCTCCAGCAGTTAGGCACAAGGCCAGTTTTTATCTTACTCCCACAAGTAAGATGTGACCCAAGGCGGGTCGGGAAAGTGGGGTTTAAAAATTGCCTGGGCAGCCCCGTCAGCATTCCCCGGTAGGAGCGCCTCAGGCAGTAAGCAATAAACTTACTCCTCCCCAAAGAGGGGAGGCAAAGCCTGGGAAGGGGAACCTCCCAGAACTGCACAGGACAGACCCATTGACCGGCGTAAATCAAGACCCGAAGGCCAAGACAACACCAGTATGGGGTGCAGTATCCATCGGAACAGATACTACACTTTGATCTTAGCCAAAAGGCCAAGGTGAAATTTTCACAAAAATTAATATCAAATTTTGTTTAGATTCAGATTTAATTTTTGTTCCTTAATTTTGGACGGTATTGTATATATATATATATATATATATATATATATATATATATATATATATATACAGGGTGGGCCAAAATAAAGGTCCCATCTTTAAATTTAAATAACTTCCACAAAATAAAAGTTAAACTCACCAAACTTTATGTGTGTGTAGACTGACCCTTCCGAGATTTTTTGAAATAAACAAAACAAATTTTAGCCGAAAAACACTTCTTAAAACTTACAAAAATTAAAGTATTGTTTTTTACACTGTTTTGAGTTTTTTAAGCAAAAATAATGTTTTCTAAATGAGGGTACGTTCCTTAGGGCTAATACGGCTCATGCTTGCTTCGGAAGGGGTCCTTTACTTATTCTAAAACAAAAAAAAAAAAAATCAATAAATAAAAAAGTTATGAATTTTTAAAAATAGGACCCTTATTTTTGCCCACCCTATATATATACATATATATATATATACATATACATATACATATATATATACATATATATATACATATACATATACATATATATATATATATATATACATATATATATACATATATATATATATATACATATATATGTATATATATATACATATATATATATACATATATATATATACATATATATATATATATATATATACATATATATATACATATATATGTATATACATATATACATATATATATATACATATACATAAGAAAGCATATATATATATATATAAGAAAGCATAACTAATATAATTTTCTTTTTTTTCCTTTGACAGCACGAGTGTTCTTGGCGAGGTCTGTCGCGAATTGTTCTGTCCACCCCACACTCAGCAAATAGAACACTTTCTCCTACCGGCAATGGCTTATGGCAAATACCCGTTCCCGTTCGTAGAGCTTATTCAAGCACTCATTGATAAGACTGCTGAAAAGAATGAAGTCAGAGTTTTCACAGTACGAAAGCAAACAGATCGGAGCCCCAAACAGTTTCCAAACCCAACTCCTTGGCTTTTGTATACGCTACTTGTGCTTGGAAAAAATTATATTCGTAAGTTTTTTTGGGGTTTTTCTTACCTCTGATATCATTTTTTTTTTTTTTTTAGGTTTTTTTCTTCTGATATTGTTTTTTGCTTGTTTTTTATTTTCACCTCTGATATCATTTTTTGGTGGTTTTTTTTTTCACCTGATATCGTTTTTTTTTTTTTGGGAGGGGGGTCACCTTTTATATCGTTTTTTTTTTGGGGGGGGGGTCACCTTTGATATCGATTTTTGCTTTTTTGGGGGGTTTTCACCTCTGATATCGGAGTTTTTTGTATTTTTTTTTCTTTTTACCCAATATTGTTTTTTATGTTTTTTTAACTCTGATATTGTGTGTGTGTGTTTTTTTTTTGGGAGGGGGGGGGGGGGTATGATTAAAAAGAATATTGAACAATATTCTCATATTAGCATAGACCCCCAACACCACGTATGCAGAGTAAGTGTTTTTCAATATTCTTTAAGTTTTATCAGCTTATTTTGAATATATTTTTTTTTTTCTTCAGAAAACCTCACGGCTCAACAGACGTTTATGTACCTAACGATGCTTCAAAACCTTGTTCCTACACTTCCTCTGCCTCGGATCGTGGATCCAGAAGCTATCGACGACGACGATGATGAAAATGATTCTGATTCTGAAGATATGATTGTCGACCCAGAAGTAAGAGCGACACTTTTCACTGCTTTTTGTATTCGCTTCATTTTTTTCTTTCTCGTCTGTTACATGTTAGTGTTCATCTGTTACATGTTAGTGTTCATCTGTTACATGTTAGTGTTCATCCTGTTACATGTTAGCTGGCAGTAATATGCTTTTGGAGTTCAGTGTAGATATACACAGCGTTTCCCCCCAAAAGTTGACATAATTTTAAAAACCATTTCCTTGAAAACTACTAAGTCTAGTTCAATGAAATTGAAAAGTTTCGGTGTTGAACATCATGAATTTCTTCTGGGACAGATTTCACAGGTGTGCAATAGGTGTACTGCCTGTAATGTGGCGCACGTCGTCGAGTCGTCTTCAGATTAGCATATCAACACAGAATTCTTGACATGTTCGCTTGTCATCTACTTTTGAAGCCTGACGAGCTTCAACAGGTCGGGTATCATTTACTCAGAATATGCCAAACTATCATTTGTGAAATCTTGTTTTCCAAACTTGCCCCCCCCCCCTCTTACGGACTTCTAGGGTCTTCGCAAGAGTTTTTCACGAACAACCTGATCGATCTTCCCTTCTGATGGTGATGATCGTCTACAAGATTCATTAGCCCCCCCCCCTCCCTTTATATAAATTTTCGGTATAAAAATGGCGCCTCTCAAGCCATTTAGTGAAGCGATGAAAAAAAATTTGTATATTTTAAATAATAATGATAATAATAAAAAAAAAAAAACTACTGGATTTTTTTAACATAAAATTTGTTTATCGGTTTTTAATCACTATAACAAATATGTATTTGCTGAAATTAGAATTTTATTTAGCGTATTTACCGGGGAGTGTTATATCAAGAAGGCCCGAAATTTGTTTTCAGGTGTTGAAGTTTTTCCTAATTTTGCATTGACGTCGCACTGCACGGTCTTCGATGACTGTGTGCGAGCGTATTCCAAGATTCAAAATTACTTCCCTTTGGCAATGAAAGGCATAAGTGTCCTTAATGGGAGAAAGTAGCAACCCTAGTTGAAGTCAGTATCCCTAATGATGCAGGATTAAACAGAGCTGAATGGGTAAAGATTACGAAATACCAAGGTCTAATGTACGACATGAAAATAAACTGGAATCTTAGGAAAATCTCCATCATCCCAGTAATTATAAGAGCAACAGGACTAATGAAAAAGAATTTCAAAAGCTATCTGGCAAGTATACCCGGTGAACCGAGTGTGGGAGAGGTACAAACAATTGCACTTAAAGGGACGGTTAGAATCTTAAAAACATCTATAGGCTGGAGTGTCTGAAATAGCCGGTGAATGTTTGGCATCCGATAGGATGCCCCATCCCCAGCAAAAACAGGAAGATAAAAAAATTTTTAAAAGGGAAGAAACAGAACAAAAATAAAACAAAGTTTTGACCTGTTTCTATACATTTTGTTAAAATTTGACGTTATTTCAAACAAGAATTGGCAACATTAATTGGCCTGCAAAATGAATTAACACCCTTTAGTGTATGTATGTATGTATGTATATATATATATATGATTTGTTAGTTTAATCATGTGACATAGGAGGGATTTGAGGTGAGATCTCAGTTGCAGCTTAAATGTTAGTGAAGATGCAAGTACTAATATAAGGTCCTACTAGATAGGAGCACTCGGACTCCTCTGGGAATGGTCAAGCCAGAATGATAATTAAAGGAAATCTTATATATAAAGTAAAGTTGGTCTCTTTCTCAATTTTTGTCATCGATAAAAAAAACTGCATAGTTGTAAAAGCAACAAAAAAACTGCATAGCTTAAAAAGCAACAAAAAAACTGCATGGTTTAAAAAAGCAACAAAAAACTGTATAGTTTAAAAGGCAACAAAAAACTGCATAGTTTAAAAAGCAACAAAAAACCTGCATAGTTTAAAAAGCAACAAAAAACCTGCATAATTTAAAAAGCAACAAAAAAACTGCATAGTTTAAAAAAAGCAACAAAAAAACTGCATAGTTTAAAAAAGCAACAAAAAAACTGCATAGTTTAAAAAAGCAACAAAAAAACTGCATAGTTTAAAAAGCAACAAAAAACTGCATAGTTTAAAAAAGCAACAAAAAACTGTATAGTTTAAAAGGCAACAAAAAACTGCATAGTTTAAAAAGCAACAAAAAACCTGCATAGTTTAAAAAGCAACAAAAAAACTGCATAGTTTAAAAAAGCAACAAAAAAACTGCATAGTTTAAAAAAGCAACAAAAAACTGCATAGTTTAAAAAAGCAACAAAAAACTGCATAGTTTAAAAAGCAACAACAAACTGCATAGTTTAAAAAGCAACAAAAAAACTGCATAGTTTAAAAAAGCAACAAAAAAACTGCATAGTTTAAAAAAGCAACAAAAAAACTGCATAGTTTAAAAAAGCAACAAAAAAACTGCATAGTTTAAAAAGCAACAAAAAAACTACATAGTTTAAAAAGGAACAAAAAAACTGCATAGTTTAAAAAGGAACAAAAAAACTGCATAGTTTAAAAAAGCAACAAAAAAACTGCATAGTTTAAAAAGCAACAAAAAAACTGCATAGTTTAAAAAAGCAACAAAAAAACTGCATAGTTTAAAAAGCAACAAAAGAAACTGCATGGCAACATGGGTAAATGGGTATTTGTAAATAAAAATATTGTTGTCGTTCATGCATGTACCAGCCCACCCGAGAGAAAAGTATTAGAAAAGTCGGAGGTTACATTGGCCGAAACGTTGTGAAAATAACATCCAAGATGAGAACGGTAGTCCAAATAATATGAATTATCGATCCTCATCTTAAAAATTCTGAAACCGGAATTCTTCATGCTTTATTTTTCCGTAGATGCCAATGTCGAAAATCAATTCTTAATTAGCCATGTGCAATTCACGTATTTGCATTTTTTAAACTACGTAATTGTTTTTTTGTTTTTATAACGTTTCGGTCGATGTTACCTTCGGGTGCATCGTTTAGAACTTGGATAATCCTCATATCAAAAATTCCAAAACATAAAAAAAAAATTTTTTCGTTTGAATTTAAAATCTTTTAATCCTGAAAGATTGTTTCTGTTTTTTGCTTTTCCAGGAGAACAACGTTGCTTCTCAGGAAAAATTGCGCGAATCCTGCCTTGAATTTCTCGATTCTGTCTTACTCGCCCGCCGTATCATTCTCTGCCTCACTGAACTGCAAACCTCCGATGTCCTATTGGCCATCTGCAACATATGTCACAGCTTGATGTGCGATCAAAGAATACCCATTCATAAACTCAGGTACATTCACCTTCAATCTGTTGTCTTAAGTCGTACCGAAGATGATAAAGCACGTTGATTAGAAAAAGAATTAACAACAGAATTCTTAATTTAACGCGCACACACGAACGGCACCATTTATGCTTGAATTTGAATAAATACAACGCATATGTCTCTTCTTTATTTATTTAAAATTGTGGCAATTTGATTTTTTTTTAAATAATGTTCTGTCTTACTGTAAAAATAATTGTCAGCTAAATATTTGTCAAATCAGACGAATGCCGCTTTTTCGAATATATTTATTTAAAATTGCACTGTATTAGTCGACTGGACGACATAAATTTGATTTGGGCCAATTCATTTTAAAACGGGTAAAGTCGAATTTTTTACCATAGTGACATCAGATTATCAACTTTTTTTTTTCTTTTTTTTTTTCTCTTTTCTCTTTTTTTTCTTTTTTTTTTATATGTGAAAGGTGATAATGTACGTACGAACATGACATGCCTTAGCGTATTATTATATATTTATCAGGAATGCATATTTTCCTGGTCAACATAATGATTTTAAACAAGTTTAACAAAATTTAACTTTGAGCAAGATGTGCAGTAACTTTTTTTTTTTTTTTGTTACTGTTAAAAACGACTCTAAATTTTATTTCTCCACTACTTTAATTAAAAACTCCAAAAACTAAAACTTAAAAGACCTTCAGATTTCGGCATCCATTCTTTCCAAAAAATCCCCCCTCCCTTAAAAAAAAAAAATGGTCGAAAGATTAGAAATTGTGTTGTGCCGGCCCCTTTTACCATAATTTATTTTTTTATTAGGCGGTCCATGTCAGCGGCAGAATGTCTTTTACGTGATCTATATAATAAAGTAGACTTGATTTTTTTTATCTGATTTTTTTTTTTTCCTTTTTTTTCCTTTTTTCTTTTTTTTCTATTTTTTTTCTTTTTTCTTTTTTTTTCTATTTTTTTTTTCTTTTAAAAATTTTTTTTTTTTCTCCCATGCAACTTCAGTCATTATAGGAAAATAACAGACCACTTCCTATGATAAACTGTCTGTTCGCTAAGCAATCAGCCTAAGTCTTCCTGCGTGTTTTCCAGAGATTATACATCAGTTTTCCATCCTTTCAATACTTGTCTATTTATAAAACGATTATATTCTTATTAATTTTGTGTGTTTATTCGATATTTCATTATAATTTCAGATTGTTGTACACGTTGGCATTCAACGTGGATTTTATGAAACGATTATGGATCGAATGCACTGTCAGGTACACCATCTCCGTTAGCGGGTGAGTTGATGGTTTTATCGAATTCGTAATATTTTCTGTGAATAAAAAAACTTTTTTAATGCTGTTTACTTTTAAAAATATTTTTAAATTGAAAAATCATGTTAGCTATCTACTTGGGTGACATGTTGGTGGTGGTTGCGGACGTGCATGGAAGTAACTCTTTTCCTTCGGGATCTATCTTGGCTTTGGAGGGTAGAGTTATGTCCCTTGCACATTCCAGAGAGACAATGTTGGATTAACACGGGTTACAGATAGATATCTCTCTCTCTCTCTCTCTCTCTCTCTCTCTCTCTCTCTCTCCAAGTAAGACGTTTTTGGGCGAAGAACTAATTCTTTTCTTCGCATGTAAATGGAGAAAAAAATGTTAATTGTTGATTTATACATGAGTTTTATTCAATTTTGTTTTTTATTTGTCCTATATCTCACAGATACCACCACTACACATCACTTAGAATTATTCATTTTGAATGCGTAGGCTTCCCCATAACTCTGTATGTGGTCATCATCTGTAAGTGATGGCTGAAATCCAAGTTTTTATCTCTTGACCAACATAGACGGCAATTTTAACTTGTATTTGCTCCCAGTGCAAATTATGGGTTCACAAGAAATGTTAGTAGTATTACTAGGAGGCTGGTAGTTAACCTGGTTTATGCTTGTTGCAGATGTCGATGGTCGAGCTGTGACCCATGCAGAGGTAGATACCGCCCCACTTGATGTTGAAGCTACCTTCTGCTACTTGGGTGACATGTCGAATTCTGGTGGTTAGGGTTGGGATTAGGGGCAGGGTTAGGGTTACGGACGTGCTATTACTGCTCGCTGTTGTGTTGCATCAAGAAGGTTGAAGAAGCTGCGCCAATTCTTACATCGAGGCACATTTCCTTCAAGATTCGGGTCAGTTTTTTCAGTCTGTGTTCGCTCCGCCATCTTGCATGGCAGTGAGACATGACCCCTAAACGCTTCTGATCTGCAACGGCTTCGGCATAATGATCTTGCCATGATCAGGTAGACATGCTGCAGCAAACTGGAGGAAAGGATCGCTTCATAGGTATTGGTGGGATTTTGGATGCCTTACACGCTCTTCAACTCGAGTTGTTTGGCTATGTACAGCGTGCCGCCTCTTGCTCCATAACATGCCTCGGCACTAGGGAGCATGGTAGACCAAAGAAGACCTGGCTTGAGTGCGTACAAAATGATTTGACTGCATGCGACGTGACTGATATCAACCCTTTTGAGCAGACATGTTGCAGATGTTGCCTGGTGTTGCCCATCCTAATGTTCGGGACTCTTGCAGCACCTTAAATCCCAAAACCTGATGATGAATTTCTTGATGACGAGTTTTGTATAGATTTATAAAATCCTTTTGAGTTGCTTTTAGCTTTGATAAGTGGTCACTTAAAAAAAAAATAAATAAAAAATTGTGAAAGCTTTGATTGTTCTTATACAGGGTGGGCCAAAATAAGGGTCCTATCTTTAAATTTGAATAACTTGAATTTGAATAACTTCCACAAAATAAAAGTTAAATTCACCAAACCTTATGTGTGTGTAGACTGACCCTTCCGAGATTTTTTGAAATAAACAAAACAAATTTTAGCCGAAAAACACTTCTTAAAACTTACAAAAACTAAAGTATTGTTTTTTACACTGTTTTGAGTTTTTTAAGCAAAAATAATGTTTTCTAAATGAGGGTACGTTCCTTAGGGCTAATACGGCTCATGCTTGCTTCGGAAGGGGTCCTTTACTTATTCTAAAAAAAAAAAAAAAAAAAAATCAATAAATAAAAAAGTTATGAATTTTTAAAAATAGGACCCTTATTTTTGCCCACCCTGTATATATATAAATAAATAAAAAAAAAAATATTTTTTTAATTGTGAAAGCTTTTGCCTGGCAAAGGCTTTCACAATTAAAAAAAATTTTTTATATATAATAAAAAAAACGGCGATAATTTTTTTTTTTAATTGTAAAAGCCTTTGCCTGTTCTTATATATAAATAAAAATTAAAAAAAAAAATTTTTTAATTGTAAAAGCCTTTGCCTGTTCTTATATATAAATAAAAAAAATATAAATTAAAAAAAAAATTTTTTAAATTGTAAAAGCCTTTGCCTGTTCTTATATATAAAAAAAAAAAAAAAAATAATAAAAAAAAAATGTTAAATTGTAAAAGCCTTTGCCTGTTCTTATATATAAATAAAAAAAATAAAAATAAAAAATTTTTTTTTTAATTGTAAAAGCTTTTGACTGCCTTTTATAAATAAAATAAAATTTTTTTAAAAAAAGTTGTGAAAGCCTTTGACTGCCCTTCTCTATAAATCTGTTTCAATTCTCTTTTTCAGTACAAAGACGCCACTTATTCACATGTTGGCTCGTGGCATTTCCTTAGCAGATGGTGATGTCAACGTTATTGTCCCTCTTCTTTCGGTCTTCTGCTCTGCATTTGGCCATTCTCTCCATACCCTGCACGATTCCGAGTTTTATGGAGACATTGAATGTAAGACGTTGGAATTCTACTTTTTCATTTTCTATTTTGATCTTTGAGACTGCGTGCCGGTCTCATTTTGCAAGAGAAACTGGCATTTTGTTTCACTCACGTTCAATGAACCCCCCCCCCTTCCATTTCTAATTAAAACTCCTTCTCCAAGCTTTAAACCGTAACATTTCTATTATTTTTTAATTTCTATAATTTTCAAGTTATAAATAAAATAAAGTAAAACATTGTATTTTCCTTTTGATGGATGCCGAGTTTGATTGCAGACCCGTTCGATCGAAATGAGGATCCTGCGTAATGTAGCTTCGGAATATAGATAGTGATGCGAGTCTATCTCCAAAACCCTAGAAGGAGTCTGTAAATAGACAATAGCTACATCTTTCTATATATACTAGTGTAAGTATGCGCTAAGCTGCATGTGAATGGCAGACGTTGCAGCTGATAGATGCACGGCCAAAGGAAAAGGTGGGGGGGGGGGTGCACAAAGGAAATTGAAAATGTCTCTGAATTTATATTGGGCCACCCAGAATCTTGTTTCTCTTTGAAATAAAATAAGTACCTCATAAAAAACAGGGAATCATGCTGAGACGAAAAAGTAATGTTCGTAGATGGGCTCCATGATAAACCCCTTTTTGAGTGGACTGTCTGGCAGTTCTCTCTAGTTGATATCTCCAGCGGTCAGCTTCTGGGTGGTCGGGTGGTGACCCTTGACAGGGACTGGAATCTAGGACTTCCAGTCAGGAGGGAAAGATTCCAGAGACCTGGCTGTCTGGGTAGGACAGAAGAGTTGGTTTTTCTGAGGGCTGGCAGTCGGTTTGAGTGGTGTGCCTCTCCAGGCAAGATGGGGCCCATTGGGGCTCTTGGCTAAACGATTCTGCTGTTCAACCTTGGAACACGAGTATCATTTGTAACTTCCAACAAATAAATGTGTTTCTTGTTTATAAACTGTGGCCTTACTTTAAATGAGAATTCTTTATTGCAAGACAGACTGAATTGGATGGCAACTTTGGACCGGAACAATGAGTGACAGATACTACACTCTGTAGACCGTTACCGTCTTGGCCTTCGAGTCTTGATTCCGCCGGTCTGAGGTATTGTCCTGTGCAGTTCTAGGAGGCTTAACCTTCTCACCTTTTGAAAAAGGGTTAGTTTATTGCTAATCGCGTGAGGTGCCCCTACCAGGGAATGTCGACGGGGCTGCCCAGGCATTTTTTGTAGGCCAGAGCGCTCTTCTTTCTCTAGGGCGCTGGCTTTTCAAATCCCACTTTCCCAACCTTGTGTCACATCTTACCGCTGTGGGAGAAAGATAAATAAAAAAAGAAAACAAAAAAAAAAAAAAATTAAATGACCAACAAAACGTTAGTGATGCGAACAATCACTCTTCAGGGTGGGTTACCGAGCACTCAAACCTATATGTAACGGAGCACTGAAATATGTTCGAAGATATGATATATATATATATATATATATATATATATATCCTTTGCAGAATTATTGTAGTATAATGAGTTAGTAAATTACCATTATGTTCATTGTCACATTATTGGGGGTTCGGGAAGATGGTTTTATAACTCAGGGGATACTTAACGGGGAAAAAGGTTGAGAAGCCCTGGTCTAACATTTGGCAGCATGTGAAACTGATGTTAACTGAATATGATGATGATAATAATAATCAAATGTAGGTGAGGTACCCCCACTACTACTACTTCATCTGGTTTTGGTATTCAGAATGCTGTGTCCCGGACTTGGGGGTGGGCAACATCAGGCAACGGCTCACCATGCGGTCCGGTCCAATGGATGCACATCAGTGAGATTGCATGCAATTAGATTGCTTTTTACACTGTTGAGCCACATCTTCCGTCTTCAGCCATGCTCCCTAATGTCTAGGATATCCAGACGCGTTATGAAGTTGATGCAAAAGGTGGTACACTGTACATGGTCGAACAACCTGAGATGCCGAGAACGTAAGGCATCTGTAATCTCACCAATATCAAGTTTCTGTTGAAGCACGATTGATCGGATCTTTTCTTTTAGTTCGTAGCCAAACATCCACCTGATCAGGGCACGATCTGCAACGGCTTTGCCGTTGCAGATCAGAATGTTTATTGCAAGAAAAAAAAAACAGCTGCATATCCATCTTATCATAACAGGTTATTATTTTTTATTTTTGTATTTATCTTCCTCTCACAGCAGTAAGATGTGACACAAGGTCAGGAAAGTGAGATTGAAAAGCCAGCTCCCTAGGCGATGAGCACTCTGGCCAGAATGCTCATCACCTAGGGCGCTTGACTGTCAAATTAACTTATCTGTGCCCAGGTCTTTATTCATCCTTCTGTCTCCCAAGTCCATTCTTATCACTTCCTCCCATGTTCTAAGGGGATACAAATCTAATGACTTGGGTGGCAAATCCCTTTCCCTGATCCGTCAAAAGATTTGTTAGACGATGTAACACGCGAATGAAATTTTTTATTTTTTTTATTTTTGGTATTTATTTTAATTATTTATTTTTGTTGTACTCTTAATTATTTTTGGTATTTATTTTTATTATTTATTTTTGTTGTACTCTTAATTATTTTTGGTATTTATTTTTATTATTTATTTTTGTTGTACTCTTAATTATTTTTGGTATTTATTTTTATTATTTATTTTTGTTGTACTTTTAATTATTTTTGTTATTTATTTTAATTATTTATTTTTGTTGTACTTTTAATTATTTTTGGTACTTATTTTAATTATTTATTTTTATTATACTCTTAATTATTTTTGGTATTTATTTTTATTATTTATTTTTGTTGTACTCTTAATTATTTTTGGTATTTATTTTTCTCTTTTTTTCTGAACTCCAGCTTCAATGCCACCTGAATTCAAAGACACCCAATCCGAACAATCTACCAGCATGCCTTTCTCCCTCAATGAATTGGTGCCAATGAGCTTGACCCTGCGTGATGCATGCCTTGGGATCATAGAACTAGCAAACCCGGAAGCCAGATTAGTCATGAATAAAGATTACCAGCAAGCTCTCAACAAAACTAGAATTTCACTTAACACGGAAGAAAATTCAACGAAATACCAAACGCAGCTTTGGCGACACTTATTTCGGGTAAGATAAACTCGTCACTTTTGGCAAGAAAAAAACGTTTTATACTTGGCGGCTTTTTGCTTTTCAGCGTGTCAATTAAAAAATGGCTAATACAGGTGACTTCATTTTTTTCAAAAATTGTTCCCTCGATCGTTCGATTAATATTTAACAGATGAAAAGACAAACGCTGATTTAGAAGCGCTTTCCAAGCTTCGACTCAACAGTTGGCTCCAGTAAGTGTCGAGGCCATCAGATGAGGACCACAGCATACCGTTTCGAAAGTTTTGAGATGAGGATTTATAATTTGACTGTTTTGGACTACTATCCTCATCTTCGTTATTATTTTCACAATGTTTCGGTCGTTTTTTGAGAGATTTAATGGAGGCTCACACGTGTTGGATAATGGCCCTGTGGGGCCGGACAGATCTTGAAGTGGACGTATCTGTGGGAAATCGTTTGGTTTGGCTTGCGCGATTTAGTGCGGGTGGACTCGTACAGTCGAGAGCAGAATGGGGCTGTTCTCACAGTCGGAGATCACAGTGCTGTCAGAGCGAACGTTGACGAGCACCGGGTGAAGAGGTCAGAAAACAAGAGTGAAGGAAATGTTTGTGCATGAGTGTCGCACATGTGGATCCGTGACGTCAATCGTTCTTCATGAGAAGCTGAGAGTTTTGCTAGTCTGGGTTTTGGAGGCGAGCCGAACGGACGTGTTTCACGATGTAGTCTTCAACATGATTAGGGGAATTAAATTCCCTAAGAAAATGCAGGCGTGAGATCTCTTCTTCCCCCCTCCTCAAATGCAGTAAGGACTTAAATTAGGGAGTAACTATGATACCAGCAGTGGGTTGGTCTCTCCTTTGACGTTAGTGAATATCTCCAAGCCGACGGATAACTAACGCCTGAAATAAAACAGAATTTAAACGTTTAAAAGATTGTTTGTCTCCTGAGTCGGTCATGAAGCTTTTTGTTGTAGCGGCAAGGTTCACGGCAGAAAGAAAGAAAGAAAAAAGAATTCAACCACTAGACGACACATCCCTCCACATGACGAGGAAAGAGAGAAGGTACGAGAAATTAAAGGGATGCAACATGTCCCCTTTTTGGTGTTAAAAATGACCAGTTGTTTATACAAAACGAGAACTGCCACGGCCCATTCCCGGGACGGTATGCAACAACACGTAGTGAAAAGATAAAGTTTTTTCGCTAAAGGAAATAATACTAAAAAAAAATTAAGTATTTTCTTAGAGAGATATTCAGGATATTCAAAGAGATAGAAAACTGCACCATGTGGTCGTGAAGTAAACCGCAAAGGGAGACGAGCATCAGGGAGGGGTCAAAAAAATTTTTTTTTTTTCTTTTTTTATTAAAGATATTGGTGCAATTTTAGTTAAAGGCCGATGCAGTTAATTATTTTCATGTAAAAGCATTATTTTGTACTTACTCAGTCATATTTTATCTATCACGCCACGAAAAAGAATTTAAAAATATCAAGCAGAACTTTAATTAGAACGATTTTTCCATTTCCATAAGGGCGATATGAAATGTCGAGTCTGTCATTTTCGGAGTGGCTGGTTAGCTAACTAAGGGCAGATAAGTGTCGCCGTTAATGCCCTTGTCTATTCTACCGACCGCTCACAGCCCAAATTGTCGGCTCGGGCACAAATACAGGTTGTACATCGAAATGGAAAAATCGTTCTAATTAAAGTTCTGCTTGATATTTTTAAATTCTTTTTCGTGGCGTGAGAGATAAAATATGACTGAGTAAGTACAAAATAATGCTTTTACATGAAAATAATTAACTGCATCGGCCTTTAACTAAAATTGCACCAAGATATTTCTATGTATGGGGGAGGATTTTAAAAAAATGTGTGGGGGGTGGGAGTCAAAAAAATTTTTTTTTTTTTAAACTAAAAATGTATGGGGAGGCTAAAAAAAAAAATTTCGGGGGGGTGGTTAAAAAAATTTGTTTCCGTATTTTTTTCTTCCCTTCTTAAGTGACCTCAATTAAAGCAACACCACATTGTGTATTGCCGGTTGTTGTAACTCTTATTCAAGGTACTTAATTTCTCTGATCTGCCAAGCAAGGACCTGCTTGGTAGTGAAAAATGATAAATAAATAATTTTTGAATGAAAAAAATCTTTTGTGGTGTTGATTGGGCTCCTGAACGGAATGCTTTGGTAAGCTTTCAAAAAATCACGTATAAATGCTCTGTACCCTGTAATCGAGTATCATTGAGCTTGTTTTTATTGGACTAATCTCGGTCTTAACTGAATAATCTTTTTTCTAAGTGAAAAATCCAAATATATATATATATATATATATATATATATATATATTCTACCTATCTGGCGATGCCCGTGATGCAGTGAAATTATTTTAGGTTGAATTTTTTTTGTTGTTGCACATTTTTAAACTCTTGCCGAGAAAAAAAAATAGAATTTTAGTTGTAAGGGAGACAACTGTTTTTATATTCTTAAGTTGTCCCACTTGCTGATTTTTTTGTGATTATTTAAAAATGTTTAATGCTACCCGTTTTCTGTGCTGGACTAAATAAACTTTTAAATAAATTGTAATTATATTGTCAATAACATGGTACAAGAATAACAAATGAAAATTGGCTAATCAGAAGCAAAGTTTGATTTGTCAGCTTAAATGCTATTTGGGTCTGAGTTTGAAAATCCGACAAGATAACTTTATATGTTAGATTAGACTTTTTTCTTCATAGTAATGTGATTGCAAATAGCCAACATGCGCACAATTTTGGTACTCACACTATTATTTTATTTCTTTTCCTAGTCCATATCCACTCTTGTAAAGCAATTACACTCGAGAGATAACAGACGCCATTTTTGCCCACCGAATCATTGGCTGGCGGACCATGTACATATACGTACAGATAAAGTAAGTAGTCATCAGTTTTTTGTTTTTTTTAAACAATGAAAATATCTCATCTGCATCTTATGCTTTTTACTCTATTAAAACTTTTTTCTTTTTTTTTAAATATTTTTTTTAGATGTTTTTTTCTAAATATATTTTATTTAAAAAAAAAAAAAAAAAAAAAATATTGTCTTTATCCTGATGATGATGATTCTTTTATGAATCGAAAATTTGAATTTTCAATAAATAATATTTTATTGAAAAAAAAAAAGGTCTGCATTTATTGGTCTCCTTACCACTTTAAAAATTAGAAATTTAAAATGCATTCAAACCGTGGAAATATTTTATTCATAGTATTTATTTATATTTTTAAAAATATTTTTTGATTTTTATGATTTTTCTAGATGTTTTTTTTAAATGTATTTATATTTTTTAAATGTTTTTATTTTTTACGATTTTTATGATTTTTTTTTCTAAAGATATTTATTTTAATGATTTAAAACAATGATCTAAAAAATATTTTAATGTGTTTTAAAAACATCTTTTTAAAAATTTTTTAATTCGAAATACTTATTGCATTTGTAACGTAGCTAAAGTAATCTTCAATCTCCGCAGTGTGCCCAGAATCAACTTTATTCTGTGGTGGTGAGGTGGCAGCCAAAGTTTCCGTCTTCTCTTCTCTCTGACATCGGTGATAAAGAAACATCACAAATGCAATTGGCTTTTAAAAATCTCTTTCGGGCTTTATTCTTTCATTATAGGATACATGTAGACGCATAAAAAATCCTCCCCATGGGGGAGGGTAGCAACTATCTAAACCAAACAGCTCTCTCTTTCTCTTTCTCTCTCTCTCTTTCTCTTTTTCTCTTTCTCTCTCTCTCTTTTTCTCTTTCTCTCTCTTTCTTTTTCTCTTTCTCTCTCTTTCTCTTTTTCTCTTTCTCTTTCTCTCTTTCTCTTTCTCTCTTTCTCTCTCTCTTTCTCTTTTTCTCTTTTTCTCTTTCTCTCTTTCTCTCTCTCTTTCTCTTTTTCTCTTTTTCTCTTTTTCTCTTTCTCTCTTTCTCTCTCTCTTTCTCTTTTTCTCTTTCTCTCTCTTTCTCTTTTTCTCTTTCTCTCTCTTTCTATTTTTCTCTTTCTCTCTTTCTCTTCTTTTTCTCTTTCTCTTCTCTTTTTCTCTTTCTCTTTTCTCTTTCTCTCTCTTTTTCTCTTTCTCTCTCTCTCTCTTTCTCTCTCTTTCTCTTCTCTTTTTCTCTTTCTCTTTCTCTCTTTCTCTTTCTCTCTCTCTTTCTCTCTCTCTTTCTCTCTCTCTCTTTCTTTTTCTCTCTGCTGATTTAGTCTAAATAGAGATTCTCTCTCCACATTCGCCACATCACTTTAGTGGCTTCCTGTCTCTGTGACGTCACTGGCATGACTTCCACTTGAAAATTTGCACTCTACCTTACCATACTAACCCTGTCTTTACATACTCGCATCTTAATGTTATTACACCTTTGTGTACAGATATTTTTTTGTTCAGCTTCGTTGCTATGGTTACCACCGGTAATAATGGAAACTAATTTCTTACTTTCAAATGAAATATTCATGATTAGTGGCCCTAACCTGCATACTCGGAAATATTTTTGCGAGTTTCCTCGTTGTATTGGCAACAACTCTATTCTGCACAGACTGTCGCCATTGGGTTGATAGAGGTGCAGTGGGCTGCGAGGTAGATTGATCCCGATTAAAATCTGTGGCAAATGTGCTGGTGCTGCTTGTCCAATTAAAGTCCAGCCCCGTACCGAGTTCTCTGTTGATACTCTGCCGAAATTTGAAGCTGTCGACTCATTTTGCTATCTTGGTGATATGATCGGTTCTTGTAGGGTGTGGCATAATCACGTTAACACACCGGTTCCCGCTAGATCACCGAAGTTAAGCGACACTGAGCCTGGCCAGTACTAGATGGGTGACCATTTGAGAATACCAGGTGCTGTATGTGGACACCTAGCTATGGTCAAATAGCGCCGCCTTGCATAGTGACTATGGCAAAAAACCCTGAATGACAGTCACCAATAAGGTGGACGGAAAACAAGGGGTTCCTCCTCAAGAAATGATTTAAAAAACAAAATAATAAAAAAATAAATAAAATAAAAAATTATGAAAAATTAAATTTAAAATAAAATAAATAAATAAAAATTAAAATAAAAATAAAAAAAATAAAAAAAGATAAAATAAAAATAAATAAATAAAAAATAAAATTAAAATAAATAAAATTTAAAAAATATTATAAAAAAATAAATAAATAAAAAAAGAAATAAAATTTAAATTTAAAAAAAAAATGTGGTTATTATAGGGGGTGTAAATTCAGTTTGATCTTGCACGTTCGGATTGCATGTGGCAAGTTTCGTGAGCTTCGTTCCCTGTCGTTCACTCTGACCTGTTACTTGGGGGTCGAATTTACAACAGCGTAAATGTCCGTAATGCGATGTTACATTGGAGTGAATGCTGGGCTCCCACTTTCTATGGATGCAGAAGAATGACGACATGGCTATGGTTCAGTGCATTTGTGGTGTGCGCCTTAACGACAGTTCTGACTCTCTGCTATTGAGATTTAAGATAAGCAGATCTGCATTGCCACCGCCTATGGTAGAATGAACGTGTTGAAGAAATATTTATTTTAGAACATTTATTTTTTTGATCTCAATTGATTTATTGTTTCATAAAAATTGAATCTTTGTAAAATATTGCAGAAAATATTTTTGTTGTACTCTCATGTTTCAGAAACCTATTTAATAAGATTTCTTTTTTCTTTTTTTTTACTAGATATATAATTTAAATAATATAAATCATTCAAGCCAGCAAAATAATTCACCGTTCATAACTGAAACGGGTAAGTGTTTTGTTTTTTTCCCCTTTTTCTTTTTTAAATTTTATTTAACTGCTTCATTATTTTTAAAATATTTTTCTTTTTTAAGGTCGTACTATGAAGTTATTTAAAAAAATCTTTTACGTCAGGTTCGTTTTTGAAGGTTTTATGCCACAGCGATTCTGACTTCGAAGAAGGGGATGAAATCTTCCCAATAATCTACCATTTCATTTCTTTTTCCCCTTGTTATGGTGTGAATTTTTCTTTTGCCGATTTAGTTGTTTCACAACCAAAATGGCGGACAACTCTGACAAACAAGAATGTGCTTTATTTAACCGGTGCCTCGAATAAATTGTACGCTCGTTTACATAAAACAACTCGCAATAAGAAAATATTTCCTTTTTACAAATTTATTGTGAAAATAAAATCAGTTTTTTTTCTACATGATCTGAAATATAACAAACATAAATTTAACAAACTTTTAACAAACATTTTGCTTCGATTCATAATTCCATAATTCAACAAAATATAATTTATTATTAAAAAAAAATATAATTCATAATTCAACAAAATATAATTTAATTTATAATTCAACCAAATATAATTTATAATTTAACAAAATATAATTTATAATTTAACAAAATATAATTTATAATTTAACAAAATATAATTTATAATTTAACAAAATATAATTTATAATTTAACAAAATATTTGTTTTTCAGTGGGGTTTTTTTCTCCGAAAGATAACCAACATTAATTTACAATTTAACTAACTTTTTTTGCACTATTATTTTATTATTTTATTTTTTTTCTCAACCATTACACGTCATATAGTATTGCCGTATCCGTTAGGGGGAGGGTCAAAGAACGATCCAAAACGTACGTTCATTTTTGCCATAATGTTCAACATTAATTGCGAATAAAAAAAAAAATCTTCCATTTGTGGCGTGTAAAGACATTGGCAATTGCCATTTTTGACAAATACGCAGATTGGTAACTAATCGATGCCTTGAAATTTCGAGTGTGAATTCGCATAACGATATGTTAATGAAGCAATGACTATTCTTAATATGGAACGGGGCGAAAAAATTTTGCCAAAATCGAACGGTGTCAAATTTAAACGTTTGTTAAATTAATGTTTATTTTCACAATTAAACGAGGGACCACTTTTTCGAGACACCGGTTAAATAAGGCAGACGTTTGTTTGACGTCAGAGTTGCCAGCCATTTTGGCTGTGAAACGACTAAATCACCTTTCTTTTTTTTTTTTTTTTTTTTTAATAACTATTTTATGACAGAAAACTGCATCGTTACCTCGGCCAAGGAGGTTATGTTTTCGGTTGAGTTTGTGTACAGCCTAGCGTCCACATTGCTTGACCAATCGTCACCAAATCTGGTCATAGTCAAATGTAAAACTGATTTAATTTGAGGATATCTAAGTCACATTTTTAGCGATAAATTTAGTTCTCTTCATGGTCGATTCACTACTATTGTAGCGAATGAACTCAGCATTTTAGATGACCTTAACTTTTGACCGTGACCGTGAAAAGTTCAGTTATGACTGAAATTTTGACGGGATTACAGCTGACTAATGTTCTTATTGTATTATGGTTTTTACTACGTTTTTTCCGTCGTGAAAAACGAAATCAGAATTTTTAACTTAAGAATATAATTTCTTATTTTCTTTTTTTTTTTATTTTACCTATCAAGATAATTGAGTTAATTCGTAAATTTAAAGTATACATTATTATTTGAAAATGATTTGAAAAACTTTTTTAATTTTCAGTTTTTTTTGTTTTTTTTTCTTGTTTTTTTTTGTTTAACATAATTCACCCCAAACAAGGCAGGCTGCCACTGTAAACGTAAAGGGGCTACTGAGAGTTGGTGTAGATTTAGTGTGTCATCCTAAGTTGGGAGCTGTGCTGCGAGATGTCTGTTTACATTAGTTTTAAAATTTCTGCATGTCGGTATCGTCAGGAAAACAGGGAGCAGGGAGGGAGTTCCAGAGTCTGGCAGCACGAGGAAAGAAGCTTTTGGATTAGAAAGCTCTTCGGCATCTGGGGACCTCCACAGTGAATGGATGAGATTTGGCAGATTGTCGGGTTGGTCTAGTGAATTTACATCGTGGGGGAACCAGAGCAGCAAGTTCATCAGAGCACAATCCATTAAAGTACTTGTAAAACAGGCATGAGGAAGCAACATTGCGGCGATGAGACAGGGGCTGGAGCTTGGTGGATAGTGAAGAACATATCAAGTTGACAACTCTTTTTTGGACCTTGTCTAAGAGGGAGAGACTAGCGGATGATGCACCAGCCCAGATGTGGCAAGAATACTCTATGCATACGCGGATGGTGGCTTTGTAGAGATATAGGATAATGTCAGGTGTGAGAAGTTTACTGGCACGGTAGAGGGAGCCCACCTTCTTTGCAGCAGCCTTGGCAATGTCTTCAATGTATTTGTTCCAATTCATTTTATCTGTGAAA
Organism: Sepiola atlantica; assembly: GCA_963556195.1. NCBI lineage: Eukaryota > Metazoa > Mollusca > Cephalopoda > Sepiida > Sepiolidae > Sepiola > Sepiola atlantica. Next base: position 2,049,924 of record OY744526.1, read on the forward strand.
GTTAGGCCAAGGAGTCTGAATGATGAACTCTCAGGTGGGGTGTTATTTGCCATGACAATCAGTGGTTGGAGAGGTTTCTTGTAGTTATTAAAGGAAAGTAGCTTTGTCTTTGCAGCATTAAAAGTTACCAACCATTTTTTACCCCAATCCACTACAGACTGGAGGTTATTTTCTAAGGATTCAGCTATTGCCTCAGATATGTACGCGTCGGTTTTGCCCACATGACAAGATTTGAAACAAGGCGATAGTGTACTCCATCTTGAAACGTGTTCTACATTGAAATTCCGGACATATTTCAACCTGACATGCGTGTGTAGTGCCGCGTGATAGGACCTGCTGAATGTTGTTTTAAAATGTTGTCACTTCAAACACGTAATTCACATTCAACAGAATTTTACGTTTCTTTTTCAGTTAAATTGACACTTGTTGTTGTTGGTGTCGTTGTTGGTGTTGTTGTTGTTGTTCAAAAAGAAAGAAAGAAAAAACTACGGAATGCTCGTAGATATTCATGATAAATCTATTTCTGACATCTATTTTCTAACTTCTTTTCCCTGATTAGGTTTTGAAGATGGACCGCCTCTATCTGGTCGGGAGATTTGGAATCTTATAATTTTGACTGAGCTGCCATTTGTAGTACGTTTTACGGAAAGAGTAAAGGTAGGAACTGTTTTCTTTTTTCCTCTCTTTTCTTTCTATTTTTCTTTTTTCTCTTTTTCTTTTTTTCTCTTTTCTTTTTTTTTCTTTTTTTCTCTTTTCTTTTTCTCTTTTCTTTCTTTTTCTCTTTTCTTTCTTTTTTCTCTTTTCTTTTTTCTCTTTTCTTTTTTTTGTTTTTCTTTTCTTTCTTTTTCTTTTCTTTCTTTCTCTTTCTTTTTTTTGTTTTTCTTTTCTTTTTTTTCTCTTTTTTTTTGTCTTTTGTCTTTTTTTTTCTTTTTTTGTTAATCTTTTAAATGTATTTTAGTTTCTTTTCTGATGGTTAAATAGGAAATAAATTCCGACTACTATTTTCATCTTAGTGCAACGGTTAACGCCTTTGTAGGATGATAGTTCAATCCTTACGAGCCAACTTCATATTCTCAAAATAAGAACCGCTTCCTAATATACTGATCATGTGTAATACAATGTCCAAATGTTTAATTTACATATTGATTTGCAAAAGGTCATCTCATTAATTAACTATTAGTTTCATTTTTTTTATTCAATAATTGTTTTCTTTATACGCTATATACATATACATACATATATATATATATACCCACAGTTCGATGTACGGATGTAAAACTGACTTAAAGAATTTTAAAGAAAGTATTAAATATCCTAAAACTTTGACGTTACGTTTTTGTGTCGATTTACCAAAATTTATTTAAAAAATTTTTTTTATTTAGATTTTACAACAATATATCGTGCAAGACCGTGCAGAACATCAGTCTGAAATGGCAAATTTCCAAATGGGTCCTTCCATAAATGTCAAAATTCGAAGAAGCTATATTTATGAAGATGCTTTTGAGAAGCTTTCTGAAGAAAATGGTAAATTTCTTCTTTTGAAAATGAAATCTTTCTCACATTATTACTATAACATTATATACGCAAATATATATGTAAATATATTATATATATATAGATATATATATATATTATTTAATAAATTATTTGTTTTGTTTATTATCTATGTACGTATACGTTTCGTCCTTTTTAGTCGGGATTCATCAGCATAGAGATATAACTATTCACGCGATTTGAAACCCAAGATTCCGAGTATTTTACAACTCAAATCCCGATATTTAGAACCACTCGACCACCACATATATATATATATATATATATATATACAGACATCGATGTTTCATGCTTACAGTCTTCAGTGTAGGGATGTTAATTCATGTCATTCGGATTGTTCGAACCCGGTTTCTAAGCTGCCACTGACTCATAATTGGGTATTTTTAGCCTCAAACGCCGTTAACTAGCATGGAAATTAGGCGAGATTTAACTCTATAAAGGCCAAATCAGCGGGCGGTACAGTGAACAGAGGGACAGTGAACAGAGGGACAGTGAACAGAGGGACAGTGATTCAACAACAACAACAAAGGAGTTGGAAGCTCGCATTTAAGTCGTAGTATTACTGCGCATTATTAAATTCTCTCGGAGTGCACCAATCCTTGTAAAAGGGGCCTATAATATATATATATATATATATATATATATATATATTTTTTAAAGATGATGACATTAAGAACCGTTTTTGAGTTAAAATCAATTTAGTATTACGTAGTATTGATTTACTCCTCTCCAGGAGTTAGGCACAAGGCCAGTTTTTATCTTACTCCCACAAGTAAGATGTGACCCAAGGTCGGGTCGGGAAAGTGGGGTTTAAAAATTGCCTGGGCAGCCCCGTCGGCATTCCCCGATAGGGGCACCTCAGGCAGTAAGCAATAAACTTACTCTCTCCCAAAGAGGGGAGGCGAAGCCTGGGAGGGTGGACCTCCTAGAACTGCACAGGACAGACCCATAGACTGGCGTAAATCAAGCCCCGAAGGCGAACACAATACCAGTCTATGGGGTGCAGTATCCATCGGAACAGATACTACACTTTGATCTTAGCCAAAAGGCCAAGATACATAGTAATAGGCAGGAAAAGGGTGTTTTAATACTTTTTTCGTCTTGAGCGATGACAAAAACAAACATGGCGACATTATCTAAATGCACTACTTCTGGTTCCTTTTTGTTATAATCTCGATTATTTGAGCATATTTTATGCATTTCGAACGTGTTTAAATTCCGATTACATGCGTAATACTAAGTAGATTTTAACTTTATGGTTTCTCATTTAATATTATTTCAATAAAACAAAAACATAAAACCATTTTTTCTCGCATTCGGTTTACACGTTTGAACTCATCATGTGCCCATTTTCATAAGTGCCGAAGTGATTCTCTGCTTGAGTTCATCGATGCAAGCAGGAAACGGTGCGGACATAGATCAGTCTCTTCATTTATTTCCCATAAAAATAAATCGCACAGAAACAGGTCCGGTGACTGCGTAGGCCATGTCATGAGAAAACTGTCTTCATCTCTACCATACATGATCCATCTCTCTGGTAGATTCTTATTAAGATAAGCTCGTGCTGTCCTCTTTCAGTCGAGTGGAGACCCACCCTGTTAAAAATGGAGACCCACCCTGTTAAAAATGGAGACCCACCCTGTTAAAAATGAACTTCTTGTGTTCGCTTTCAATGCGCTCTTCAGACTAAAGAAAATCGCACTTAACGAATGATTTCTAGGCTTGAATCAACTCGATCCAATACGTTAAAGATATAAGTATAAAAACATATTGAGAATCTCAACAGTTTTTGCAGTTCTATTGTCTGTGCTGTGAGATCAATTCGTCACGCCTCAATAACTTTTACGTCTTTAAAATAATACATTTTTAATGATTTTGTTTTTTGTTTGTTTTTTTGTTTTTCAGCTTGAAATTACCTTATTTGATTTTTACCTTTTCAAATATACCGTTTTTTTAAATATTTTTTATTTTTATTTATTTTTTTTATTAAAGAGACAAACATTTTTTTTTTAATTATTTAAAAAAAAAAATTTTTAAATAATTTTTCAAATTATTTTTATTTTTTATTATTTAATTTTTTTTAATTGTATTTTTAAAATTTTTATTTATTTTATTTATTTTTATTAAAGAGACAAACTTTTTTTAATTTTTAAAAAATTTTTTTAAATGTTTAATTTAAAAAAAAATTTTTTTATTTTTTTAAAATTATTTTCTTTTTAATTATTTTCTTTTTAATTATTTTCTTTTTTAATTTTCTTTTTTAATTATTTTCTTTTTTAATTATTTTTTATTTTAATTATTTTTTTTTATTTTTTTATTAAAGAGCCAAACTTGAAATTACCTTATTTGAATTTTACCTTTTCAAATATACCCTGGATTGTAACATGTTTCTTTTTTTCATTAAAGAGCCAAACTTGAAATTACGTCTCCGTGTGAGATTAGTTAATTCTGCCGGTATGGACGAAGCTGGAATTGACGGTGGAGGTTTGAGCCGAGAATTTTTGGCTGAGCTTTTAAAAACTGGCTTTGATCCCAACCATGGATTCTTCAAATATACAAATGACAAAATTCTTTATCCGAATCCACAAGCGCCAGCCCTTTTCGAAAATTACACGGATCATTACTACTTCCTGGGCAGGATGCTCGGAAAGGTAATTTGACAATGCCATTTATTTTAAATAGTTTTTTTTATTGATCTATTGTACATAGACTAGTTGTTCTCAAAAATATTATGAAATGTTTAAAATAAAGATTTTATTTTTTTTTAATTTTTAAAAAAGAAGTTGTTTTTTTTTGTTTTTTTTTAAATAAGAAAAAGCTGATTTCTACCAAATTGCTAGAGCCGTACTTATTTTTTTTGTTTTTATTTGGCTGGATTTTATTTGTTTTTTCTCTATCTCTTTCCTTCTCTTTTTCTTTCCTTCTCTTTTTCTCTCTTTCTCTTTCTCTTTCTCTCTTTCTCCTTCGCTTTACTTTTCTCTCTCTCTCTTTCTCTCTCTCTCATTTGCTTTACTTTTCTCTCTCTCTCTTTCTTTTTCTCTCTCCTTCGCTTTACTTTTCTTTCTCTTTTCCTGTTTTTGCTCGATCTGTCTCGGCTTGATTTTTTTATTTTTCTTATTTGCATCACGCCATATTTCAAACAATTCCCGATGTGCGTAGAGCGAGGTAGAATACTTTTGTTTCATCAAAGAATAACTTCTAGCCCCCACCCCACCCCCAACATAACATACTTGGTTTCTCTTGCTAACGGCCATGTTTTTTTTTAAATTTATTTATTCAAAATAAACTTTGAACATTCTTTTGCCTTTCTTTTCTCGCTTATGACAGTTCTCTGTGAAAACTGAAAATGTTGATTGCTAAGACTTCAAACGATTTGGTTAGGGGAATTAGATGACTTTTGTTCCATCAAAGAATGACTTCCTGTCTCTTTCCCTCCACATACATAATTTTGACTTAGCTGAAACTGATTGGAGTTGTTTTGGGGCTAGGAACAAAGTGTAGTATTCTGTCCTCTGTTAGTGAGGAAGAGGTCCTTCTAGACTGAGGCAATTTTTATTTTTGCCCAAATCCAGAATGCTTCTTTTTTTAAGGAGCTAGAACTCTTCTCTCGTTGGGAGGCAAGTAAATAGGGACTATAAATGAAGCTAAATTGCAACTGTGAAACTAGCGTCAGTCGGGGGGGGGGGGGTGTAACTTGGTCCTCCACGCCTTGAGGATTTTGCTGGAAGATCTTTTAAGTGCTGGGTACGGTACCCCAGCTCACTGATGGCAAACAATAGGCACACCCCTTTTATAAAAGGAGTTGATCGGTCGTCTGGCTTGACGGGTCTTTGGCAGTTTACAAGGCGTCATTAATTCTCTCCATAGAATTAATTATTTGTCTCGGACGATCAGCTTCTGGAAATCGAAGGCTTGTAACGCGGAACAAACATTACTTTATATATAGAAAAATTCAATTTATTACATTTCAACTTCTGAAGAAAAACATTAAAGTCGAGTTGGCGAGCATCACGACTCAACGTGGCCAAAATCCAAACTGTTAAAAACTCCCTCGCTGTGATAAAATCTAGGAAGAGAGAAGGAGAGAAAACAAGTATACATGAAAAAGAAAGAGACAAAGAAACTACAGTCGTTGGCATTCTCAATTTAACAGGTTCACTGTGTCAGCTCTTTGACCTATCCAAAGTACTGTGAGCCCTCGATTTCATAAACATTTGTCAAATTCGAGTCGGCCCAAATTTTATTGCTGCCACACTTTTCCTGTAGTGACATTTTAGGGGCGAAAACACAATTGTCGATTAAAAAAATATTTTTTTAAAATTTACGTCTCTCCCTGCGAGGGCAATCCAAGCCAGGTAAAAGGGGCTTTTAAATGTGGGGAACCCCAGCTCCCACAAAAGGGTCACTATCCTTGTTAGATGCAGTTGTAAATAACAAATTTAGATTTGATTCGTTAATAAAGACGAAGATTTTTATTCACAAAAATTGATTTTAATTTCACTAATTTTTATTTTAAATGTGTTTTTACTACTTATAACTAGCACATCATCCAGGTTGTTTTTACGCTACTCTAAACACATTCATTTCAATTTCAGCTTTTTTTGCCATGGCTACTCATAACCCTGACTTTTGACTGGCCTTTTGGCTAAGATCAAAGTGTAGTATCTGTTCCGATGGATACTGCACCCTATAGACTGGTATTGTCTTGGCCTTCGGGGCTTGATTTACGCCTGTCTATGGGTCTGTCCTGTGCAGTTCTAGGAGGTCCACCCTCCTAGGCTTTGCCTCCCCTCTTTGGGGAGGAGTAAGTTTATTGCTTACTGCCTGAGGTGCCCCTACCGGGGAATGCCGATGGGACTGCCCAGGCAATTTTTAAACCCCACTTTCCCAACCCGACCTTGGGTCACATCTTACTTGTGGGAGTAAGATAAAAACTGGCCTTGTGCCTAACTCCTGGAGAGGAGTAAATCAATACTCATATCCCTGACTGACGCCGGTCTATGGGTCGGTCCTGTGCAGTTCTAGGAGGTCCACCCTCCCAGGCTTTGCCTCACCTCTTTGGGGAGGAGTAAGTTTATTGCTTACTGCCTGGGAATGTCGACGGGGCTGCCCATAGAAAAAATAATCGCTTGTTTAGTAAAATTATCCATGCAAACAATAAATAATAGCACCAACAAAAATACAGCTTAACGTATATTTAATGAATATTTAAGCGTGTATATTGTCTAAAAAAAAACATTTTTTCAGTATAAAAAAAAAAAACATGAAAATGTCATCGTATTTCGCTGCTGATGCAGCAAGGAGATATGGTTACATTGTAAGTAAAATCATAAGCAAAGATTTGCCGAAAAGTTTTGGGGATGAGTTATTTTCATGTGAGAATATGCAGTAACTGGCATCAATCATACAAATTTTATAAAATTTGTATGATTGTATCATAAAGTTTGTGCGATTGTATCATAAAGTTTGTGCGATTGTATCATAAAGTTTGTGCGATTGTATCATAAAGTTTGTGCGGTTGTATCATAAAGTTTGTGCGGTTGTATCATAAAGTTTGTGCGGTTGTATCATAAAGTTTGTGCGGTTGTATCATGAAGTTTGTGCGGTTGTATCATGAAGTTTGTGCGATTGTATCATGAAGTTTGTGCGATTGTATCATGAAGTTTGTGCGGTTGTATCATGAAGTTTGTGCGGTTGTATCATGAAGTTTGTGCGGTTGTATCATGAAGTTTGTGCGGTTGTATCATGAAGTTTGTGCGGTTGTATCATGAAGTTTGTGCGGTTGTATCATGAAGTTTGTGCGGTTGTATCATGAAGTTTGTGCGGTTGTATCATGAAGTTTGTGCGGTTGTATCATGAAGTTTGTGCGGTTGTATTATAAAAGAAATTTTTCTTAACGGAAACAATTTTGCGTAAGAATTTATATTTTCGTGCCACAAAAATGACATATTTTTTGCTTGTAATTTTAGTATTCTTTTTTCTTCCGTTTCATTCAGGCCATCTACGAGAATCTTTTAGTGGAGTTACCATTTGCTCAATTTTTCCTGTCGAAAATCCTCAATCGTCAAGGCATCGACCTTGACATTCATCACTTAGCCTCACTTGATATCGAGATGTACAGGTGAGTTTTGAGATTTTGAGACTTTAAGAATTTCTAACGAAACAAATCATCGATCCAATCGATCTTTAGGGATTTCAACCGAAAAGTAAGAATGTTTGATTTGGATTATTTGAGATCAAGCTTCGAAAAAGATGTCCGAATCCAACCAATTCACCGGCCAAAGAGGAAGATTTAGTTTAGTTATCTTCATAGCGACGTGTCGCTTCAGACTTCCGGTCATAATGTCATATCCTCACACGTGGCCGTCATTCTAATAACTGTTAATGGAATTTTTCACTTTTCTACTTAATCTAACCTTAATGCAGAAAATTCCGTTTCTAACATTATTTTGATAACCCACGTCCAATCTTGTTAGAATATTTCTAAAATTAATATTTATTATTCAATCGATTTTAACTTTTTTGTTTTTTCTTATTAGTCTTTGATCAGGATGGAATAGAGATGACCTTTCAATCAGGCGAAATTATAATCAAATAAAATATCCTCGACACATAAATATCAATCTTTGTGTGTTCCCTATAGGAAGAAAGGTTAGAGAATCTACATAAAAACTAGAAGCGTATTCTTATGTAAAATTTTCCAGGGAAGACAATGGAAGCGGTCCCGACTCTCTAAATGAAACTATGACGACAGAAGCTCCCTTAAAACTTCAAATATCTCCTAGTTTGGTGGAATTTGAATCATGTTTATAAAACTTTTGAGGAAAACAAAAGAAGTGGTTCTAAATCTTTACATGCCTCCTCCTACCTCCCACACAGGGAGTTATGGGGGCCAATCCCCCTTAAAATTTGAAATACATTAATTCCCAGGGAAACGCTAGGTGTGCCTCTATGAGGGCAAAGACTACAAATTTACAGAAATTCTTTAAATAAAACAAAAAAATAAAAAAAATGTCTTATGGGCAGAAGGACATGGGATTCCTTATTCAATCCCGGGCAACGCTGGGTCATCCTGCTAGTTTTCCATAAAACTTAATGCAAACTCAGTAATATTTTTTTTGTCTTTGCAGGAATTTGCTTTTCTTAAAAACTTACACGGGAGACGTTAAAGAACTTGGTTTGGACTTTACGGTGGTTACAAATGAATTAGGTGTCACCAAGGTAACGACAAACTCATTTTATTTCGTTCTCTTTTATGGTTTTATCCCCTTTTTTGTTTTTACCCCCTTTTTTATGTTTTTACCCCCTTTTTTGTTTTTACTCCCTTTTTTTGTTTTTACTCCCTTTTTATGTTTTTACTCCCTTTTTATGTTTTTACCCTCTTTTTTGTTTTTACTCCCGTTTTTATGTTTTTACTCCCTTTTTATGTTTTTACATCCTTTTTTATGTTTTTACATCCTTTTTTATGTTTTTACCCCCTTTTTTATGTTTTTACCCCCTTTTTTATGTTTTTACCCCCTTTTTATGTTGTTACCCCCTTTTTTATGTTGTTACCCCCTTTTTTATGTTGTTACCCCCTTTTTTATGTTTTTACCCCCTTTATTATGTTGTTACCCCCTTTTTATGTTTTTACCCCCTTTATGTTTTTACCCCTTTATTATGTTTTTACCCCTTAATTATGTTTTTACCCCTTAATTATGTTTTACCCCCTTTTTTATGTTTTTACCCCCTTATTATGTTTTTACCCCCTTTATTATGTTTTTACCCCTTTTTTATGTTTTTACCCCTTTTTTATGTTTTTACCCCTTTATTATGTTGTTACCCCTTTATTATGTTGTTACCCCTTTATTATGTTGTTACCCCCTTTATTATGTTTTTACCCCTTTATTATGTTTTACCCCTTTTTTATGTTTTTATCCCCTTTTTTATGTTTTTACCCCCTTTGTTTTTACCTCCTTTGTTTTTACCTCCTTCTTTATGTTTTTACCCCCTTTTTTATGTTTTTACTCCCTTTATGTTTTTACCCTCTAATAAATGGGTGTGTTCGTTATTATCACGTTTTATCCAAACGACAATAATGATGTTTCCTTTCCTTTTTAGACGGAAGAATTAAAACCAGGTGGCCACGATATCCAAGTTGATAGCCACAATCGAATTGAATACATCCATTTAATGGCTGACTACAAGCTAAACAAACAGGTACGTCCATTTTTCCATTTTCAAGAAATGATTTGACTGAAAAACAATTAGGTTTTCATAGGAAATTATTTTTTTAACAAAGTACAGACATGTTATTTGAAATATTACGTCGGTTTTTTGACAAACTCGGCAAATACAGACAGAATATATAACAAATGCAATCGAAATGATAATGGAGTGTTAGCAACAAGTGGACAGGACACGAGTGATGCTTGAAAATGCTACGATGAGAAATTGGTGAATATTGAGTTTCCATGGAACCGTGAAAATCTACAAGTTGCAGAACAGTATCCAGTCCAGCTATAAGAATTGGGAAAGAAAAAGTACGGGTAAGCTGTGAGTAAGATGAAGAAGGCTCAGGGGTTGTTGCAAAAATGTTGAAGGCTGTGGGTGAAACGGGCATTGATATGATCACGAAGTTGACGAATCAGACCAGAAAAGATTATGGCGAAAGATTGGGAACTTAATACAATAGTGAATTTTTAGAAAGGTGAAAGGGGGAGGCACTCTATATATGACGATCATTTGTCTTTGTTTTGTTGTTGTTGTGTTGCTTGGTAAAAAGAAAGACTGAACGAGCGTCCGTGTGCATTCACTACATAGGCTTTCATTGTCCTCTTGTTGTGCTTGTCCAAGGTTATGACTCGATTCCGACACTCGTCGCAGTGTTAATTGCGTGGTCTCAGTCAATTCTGTAACAGAATAATTCTCCCTCCAAATAAAATAAGGTATTAGTAAAGACCAAATAACCTCATCAACTTTTATGGATTTAATGAAAAAATCTAAACTCGACACTACACCTACAGTCAAAGCTGGCATATATTCCATCCCTTGTCTGGATTGTGATAGGCTACATTGGGGAGATGCAGTGCAACCTAGACAAGAGAATTTATGAGCACAAAAGAGCAATCAAAACCGATAACATGCTCAACGCCCTATGTGCTAACAACTATGGAATATGGACATTACTTTGACTTTAATGACTCCACCTTAATTAAAACATACATAATAAGTCTGTGCGTCCAATAATCGAATCAGCTCCTATAGGCCATTCCACAAATACAATAAAACAAAGAATGGGCTTCTATTATGTCTCCTCCAACCTATCTAAAGCTATTATTAATGAAAATAAGATATATTTAGACATCGGATGATTCTCTGCTTTAAAAAACGTTTTCCTTTGGATCCCATTTTCGTTCTTTAATTTCTCCTTTCCTTTTTCCTATACTACTTTTATACATATAAAATTACAAGTAACAAAGGTTTATTTTTTTACTATGGTTACAATGACACACATTACAATGACACCCGTTACAATGACACCCGTTACAATGACACCCGTTACAATGACACCCGTTACAATGACACCCGTTACAATGACACACGTTACAATGACACACGTTACAATGACACACGTTACAATGACACCCGTTACAATGACACCCGTTTTCTTCTACTGAATAACAGACTTGCAAATGAGAATTCCTGACCCAACCAAATGAAAACACAAGTCCAACCGAACACCAACAGACCATTTGTGTCTGAGGGCCATCGAAAACCAACCAATTTTTATTTGTAATATTACTATTATATGTATCTCGTTTTTCTTTTTACAATAAAACTGATCAATCTTTCTAATTAGGATAAAAAATATGAACATTCTTTGATGTGGGGAAGGCACAGAATAGTTAACAAAGCACCACCCCACCCTCCCCATGTTAAGAATGGTTTTCTAAATAACATCATTTAGAAACTCATTCTTAAAATGGGAGGGGCTTTGTTAACTATTCTGTTCCTACACCGTCTTCTTATTTTGCATACGAATCGTCGACTATTTTCAATTATGGAAAAACCCAAATAACATTTAGCAACTAATGATGAACTAATGCAAATCGGCTTTGGTTTAAAAGAGAAATACATTTTTAGTTGTCGCATAATTTCCGATCAATCACGAGGAAATCATTTGAGAAAAAATATTTAGAAAGATCTACTCATGTAATATACGCCTCCCCCCCCCCCCAAGTGTGTTTTTACGTTAGCAAAAATTTATGCAGACATATATTTTTGCAAATGAGGCTTTTGTTTGAATGGAAAAATTTAAAGGTCAGAAGTCACCTTGGCAGAAACCGATTAAACCACATGATTTCCGTCCGGGGCTTTTGATTGTCTCTTAGCTGGTGAGATTTCAATGGGGGGGCAGCGCGCACTGTGGCTATCTGTCTTTCTGATGCACCGTTTTGAACCTGGTGATTACCACAATCACCAGGTTAAAATATTTAATAAGATACATATTTTCTGATGCACCGTTTACTCAGCAGTAAGAGCAATTGTGACTAATAGAGGATTATCTCCTTCGACTCCCTCGATGACATTAGTAAGCAAAACAAGCACTGGTGATCGGATTAAATATAAAAGTTAAAAATCGATTGAAAATTTTTTTAACTGTCTTCTTTTTAGAACACAAATTTATCTTATTCACTAAACTGATTGTTTTTAATCTAGCGATTTTGTTAGAAAGCTATTCCAATCAACGGTACGGGGGGGGGGTTTAGTGTCACTCGACTTTATATGTATAAGACTAGCAAAAATAGACTCCCTAACGGTCGTCTATTTTTGCTAGGCTGCCGCGTTCTTGAGTGGTGAGACAAAGAAAAAAAAAATTTGTCTCCGAATCTTTTTTTTGTTTAAAAAGAAAAAAAAAATTTTTTTTTTGGCGGGAAAATCTTTTTTTTTTTGGCGGGAAATTTTTTTTTTTTTTCGCGCCAAAAAAAGAAACAATCGAGAGCGAACGCAGACCCCAATGTATTTCCAATGAACAGTTATACGATCATTCATTTGTAACTGGAAGAAGTTGAAAAATAAACGGATTCTTTATCTATTAAAATTAAATAGGATTTTATCACTTGTCTTGGTGGAGTAGAGGGTAGCGTGTCCGGCAGTTAGCGTCAAGGTTTCGAGTTCGGATCGTAGCCTGGACGCTTAAATTATTTATTGTTTATTACTGAAATTACGTTTACAAAAATTCCCCAAAACGGACAGACAGACATCCTGACATCGTGACAGAGAAAGTGTTCGTTATAAGTGGATATATGTATAAGTAAATGTAGTATTATTGTATTCCGGGTTTCACATTTTTTTTTTTTAAATAAAATTTTATAAGTTCTTTTTCTTTCTTTTTCCCTTGTCTAGATTCGTGCTCACTGTCAAGCTTTTCGATCGGGTCTTGCAAACGTTGTGAATTTAGAATGGCTGCGAATGTTCGACCATCAGGAATTGCAAGAATTAATTTCAGGTGCCAACATGCCCGTTAATCTGGATGACCTCAAACAGCATACCAATTATTCAGGTGAGTGCGTTACTCCGATTCATCATCATAATCTGATGATGATGATGATGATAATGCATTTTTTTTTTTAACAGCGCTAATAAAGTTATACTAATCTGTAGGCTGATGCGCATGTGGCAGCCCAAATTGCATTTTTTTCTTCTTTTCACCCCCAAACAAGGGGCCACATTGCCACTGAGACATAAGAGGCTACTGTGAATTAGGGGCCATACCTACAGGGGCATCCTAAGTGGGGAGTTGTGCAGCGAGATGTTTGTTTACATTTATTTTTTTTTATCTCAGCAGTGCATCACATCGGCAGCGTGATGCCTGTTGCATAGATGACATGTAGCAGCAGTTCGTTCTCATCTCTTCGTCTTCGTTCTGTCATGATGCGTGTTGACTAAAATAGCAACGGTTGTAAATAGTGACAGCACAAAACCATATGGGGTTGAACACGTCACTAGAGACTTCTCTCTGTTTTCCCACACCCAAGTATAATCTTGATCCATCGTTGGAGACGCAAAAGAATGGCAGCATTGAAGAATAATTTCAAGTTAAGTAGAATACATCCGCAGAAAATGTCTTCCGTATATTTATAATAGACCAACTGCAGTATCCATCCGCAGAACGGGTCCATAATAATTCAACACACTTGGAAAGACCTTTTTAAGAAGTTCAAAAAAATTGTCCAAACGATCAAAACCATTGATTTGGGGAAAAAAAAAAAATGTGCAATTATTATTATTTTTATTCTTATTATAACTTTTATTATTACTTTATTTTATTTATTTTTATCTATTATTATTATTTATTATTATATTTTTTTATTTTTAATTAATTTTCTTTAAAATTAATTCTACTTCTACTTACTGTAAGGTTTAAACTGCAAATTATCTAGAGTTTTAAAAACTTTTTATTAAGATATGTTGTGTGATAATGTTTCCTGAAATGGTTCTAAGGGTTTAAAATCTCTTCAATTTATTTAATGGTGAATTTATCTATTAATATATTTTTAAAATATTTCTGTGAATTTAGACTCACAAAAAATTAGAAAGTGTCATTTTAAGTCTGACAAAAGGAGATGAGTCTTCTAGCTGAAAGAAAATGACTGCAGATAAATTGAACAAGACATTTTTGTCTTTGAAAAATACACTTTTATTATTATACCAGCCACCACAGTTAAATTATAGTAAGCTTCTTGGTTGCCTATTTCTCAACACGTCAGTCAGCTGCAAAACTGATTTCTCTATGCAGGGAGAAAAAAAAATGTCACAGCACCACCACCACCACCACTATATTCACCATCTCCCAACTGGTAGACGTGCTTTCAAAGTCGGCAAATCAGGCTGTTCACTGTGGAATATGTCATTCGTCAAATGCAGCATTTACCGATATCGGTTATTTCAAAACGGGGCTGAAAGCCTCTCTTTGATTGAAATACGACGCAAAACAAAATCTCCAAAATCAGTTTTTGTAACAACATTCTGGCAAGATTTCAAGATAACTAATTTTTTTTTAAAATCTAACTAAATTATTTATTCAACTAATTAATTTAATTTTAATTTTATTACTTGTGCAATATCAGTACATTGAATAAAGACCTTTAACAACACTAAATAGCCGCCCCATACATTGAATGTCATCGGCAGCTTCTGAACAGTTTTCATCGTACCCATCTTCACTCACAAAACTTAGGTTTGACTGTGGCATATGGTTTTTATCTACAAGGCTAATATGAAGGTTATTGTTGTCATATTTGAGCTGGTGAATCTCTGTCCCATTTGAGGGTTCTTGATATGGTGCAGAAACGTATCTATAATTTGATTGGCCCTACCATTTCTTCTTTGTACCCTCTCTCTCACAGACGTTATGTTGTTAGTCTCAATCTTTTTTATAAATACAATTATTGCATGTGTTTTTAAGAGTTATGTGATCTATCTCCTGCTTCCTTTGTTCCAGCTCGTTTGACTCGTTGGTCTAGTGGTCTCCATCAATTCGCTGTTTTTATACCTCATTGTAATACAGCTTCCTATTTCAGTAGCTTCTTTCCAAGAATCGCAGACTTGTGGAACTCTCTTCCTGCTGACTGTTTTCCTCCTACCTATAACCTTGCTCTTTTCAAGACTTAAGGCCAATAGGCATCTCCTGTCTTTGCGATAATCATAATTTGTTTTTGTTAGCTTCTTACATCAAGTGGCTTCATGCCTTGTCTGGGGCGATTTCCATTAAAAAAAAATCTAATACAAGCAGTTATGCTTTATTGGTTCTAAATTCTTTTTAAATGTTTGTTTCTTTTTTGGACAAAGGAGATGAATGAATTGTGTGTCCTCTTCCAATTGCAGGTGGTTTTACAGCCGAACACCCTGTGATAGCAATCTTTTGGAAAGTCGCTCAAGACCTAACCGATGAACAGCGCCGACAACTGTTGAAATTCGTCACTAGTTGTTCCAGACCGCCACTCCTTGGTTTTAAGGTAAGTTTGTTGCGGCGATTATCATATCACAAAAAATGAAAGTATTTTGGCGTAAAAATATTTTTTTCTACGATTCTATTTTTCATATTTCTGAATTTTTGAGATGAGGATTGATAATTTGCATAATTTGGGTTATTCGGACTACATTTCTCATCTTGAGTGTTATCATCACAACGTTTCGGCCGCTGTAACTTCCGGCCTTCTTCAGGTGTATCTCTTTGAATTGGGGAATATTTCTGTCGAACTCGGGAATCTGAACGGAATTAATTACAAATAAATTTTTTTAAACTCCAATCGCTCCGTCCATAAGGCTGTCTTTTTTTTTTTATGGTTTAAAAAAAATAAGAAATTTAATCTGATTTTATTTTTTAAATTGATCGTATTTTACGACAGGAATAATATAAAAACAGCAACTAACTAATTGGATAGTTAGTCTAGCTGTTAATGGATAACAACCACTCAAAAAACGATAAAACTAATATATTTCTGAATTTTTGAGATGAGGATTGATAATTTGTATAATTTGGGTTATTCGGACTATATTTCTCATCTTGAGTGTTATCATCACAACGTTTCGGCCGCTGTAACCTCCGGCCTTCTTCAGGTGTATCTCTTCGAACTCGGGAATATTTCTGTCGAACTCGGGAATCTGGATGGAATTTCGAACGGAACCCTTTATTTAATCCACGTGATAGTCATTTGAATGTTCAATCCTCAGTGCGGGCGATACGAAGAATTGCGAATTACTGAAAACTTCTCCCAGTCATGGCTGACAGAACGAGAGCATGCTACCCTCGTGGATTAAATAAATGTAACTCTGACCCATACCTAAACCCCAACCCTAACCCTGACCCACTGACCTGAAAGATGGTAAGCAATTTGTGTACACAAATTCTACGACAATGGAGAAGAATGAAAACTCTGGACAAAGTATATCTTGATGGTTATTAAAAGTTTTCGAGAAGTTTTGTTACCTTGATGACATCATTGGAGCACAGGGTGGAGCAGGTGCTAGTGTAATTGCAAGAATTAGGAGTAGATTAACTAAGTTCAGGGAACCTCTGCCATTACTAACCAGCAGAGCATTACCACTGCAGTGTGATGAGGTATGGAAATGAAACCTGGCCAGTGAGAGTTGAGGACATGTGTTGCCAGAAGAGAAATGATATGAGAATGATACGATGGATGTGTACTGTGATTGTTGAAGACAGGCTTAGATCTGATGACCTCAGAAGAAGATTAAATCTGGACAGTAAAAGGAGATGTGTGCAAAACAGGAGACTTTGATGGTATAGATATGTTGAAAGAATAGATGAGAGTTGTTGGGTTAGTAGATGTAGAACAGTTGAGGTAGCAGGGGAAGGTAGCAGGGGAAAACCACGGAAAACATGGAATAAAGATAGGCTCAAGAGAAAAAGGGATAAATAAAGACCTGGTTATGTTGAAAGAATGGATAAGAGTTCTTGTAAATGTAGAACAATTGAAATAGCAAGTTCGGTTCACAGGGAAAGGCCATGGAAAACATGGGAGGAAGTGATAAAATTGGACCAGAGGGATAAATAAACATGGGAGGAAGTGATAAAAATGGACCAGAGGGATAAATAAACATGGGAGGAAGTGATAAAATTGGACCAGAGGGATAAATAAACATGGGAGGAAGTGATAAAAATGGACCAGAGGGATAAATAAACATGGGAGGAAGTGATAAAAATGGACCAGAGGGATAAATAAACATGGGAGGAAGTGATAAAAATGGACCAGAGGGATAAATAAACACCTAGCAGAGTAAGTAGGAATGTTATGGATTTCGATCAAAATTTGAATAAGGATTCTAGACATAAGGTTTAGTATTTATTGTAATCTTCCTAAAGACATAAAAGTGGTGCAAAGCTGTTCTGTTTGGGGAATTCATTTTACCCGTCCCGGGACGGGTGTTCTTCTAATTATATAGATGATTTTATCTTGATCATCAGACAGCAGCATTATTATTATTATTTTTTTTATTATTATATTATTATTATTATTATTATTAATATTATTATTATTATTAATATTATTATTATTATTATAATGATATTTTTTTTGTTATGCCTACTTGGGCATCTCCCCTTTAACTATCTTCTCAGTTCAACTGTTAAAAAAAATTAAATTTTTAGTACAGTATCGATATCCAGATCAAATTCTGTTAAATATTTCATTTGACAACTCCCAAAAGTTCCCCCTCAATTTCTCCCTCCTACCACTTTCTCTGAATTCATCCAACCTCATCTTAAACTGATCCACGTTATTGCTGTTCTTAATCCGATCTGGCAACTTATTCCAAAAACATATTACTCTGTTAGCAAAAAAACTTAACTGCTTAACAGATCTAGTTTTTGAAAACTGCCTTGACAATAACCTTCAAGATCTAAGAGAAATACTAAAAAAATGCCCACCATAGTTAGAAATGCCATTAATTATCTTGAAAGTCTCAATCATATCACCTCTCATTCTTCTCTCCAGCAAAATAGTCCATCCCAATTTGTCCAATCTCTCCCTGTAACTGCACTCCTTTACTTTACTTATTAGTTTTGTCACCCTTCTTTGTACGCCTTCCAGTTTTAATATTACATTCCAATTTTCAATGTCTAGTCGCTGGAGCCCAGGCCTTGGTGCAGTATTCTATATGAGGTCTTATTAGATCTTTATATATCCTTAACACAACATTTGTCTCCCTCGAAATAACATTCCTAACCATCCACCCGATCATTCTATTTGCCCTCGATTGAGTGGTATGTAATAAGTAAAATGATTTGAGTTGCAATTGGGACCGTGGATCCCAGTGTGGCCTTGCAGGGTCTATGTTTTTTATATATGGGTACTAATACTTCTGTAAGTTTTTTTTTTTTTTTTTTTAGCAAAAATGGAGCTTAATGCCCTCAATCTGCGAGATATTGGTAATTTAACCAGCAAAGAATTGTCCATTAAGAACGGCAGTTTTTTTTTTTGTCGGGTCACATCTCAAATTAGAAGACATTATCAGTTTTATTTAGATATGGGCATATGAAATGTCAAATTAAGCCGATGTGAAAAGAGAGGGGCGCATACTTTCCGATCCCATGATTTGTGATTGGAGGATAATAATGTAAAAGGTGTTAAATTATACCAGCTTTAAGAAACGATTCGCATCGGAACAATATGAAAGTTGTATCATTTAACAACGTTGAAAAACTAATTTTGTTTTAACTTTTTATTTTATTTTAGGATCTTTACCCTGTCTTTTGTATCCACAACGCTGGAAATGAATCTGAACGTCTACCGACGGCCAGCACCTGCATGAATTTGCTCAAATTACCAGAATTTTACAGCGAAGAAACGATGCGGAGCAAACTCTTGTACGCCATCGAATCTGGAACCGGATTCGAACTCAGCTAAAACAATAATATTCAACTTTTCCTCTTGATTCTTGCTGGAGATTTTTAAATTGGAATATTCATCCGGTTAAACCGAAACTTTATTATCGTTAGTTCAGTCTTTTTATGGAAACAACAATTCTAAAAACTTGATAAGAAATTCGAGATAAAATCTACCGAAAACCTTTCACTGCTGTTAGTTAAAATGTTCAAACTTTGATTTAAGAAAAAAAAAAAAATAGCAAAATTGTTTTTTTGTTGTTTTTTTTTTAATTTTGATATAAAGTGTTTAAAACTTTAATTTAGAAAAAAAAAAATTCTTAGCAGAATTGTTTTTTTATTTATTTTTTTAAAAACTTTTTAAAAATTTTAATTTAAAGTGTTCTAAACTTTAATTTAAAATAAAAAATTCTTTTAGCAGAATTTTTTATTTATTTTTAACTTTAAAAAAATTTAATTTATCCTTTTATTTTTCCTTTTCTGCTTCTTTTCTCGCATTTATTTATATATTATTATTATTATTATTATCTGATTATTTCCCTCCCCCCCCAGATTTTCATTCAAAATTTCTGATCTTTAACATTTTTTTTTTCTGTATTTCTAATTTAAAGAATTTATTGTGCATTTTTATCAGATATAATTTTATTTTTAAACCTTTTTTTTTTTTACCCTGCTAAAAAAAAAAATGAATGCTAGCAAGAACCCCCCCCCCCCCCCTAACTTCTCAGTTTTTCTGCTGTTCAGCTTTTGTCATAATGAACTACATTGTCTTTCTGGCTAATTTTATTTTATTATAGATTTCTTTTTATTATATATAAGTGTCACATGATTAAACCATAGAAAATAAAATTAATCTAAACAACTTTTCAGTGTTTTTGCATTAAAATAGTTTTTATGAATATTATTTGGAGAATAAAAAAAAAAACTGTTTTCAAAATTTCTAGAAGAAAATCATGAAAAAAATATTTCAATCAAATTTTCATTCTTTACACTTTTTTTTTTTTTGTTCAAGTCTTTGTTTTGTTGAATATTCTGTTCTAAAAAGTCTGCACTTTTGATAGAAAATAAGTATAAAAATCAAAAAGGGAAGTAACTCGTGTTAGATTTTTATTAAATAGTGACACCATTTTGAGTCTCTTGAAATTGCTTTCTTTTTTTTTTCTTTTTTTTTCTTTTTTTCTTTTTTCTTTTTTTTTTTTTTTTTTTTTTGCATATCGGCTCACATAATCTCACCAAATCCACACCAAAAAAAAAAAAAAAAAAATTTCCTAAACTAACTTTCGTGATAAGATCCAGTGAACTCAGAAAAAAAAGAAGTCTAATACAAAAAGGGACATGCTACCTACAAGAACGACTCTCCGTTATTCGTGTTGTTACCATAAAAATCCTAACCGTAAAATAAAGACGTCACTTCCATCTAACCTTATTTTTTTCTCTTTTTCTAGTTTATTTTTTATTTTTTCATCTTCAATGATTTTTTACAAGTTTCGTTTTCTTCGTTTCGTTGCTTTTTTGTAAAGACCCTAAAAATCTCTCGGGTAAATTTCTTTTCAGCTTTTCATTTGAAATGATTCGACTTTCAATCCGTTATTGAATGGATGTACTCTATGTATTAAGGCTGTTCATGTAAGCCACAAGCATTTTTACCCGTATTGCTAATCAAAGAAATTTTTTTTTAAAAAACACAAACACTAAACACATTTCTCGTATGGTTTTATATTTCATGTTAGCATGACGACGTGACTTTATTCTGATGTGCCGCAAAGTGCGTCCGAGCTGCATTGTTTGCGCGGCCCTGATTCAAACTTGACAAACTGATATTGCAAGCTTTTTTCGAGGTATCAAATATTGCCAGGTTTGTCCCTGATAATCATAAAAGGTTGCACGAGCATGACTGTCAGTCAGCACCCATGTCGAAATCATCGAGCGATTATTAAATGCAGCAGGTCAGGGATGAAAACTTGTGATTGACAGTAGAACACTCGGTGGGTGGATGAGTGGTGACAGCTTTCTTTCCTTTTTTAGTGAGAGAAAAAAAAACAGTCTGCAACTTGCCTCAGCATGGAGAGACGCGTGTATACGACTGCTAATTCCCTCAAATGTAACTTGTATGTCAGCATTTGGCGGATATGAATGGAACTTTAAGAAATAAATTATAACAAAAAGACAAAGAAATGCTTTATTCATTTCTTATTCAGCTATTTTCTTCAGCTTGCAGACTTTACTATTCTTCCATCCCTGAAGTCAAGACATCTTTTCGAACGCTGCAGAGAAGTAATAAACAGGGGTTTTTTTTTTGTTGCCTTTTTTTTTTTTTTTTTAAACTGGGTTCACCCCCCAAACGAGGCAAGTTGCCAGTGTAGACTTAAGGGGCTACTGAGAATTAAGGTGACAGTTATGGGGATCATCGTGAATTGGGAGCTGTGCAGCTAGGTGTTTGTTCACATTAGTTTTAAATTTTTGCATGTCAGTACAGTCAGGGAAACAGGGGATAGGGAGGGAGTTCCAAATGCTAGCAGCTCTAGGAAAGAAGCTATTCGAGTAGAAGGCTCTCCGGCATCTGGGGACCTCCACAGTGAATGGATGGGATCTAGCTGATTTTCGGGTTGGTCGAGTGTATTTATGTCGGAGGGGGGGGGAGCACTAGAGCAGCAAGTTCATCAGAGCCCATTCCATTGAAGTACTTGTAAAACAAGCGCAGGGATGGGACAGGGGCTGGTGCTTGGCGGATAGTGAGGGACCTATTAGATTAGAGACTCTGTTTTGGACCTTGTCTAAGAGGGAGAGACTGGTGGATGGTGCACCAGCCCAGATGTGACAACAATACTCCATGCATGGGCGGATGATGGCTTTGTAGAGATACAGGATAATGTCAGGTGTGAGAAGTTTTCAAGCACAGTAGAGGGAGCCCACTTTCTTTGCAGCAGCCTTAGCAATGTCTTCCATGTATTTGTTCGAATTCATGTTACCTGTGAATGTTAGGCCAAGGAGTTTGAACGTTGGACTTACAGGAAGGGTGTTATTTTCCATGGCTATCGGTGATTGAAGGTGTTTCTTGTAGTTGTTGAATGAAAAGAGCTTTGTCTTAGCAGCATTAAATGTTATCATCTATTTATGACCCCGTTCTACTACAGAGTGCAGGTCACTTTCTGAGGATTCAGCCATTGCCTCGGATATGTACGTATCCGTTTTGCCGACATGACGAGAGTAGAGCGTGGTGTCGTCAGCAAATATACCTATCTCAGACCATCAGGGAGGTCGTTTATGAAAATCAGGAACAATAAAGGTCCAAGGATCGATCTCTGGGGTACACCTGCATTTATGTCATGTTGTTTGGATGAACGGCCATCGAGGACAACCTGGATCTTTCTATTGGATAGGAAGGATCTAATTATATTAAATATTCGTCCAGTAATACCATATGAATTAATTTCTATGAGAAGACCTTTATGCCAAACTTTGTCAAAGGCTTTGAATATATCAAGTGCTACCGCCCTAACTTCACCCGCCTTGTTCAGTGTATGGTATATGCGTTCAGAGATGACCATTAGGATATCCGCAGTAGACCTTGCCTGCCTAAATCCATACTAATGGTCAGGAAGAAGTTTAGCATTAGCAAAGTGACGGACTATCGTTAGATTAATTAAGGATTCAAAGATTTTAGCAAAGAGCGAGAGTAGGCTGATTGGGTGATCGTTCTGAGGATTGGTTCTATCTCCAGAATTCTTGAAGACTGGTACCATAGAGGCAATTTTCCAGCTATCAGGGAAGCAAGATTCAGCGAGGCATTTGTTGTAGAGTTTAGAGAGGACAGGGGCCAGTTCAGCAGAGCATTTCTTTATTACTATTACCGGTATAAGATCAGGCTCACATGCTTTGGAGGTGTCAAGGTTTTTTATGATGTCCCGGACATAAAGTGGGGTGATGACAAGGTGATGGCTTCAGTCCGCAATGGGAATTTTGGGAGGGAGTGGTTTGCAGAGTCCAAAGTGTAGTTTAAAGCGAAATGCTGGGCAAGTAGTTCAGCATTGTCAGTTGCCGTGCAAACGACAGCATTGTGGTTGGATAGCGAGGGGAATTGTTCATCACACTATTGTAGATTTTCCAGAAATCACAAGAACCTAGTTTCTGTGACTGAATGCGTTTACTGGTCATCTCTGTATACTTTCTCTTTTTTTCAGCTAACGTAGTCTTACAATTATTCCTTGACTCTACAAATTTTTGTCTATTCGCGGCCGTATTGTCAGAATGCTTGCTGCCTCTGAGCAATAACAGCTGCACGTTTCGAGCTGAACCATTGTGGAGAGTGGGGCTTGCTGTGGAATTTTCTCATGGGAACTTGTGCATCAATGCCTGCTTTGACTCATTTAGTTGCCTCATTTGCACACTGATCAGCAGGGAGAAAAACAATCTCACTCGATGGGGTGTCACTGATGAGGTCTCTGATTGAATCAAAGTCAGCCTGCTCGTCGTTTTGAACAACGGCTCTTCAGCTATTGGACATTCGATTCGGGGGACATTAAAATAAGATTTTGTGGATCTGATTCACGGCTTGGGCGCCAAACTATTGACTAAGAACTGGTCAGAACGATTGTGACTTTTGTGGCCCCCCACAATAGAGCTGAGACCCTGCTCGGATCTTGTCACATTGGTGCCTTAAGCGAAGATTCTCCTCGGGGGTGCATCCTGTGCCACGATAGTTTCACATTGAAACTAAGAAATGCTTCTGGCTATTTCCAGAGAGGAGAGGGGGGGGGGTAGAATTTTTTTTATTTAAAAAATTTTTTTTTTTTTTTAACATAGTTCACCCCAAACAAAGCAGGACGCCACTGTAGACGTAAGGGTCTAGCAGGACGGTACGTTACGTTGTTCTGTGTATCGTCACAACAGTATTCCCAGCAACAGGAAAACTCACTTTAAATCTTTTTCATCAGATACCAATGTTCACATACAGGTGACCCTGTGGCCAAATGCTATCAATCATGTCTAATAACATTGGTAAGTCTGATTAACACTTCTCCTCAAAAGCATATTACCCCAAGTAGATAACTGTCTATATGGGAACACTTCGATAAGCATTGGCGATCCAGATCTTGTGAAATGGCAGACTGCCTTATCTCCCCTGTTTTACGTGTATTTGCGGCCTTATCAATGGAGAAACATTATGAAAATAACAACCAAGATGGATTGTAGTCCGAATAACCAAAATATTACAACAGCATTTCAGTTTTATTTCAGTTTTATGCTCATTTATTTGAAGATCAGACATTTTCATAATTATGAAAAGCAGATGCGGTGCTAGGAAGTGCAGGGCCCAATTTAAGACTTAGGGAAAACCCTTAGGAAGACGGAAGATCAATGCAGTATATTTGTCTCAGTCAAAAACTTATCATTAGCCACAATCAGTAAAACTACAGAATAGTTAACACTCGATAATTCCCCCCCCCCCCAAAAAAATATAAACACATAATTTATATTAAACACATTAGAATGAAATTCTGTACATATTATTTACCTTCTCTCAAGGGGAGGTTAGACACAAGGTCAGGTATGGTTTTTGAGAAACCAGCACACTCTGTCCAATAAAACATGCCTGAGCGTTCCGCCGATAGGGGCGCTTCAGGCGATTAGGAATAAACTAACTTCAGAAAGAAGGTAAAGCCTGGGAGGGTGGAGCTCCGAGGACTGAACAAAAACAACATACTTCAGACCGACAGCGACAAAGCCACTAACCCTTACCCGACAGCAACAAAGCCACTGTCGGAATCGAATGATGGGTAGTTCTGCACCCAACATAAGCCTTTTTCGATTTTTTTTGATTTTTTTTTATTGTTTATGATAAAATATAATTCTTTCTCAAGGCCTAAGTGACGTCCTGAATATCGAATCAGATCTTGTTTTTGTAAAAGTCATTATCACATGGGCTGCACTGTGGCCATCGTAAAGAGGTGGCTGCACCCCCACCCAAAACGCAAACAGGTCAAGTTCACTTCGTGTTGCATGTCAAAAGGTATGAAACAAAAAAGGGAAATAAATGCAAATCCCAACCCTCTCCCCCTCCATCCCCTCGAATAAAATCCTATTCTATTTGAACCTGGCTAATAACCTCTTAAACTTCCAGCCTGTCGAGTTCACGGCTTATCTTTAAGCGGAATTGTGATGTCAGTTTTAAACGACTACTCGCATCTTGTTAATTAAGAGCTTAACGACTCGCATGCGCTTGATTAGCGTCAGGTCAAAGGTTACGGTGTTGCCTTTGGCGTAACTGTCGAAATCCTTCTTGCATGTCTTCGTATTGAACTAGAAAAAGCAGACATCATCTCGTCGGCTCGTGGAGTTTACAAACGAATGGAATCAATTTAGGCCGGTTCTTCCAGCAAGATATTTCCGAGAATTCTCTTACTATACAGCATGGATTATCAATTATACAAATCGATTGTTCCGAGCAGTTGATTAATGAATCCGAATTCTGAGGTTTAAATCTGTGTCATCTTCACATCATGGTGAGTTTATCCCTCATCTCTCATCCCTCATCTTTTGAAAATGTTAGTAGAGACATCTTTCCAAAACTACACAATGACTAACTCTCCATAATTTATGTAATATATATATATATATATATAGGTAAGGAGGACATTTTTTAATAACAAAATAAGTTAGCAAAACATTGATCTGGAACAAAACTTAGATCTAATATACGGAACGTTTTTGTTCTTGTTTTTTAAGAGAAGTGGTGTCTGATCAACTCTGCTGAGAATGTATTTAGGCAAATACATTCCTGGGGAAAATTTATCTAAATAAAAATTACATCCTTTGGAATGTATTTACCTTAGGCATGACGCCCGCTATGGAAGGGGGGGGGGTCGGGGATAACTGAGACAAGCTTTTAACATTTTTTATTTTCAACAAGTTCAACTCTGCTGAGAAGCCATGAGATAAAATACTGTTTTGTTTTTAAACTCCCGAAACAGTTTTTCATGGTAAACAACTGATGATCCCTTAAATAATGTTAAGACTAGCATAAATTCTTGGAAGCAAACTAATATAGTGACTGTAAAAAGTAAATTGACTTTAAAGGAAAGTAATTTTCTACCGAAGAACTTGGGACAGAAGTGTTTTTTTTGTTTTTTTTTATCTTTCCGTATAGTTTTCATGGTTGAAAAACTTCCGAGACATATATATGTATATATATATATATATTTAGGCAAACATTTAATAACACAACTTATTTTTTGTTTTTCAATTTTCCGAATAGTCCATTTAGTATTTTAGTCAAATTGGTGTATGTAAGTTCCGTGGGTTTCTTGTTCCATTTTCTTCCTTTTTTCGCGAGTACTTTTGATTTTATTCGTCGAATCATCCTCAGGTGGTGTTAGTCTTGGTGTCTTTACAAATATGGGTGTTTTTTTACATTAGGACCCGCACTAAAAGTGCCTCATCATCGGTACTTTCCGGATGTTTGCGTAAAACGCCGGACAGTGCCGAATGAAAAATCCATTGACTAACCTGCGTCCAAAAAAGCACAAACGAGGCTGGATTTACAAGCGGAACAAAACAAGCAAAAATTTTGTATGAAATAAATGTTTATTTTTTTAACGAAGAAATAACAGTGATTCAAATGTCTCTTTAAATTAAAAAGTTATTTTTTTTTAAAACTTTTTCTTTATTATTTTTGCCTGCGTTAACAAAACATTTGTACGAAAGAAATATGTTGTTTTTTTAACGAAGAAATAACAGTGATAATAACTGAAAATTAATCAAGTAAGTGTTTTTTAGTGCTTTTTTACATTGGGACCCGCGCTAACTTTGACCTGTCATTAGGGTCAAAGTGAGGTTTAGGGTTAGAGTTAGCAGTAGGGTTAGGGTCATGGTCGAAGTTAGCGCGATTCTCAATGAAAAAAAGTATTGTTTTTTTTGTTTATTTTACAAAAAAAAAATTTTTTTAACTTTTTGTTTTTTTTACGAAAATTATTTTTTTTTTTCTACGAAAAATTTTTTTTTTACGAAAATTATTTTTTTTTTTTTATTATAAAAAAAATTTTTTTTTTTATGAAAATACTTATTTTTAAAACTTTTTTTTACCTATTACTATTGTTGATTTCGTTGGGGTTGGGGCTGGCTCGTTTGCAGCCGTCAAATAATAATAAGGGGTAGAAGAAGTGGAAAGAAGCATTTCAACCGCGTACTGTTCAGTAATCTGCGGCAATATGGCGGCGAAGGGGTGTTAGCGTTTCATTCAGTTTGAAAGTTTAGCTGTCATCTGCTTATTCATCTCGCTTCGGGGCTTTCTTGCGTTTAACATCAACCACTGGAAAGCACCGACACCGAGGGACTTTTAGCGCGGGTCCCAATCTAACAAAGTACCCAAATATGTATTTACTTTTGAGGGTTTTTTTTTAAAATTATAACGGCTAGTAATTTACAACTTAAAAAAAGAGCGTCTATAATATTGAGATGTTACATGTGGGCGTGATTACGTTCTAAGAGCGTGCAAGGTTGAAAAGTTTGATTGCTTAACGGCTAAGAATTTGGTAACGGTAATTCCTATGCTAGACACTTTAAAATGTTGTGACTAGTTTCGTAATTCACATTATTGATTGTGGAATTTTTAATCTTTTGATGTTGGTACGGTGGTGTAATTTTTTTTTTTTAACATAGTTCACCCTAAACAAGGCAGGCCGCCACTGTAGACCTAAGGGGCTACTGAGAAGAAAGAAAAGGGGAGAAGGTTGGGGGGAGGGGGTCAACCTAAATTGGGATCTGCGTAGCGAGATGTCTGTTTACATCAATTTCAAATTTCTGCATGTCAGTACTGTCGGGGAAACAGGGGGCAAGGAGGGAGTTCCATTGGCCAGCAGCATGAGGAAAGAAGCTATTTGAGTAGAAAGCTCTCCGGCATCTGGGGACCCCCACAGTTAATGGATGGGATTTAGTTTATTGTCGAGTTGGTCTAGTGAATTTACGATGAGGGATCACCAGAGTAGCCAATTCATCGGAGCATAATCCATTGAAGTATTTGTAAAACAAGCACAAGGATGCTACATTGCGACGATGGGACAGAGGCTGGAGCTTGGTTGACAGTGAGGGACCTATTAGGTTGGCGATTCTTTTTTGGAACTTGTCAAGGAGGGAGAGACTAGTAGATGATGCACCAGCCCAGATCACAGTGGGCTGGGAGGGTGAAATTTTGGAAAAATATCAATATCTTGGGCAAAAATGATCCCCTTACAATGAGGGCGTATTGGAAGCGTATTACTGAGCATATTGCAGAAATAAGAATAAAAATCAAAAGAAATTATTATTGAGGGGACTGGGGTCAAATAACCATATTTGGGCATAATGGGCCAAAATTAAGTTTTTGGATATATCATGGCTTTAAATAATCCCCTGATATTGGTTGAGGGCTCGTTGGAAGCATATTACTGAGCTGATTACAAATTTGAAAGAAAATTTTCAAAATTCAAATTTTTGAGGGGTGTGGGGCCGAAAAACCATATTTGGCCATATTGCGCCAAAATCACGATTGTAGATATATTATGGCTTAAAATAATCCTTAGAGAGTGATTGAGGGTTTGTTAGAAGCGTATTACTAAGGTTATTACTATCTTGAACAGAAAATTCCTAAATGATAATTTCTGGGGGGTAATGGGGGTCAAAATAACGATAACCTGTTAGGGCATTAAAGGCAGAAAAGACGGGATCAGATAGAATTTTCACCTGAGAATGGATTGGAGCCCGTTGGATGCATATGACGAAGCAGATATAGTCACTGACATGATGATTTTCATAAATTTATCAAGCAGTAGGGATAAACTTTCAACAACAGAGCTTCTCAAACAGAGCATCATCATTACTCAGAGGCCCAAAGAGTGGGTGGGCAATCTTGCAGTAACGTGTTGAATGCCCGTATTCAATGAAATGTTTACAGAACGGCTGTGCTTGTAAACGAATATGATTTATCTTCGGATCCACTACCATCAAACCCAAATTTAATGTTCATGACAACAGAAGACGGAAGAATGGAGGGTGGAAGGGTTTCCATAATTCTTTTGGCGGTGATCTGCATGGACTCAGCATAGTTCATCTGGACTCCCTCGTGTGGATCGGGTAGCGGTTGAGGCTTGGGAGAGATAGAGGTCTGTGTCGTTCTGAGTTTGATCCATGGGGGGGAGGATGTGGTTCCCTTGTTGTTTCAAAGCCTTCCTCAGTTAGGAATATGTCTCTCGCCCCAGCTGACAATCCACCATAATAGCCATGGCTGCATCGTGAGATATTGTTGAGAAGGAAGGCTCAGCTCGTTGCCACACACTGTCTCCGAAGTCCCGAGCTCTCTTGTCCTTACACTTCTTGAGAAGCAAGGCAAGGACTCGTAGAGGGGTTTCTTCGTTTTCCTCAGCATACTCCTCCACCTTCAGCCATATTTCTTCTGTGCGGGCCTTCAGTTGTCTCTCTCCTAGCTGATCCAATGACTTTTTATTCTTCTTCCTGGGGACTTCATCAGCAGACGGGTTGTAATCGTCTGCTGTCAAATACAACGTCTCTGCATGGAGTATCCCTCTGGGCACTCCCTTTGCTCTTTCTGGCAGCTGCGAACCTGTTGTATGTTGTTTTCAGCTCCACCATCTTTGTGTGAAGCAATTCATCCGGCAGGACAGCAAGCTTCGTCGCAACTGCTGTTTCAACTTTGTCCCAGTCTGGAGGTTTGAAGTTGTTGGGTTTCTGCGCTTGGCAGATGGCGTAGAATTCGTCCCGTGTCAATTTCATAGTTTGTTTGTTCGTGTTGTTCTGAAAAAGAAAAGTAATCATCTAATATTTGATAGTTTAAACGACAGAATCACAGCTAGAAAATTTGTTTGTTTTTGTTAAATTGCAACAAATGTGTTGATTTTAGGATAAATCTGGTAGCATTTTTGGATTTCTCAGCCTCAAGAGTTTTCCCATGAGAAATTTCAGCATCAGAGCATTATCTGATCTCAAAATATTCAAGAAATGGTCAAAATCTAAATAGTCAATCGCAATGGGCGTGCATCAGATTTCTGAGAATTGGCTTCTGTGGAGAATTCTCTTTATTTTGGATTGCCACAAGTCAGAATTCTCAATAAATGGATTTTTAGAGACATATTTATCTATATTTTCAGAAAATGTACACTGGAGAAAATCTGGCTTGTGGCATTTTGAGATTTTCACCGTTATGTATCAAATTTTAAAGCGAAAAATACGTAAATTTTAAGGATTTTGAACAAAAATTAGTAAAAAGCTTTGACCAAAAACTAATTTTTTGTAATTGGGGACTTGACATTAAATGATTTTATTATATTCAGTTAACTTAACTGGATAAATGTGAAAAAATTACCTTATTTGGGCCACTTTTATTCATTTTACAAGCATATTTAGTAATTTGGTGGAAAAAATACTTGTCTTGAAACCAATGAGATAGTGATATTGTGAAATCGCGAAATCTGGGATGTTCAAATGTTCACCATTTTTCTTGTAGGATTCGGTTTGACTTACTTTTTTTTGTTAAACTGGATTTTTTCTCTACTTTTTTAAACATTTAGAGCCATAAATGCTTGAGTAAAGTTCATTTTTTGGCAATTTCTATGTCCCAGCCCACTGTGCAAATGTGGCAACAATACTCCATGCATGGGTGGATGGTGGTTTTGTAGAGATACAAGATAATGTCAGGTGTGAGGAGTTTACTGGCACGGTAGAGAGATCCAACCTTATTTGCGGCAGCCTTGGCAATGTCTTCAATGTATTTGTTCCAATTCATGTTACCTGTGAAGGTTAGGCCGAGGAGTTTGAATGATGAACTCTCAGGTAGGGTGTTATTTGCCATGACAATCGGTGGTTGGAGAGGTTTCTTGTAGTTATTGAAGGAAAGGAGCTTTGTCTTTGCGGCATTAAAAGTTACCAACCATTTATGACCCCAATCCACTACAGCCTGGAGGTCATTTTCTAAAGATTCAGCCATTGCCTCGGATATGATCGCGTCGGTTTTGCCAACATGGCGAGAGTAAAACGTGGTGTCGTCAGCAAATAAACCAATCTCAGACTCTATGTCATCAGGGAGATCGTTTATATAGATCAGGAACAACAAAGGTCCAAGGATAGATCCCTGAGGTACACCAGCATTTATGTCATGTTGCTTAGATGAACGGCCATCGAGGACAACCTGGATTTTTCTTTTGTTTAGGAAGGATCTAATTATATTAAGTAATTGCCCAGTAATACCGTATGAGCGTATTTTCAGGAGAAGCCCTTTATGCCATACCTTGTCAAAGGCCTTGAATATATCAAGCGCTACTGCCCTAGCTTCACCTGCCTTGTCGAGTGTATGATACATGCGTTCAGAGATGACTGTTAGGATGTCTGCAGTAGATCGTGCTTGTCTAAATCTATACTGGCGGTCAGAAAGAAGTTTAGCATTAACTAGGTGCCGTACTATCGCTAGATTGATTAAGGATTCAAAGATTTTAGCAAAGATCGGCAGCAGACTGATTGGGCGATAGTTCTGAGGATCGGTTCTATTCCCAGAACTCTTGTAGACTGGTACCACAGAGGCAATTTTCCAGCTATCGGGGAAGCAAGATTCAGCTAGACATTTATTGTAGAGTTTGGAGAGGACATGGGCCAGTTCAGCAGAGCATTTCTTTATTACTATTACAGGTATAAGATCAGGCCCACAAGCTTTGAAGGTGTCAAGGTTTTTTATGATGTCTCTGAACTGGGATGGGATGATGACCAGGTTATCAAGTGTGGCTTCGGTCCGCAAAGGGAATTTGGGAAGGGGGTGGTTATCTGAGTCGAAAGTAGAGTTAGATTTTCCATAAATCATGAGTACCTAGTTTCTGTGACTGGATGCGTTTTTTTGTTAACTCATTATACCTTCTCTTCGCTTCGCCTATCACGGCCTTGCAATTATTTCTTGACTCTATAAATTTATGTCTATTAGTAGCTGACTTATGGCGGCCAAATGCTTGTTGCCTCTCAGAAATGGCAGCTTCACATTCCGAGGTGAACCATTGAGGAGAGTAGGGCTTGCTAAAGAATTTTTGCATGGGGACATAGGCTTCAATGCCTGCTTTGACCCATTCAGTTAGTTCGTTTGCACACTGGTCGGCAGGGAGTGAGAAGGTTTCCCTCCATGGGGCATCACTGATGTGATCTCTGATTGACTCAAAATCAGCCTCTCATAGTATCTCGTTGTTTTGAGCAACGGTTCATCAGCTTTTGGACGACTTTTTAGGGTGATATGTATCATTAGCACAATGTGATCAGCATTCCCGAGTGGGCTATGAGCTTTCGTCACACAAGTCTCGGGCATTGAGGTCAAGAAAGGGTCTAGAAGTGAGGCTTGTTGGTCTACTCGATCGGGGATGCGGGTCGGAAAATTGACAGTCTGAAAGAGGGAGTCAGCTAAGGAGAAATTATACGTAGAGTTGTCGGCTGCGTCAGTAAGGCTAGAGAATCCCAACCAGTCACGGTGGTGGGCATTAAAATCCCCAAATACATGTATGTGAACATTCGAGTCAATTAAGAGTGCTCTATCTATGCTTTCAGAGACAGAGTTTAGCAGAGTACAGTCCTGGGTCGATGGGGAGCGGTATAAGAAATATAAGTAACTGACGCTGTGATGTATAGTCAATCTAAAGCACATATAGTCTTGGTCATCTGATTCTAACCTATGTTCTCTAGTCATGGGGAGGGTGTTCCGAACATAAACTCCTAGCCCGTGCATATGTTTGTCAGAGTCTTTACGGTAGAGTGGGAGGTAGTCAGTCATGTCAAAGTGGTGAGAGGAGATTGAGAATTGAAGGTTAGTTTCACTTAGAGCTCGGATATTCGGGGAGTTTGTCAGGAGAAAGGTTTCTACGTCGTTGATGTTGGTTCTAAGTCCTCGGATATTTGTGAATGCGAGCTTCAAGGGCGGAGGCAAAGATGTGTTTTTTGTTGGGTGTCTGGTTTAGGTTTGCTTTTATTTCTTTGTAATGACATGTTTGTTTTGATTATAGAGTGGGTTGGTCAAGGTAGGTACTTGTTTGGTGCCAATAAGATCACACAACCAGTCCATTAGTCACGACCTGGTCCATGGGGGTTGTGGCCTCGGGAAAGCCCACCGGAGATAATTGCAGGGTCCCTTTCCATGTGCGACATGGCACATACAACTACCCACGGTATTATGCAACTGATGATGGAGCAGCCGTTCTTGGCGCTAGCCAAGAGTTTGGGCTCCTTCCTGTCAGTCGGAAACAGCAGCCAGACAAGCTGTCTAACCTGTACCCTCAACCTGTCGGAACAAGAGAGACCCAGACTGGTCATGTAAGACTTAGTGACGAAAAAACTTTCTAGAAGTTGCCCAAATAGAGAGAAAGAGAACGGCGTTCATTGTCCTAGTAAGGAAACAAGGCTAGGCACTGAGTGTTTAGAGGCGTCCCAGCGCTGTTACCTCTGCGCCGTACTACTAAACAAAGAAGGAGTGCGAGGCCCGGCGATAGGCAGAACCTATCTACTCCTTAAGCAATTGTAGGTTTGCAAACCGGATATTTTGTTCGAGATTCCAACTCTAGGAAGGTTGTCGATCAGGACTAAGGAGGCCTCCCTCCCCAACAGTTTACTGCCACGGCGTAAGTAGCTGGTAGCAAGGTTTTTTTGTCAGATTTCCTTCTCTTAGATGGATGGCCTTACAAGGTCTTACAGATCCAACACTCCAAGAGGGGTAAAGATAGCCTGCGCCCGTGTACTAGTCGGGTATTTCCTAGCTCCCGCAGGTTAAAAAAAACAAATAAAAACTTCCATATATATATATATATATATATGTACATATGTAGATTGTATACTAAAAAGGGAACAGAAAGTTGATGATAGGTTTCCCTCTCGCAAGTAAGTATAAATAAAAGAAATGAGAAAGAGAGGCAAAACTTCAGGCCAGCGTCGAATTTCAAGAATTTCTTCAGTGGGAAATCAATAGACATGCAATTAGACAGTAAAATATGGAAAAAAGAATAAAGAATAAAATAAGAAAAAAAGAAAGTGCTTATCTTTCCATCTGACTAACATTGAGAAGAAGCTGGTCGGTCGGGTGTTTTGTCTCAAATGACTACAGAAATAGGAGAGTCACCTTTTTGAGGAAGAAATTTGGCGGGAGGGGGGTATCTTTTCAAGCAGTTGGGAAGACATTTTGCTTTTTTTTTTCGCTACCATAGCTAGTAAGGACATCAATTCTCTTCTTTTTTTTTTTTAAATTTATTGTTCGCATATCATTGACCGAGTACATAGGGATTATTTGGAATATATGTTTTGAAATAGTGAAAGAAATCATTACGACTGCCTGCCTCGTCTATTAGTATTGATACGTTAGAAAAAACTAGATTAATTAAATAATTAGTCAGCCAGCGTGGGATTTCAAGAATTTCTTCAGTGGGAAAATCAATAGACATGCAATAAGACAGTATATATCAATAATTAAACACATTTAAGTCAAACACAGAATTAAGTAGATTCATATAAGACACATTGAAATTTGGAGATAATGGTGAGTAGTAGAATATGGAAAACAAAAATAAAAATTAAAAAAAAAAGAATAAAGAATAAAATAAGAAAAAAAGTCGCTTAACTTTTGATGGGCTTCATTCCTGAAAATTATATAAAAATTGACTGACTCTACCACTAATCCTAAGTCGGAGGGGGGGGCTGCCACTTGGACTTAGAGTTAGTGACGGGAGAAATCATTTTATTTACACCTATTCAGGAATTAAGCTCTTCCTTCAAAAGTTAAGCGACAAGCAGCCATATGTTCTTAGTGTGTGTAAAGACCGCTTCAGACAAAATAACATTTTGAAATAAAAAGAACTTTGACAGTTTCAGCACGTTAAAAGTATACAGGTCGGTAGATAATTAAATTCTACTGCGTTTAGTATAAATCATTTCTTGTTTTTTTTTTTTTTGTTATTTTTACGATTTCTTGACTGTTAACTATTCTGCACATTTACCGAGTGAGTAAATACTTATGCCGACCCTGTTTTATGACTCGGCACACCTTAAAAAAAAAGAAGATATTTAATCATTAAACATCTAAGCCCTTGTCATGCTATAAACCCCACACGCGTGCACGGTGGTTTCGTCAACCGCTCAGGTGTGACACTCTGGTCCCAGTGACAGATTGTGACTCCCACTCATGCCGATCGTCGTAGTGCCAATAAAAAAATATATACATCGAAATTCCTCTAGGCCGGGATGGCGACGATGATGATGATGACATCGCCGATCTTGTCATCTCGTCCAACTCCCACGTTGAAACTGTTTATATCAGCGAGCGATCACTGGGCGAACCGCAACCGGTTGGCTCTGTGAGGGCGAAAGATCATTCAAAGCAGAACAAAATGAAAAGAACAATGTTCAATAACTCGGTCTGGGTTTTTTGTATAAAAGAGTAATTATTAATAAAATAAAAGAATTGATTTTACATTGGATTAATGTCTATCGTATTCGTAAATGCCTTTAGCAAAAGGTTGTGTTGTCTCTAAGTTATTTCATTGGTTCTCTGTGTGTGTGAATTCGTGTCTAAGTCGCTAATCAACAGGCGAAGGCGACGGTGGGGATTTTGTCCGGTTTTCTTTTCTTTGACGCACGTCCAACTCTCTCTGGCTCTGTACTGCCGTGTGTGAAAAACGCACATTCTTTTATTGAAGATGTCTATCATCATACACCCCCTTCTCTGCCATCTTTCTTCCTGCGTCTCTTCCTCTCTCAAGGACGGGCGCCTCACTTCCCTCTTCCCTAAAATAAATGGAATTTTCTTTTTATCCCATTGTTATCGCCAAAACAAACGCTTTCTCATTCTGTCATATGGCCGAAGGCGCTCTGCCGTAATTAACGATGACAAGCCCAAATAACTATCTGCCAAATCCAAGCAGCCCTCCCAGAATCGTGAATCCAAAACATATCATTTACTCAAACAATAATATTTTCTTATTGATATTATTAGAATTAAATTTAAGATCATGGATTTTCATAATCTTTACTTCCCATCTGGCAACTGTCTTCTCGTTTCTGGTGGCAATCGGTTCTGACTGAAAAACACGACTCCACCAGACTAACTGACGCCTCGTTCCTGTTGTTTGAATAAGTTCGTTTCTACGTCAAATATATACTAGTTTTATATCTCCACTTCGTCTCGACGCAGGGCCTAGCATCACCACCAAGATGTATACTAGCACGTAACCAGGGTACACGATCCCCATGGGGCCCCGGATACTTTGTCACATCGTCGACCCTGTTTATGACTCGGCACTCCTAATAAAACCGGATGTGACAGAAACAGATTTTTTTCTCTCTGCGCATTTTGTCACTCGATGCAACAAATCAGATCTCATCAAAACGTCGCACTAGGAGCAGCTCACAAACAATATAAAAGGCCATTGGGGGGTGTCCTTTGCCCCCCCTCGACCGCACGGACCTTTGTCAGACATTAGGGCACCAGAATGACGACAACAATCCAGCAGCAGCTACCTTCTCGCCTCTTTCTAAAACTTGAGTAGTTGAGGTTGTAGAGTAGTGGTTGTTACATACTTGGCCTTTTGGCCAAAATCAAAGTGTAGTATCTGTTTTCATTTCAGCTTTTTTGCCATGATTCTTGGCCTTTTGGCTTTTGGCTAAGATCAAAGTGTAGTATCTGTTCCGATGGATACTGCACCCCATAGACTGGTATTGTCTTTCCCTTCGGGGCTTGATTTACACCTGTCTATGGGATGGTCCTGTGCAGTTCTAGGAGGTCCACCCTCCCAGGCTTTACCTCCCCTCTTTGGGGAGGAGTAAGTTAATTGCTTACTGCCTGAGGCGCCCCTACCGGCGAATGCCGACGGGGCTGCCCAGGCAATTTTTAATGGCCAGAGTGCTCACCTTCTCAAGCGCTGGCTTTTCAAATCCCACTTTCCGACCTTGTGTCCCATATTCCTATTGTGGGTAGGGGTTAAATAACGGCCTTTTGGCTAAGATCAAAGTGTAGTATCTGTTCCGATGTTCGTGAGTTTGTTTCCGCCTCTCGTCACCATGATGATATCGTGATGCCGAGAGGAAATTCCACGTTCGTCTACAGGTTCTCTGTTTTTGACTTTCTGGGCGCACTTGATTCTACAAAGATTCAGAGAACCAATGCCAATAACAGAATTAAGCAGCCAAAAAAGTAATACGATGCCAATTGATAAAAATTAAATTTACATTTTGAAAATTAAATATTTTCCAAAATATTTAATTTTCAAAATCTGAAACGCTATGAATAAAAGGCTTTTTTTAATTTGTTTTTAAAATAAATTATTAATAATTGGAAATGTTACGGATCTGGATACATAAAAACACACACAAAAATTTAAGATTTCAAATCGTCCAATTTTAAAAGAAATTCAACTTGGATCAATTGTAGTTGAGGCACCCCAAAAGAACACATTTTGCTGTGACATGGATTTTAAAAACTTTTGCTTCCAGTTGAATCATAAACAAAACAATATCTACATTTATCGTTTTGCTTTTGCAGATTTTTTATTTAGAAAAGAAACGGTTAGGGTTAGGGTATTAACAAAAAGTTTTACTATTTAAAAAAAAAACGGTTAGGTATTAACAAAAAGTTTTACTATTTAAAAAAAAACGGTTAGGTATTAACTAACTAGGGTTAGGGTTAAGGTTAGGTATTAACTAACTAGGGTTAGGGTTAATTATTGCTCTGTTGTTGGAGATTTCACTTGGATTCCGATCTGAAGGAATTCCTGTGACATGAACGACACTCAGAAAATACCCTTTTCAAATTGCGTCACAACATTTTCGCACAAAATCCACTTATTTAAATGTTTTTTTTTAATTCATTTGTTTCGTTTAATAAAAAGTTTGTAAATAAACCTTTTTTTAAAAAATCTTTTTGGTCAATTCGTCGTTTCACAGCCAAAATGGCGGACAATGAATCATCTGCATTTTTATCGACCTCACAAATGAGTAAGTAAACCCAAATAAATTGTTTGGGACTAATTTCAAATTTACCTTAAATTATCTTAAAGGAAATACAGTTGGGAAATTAGTCCCAAACAATTTATTTGGGTTTACTTACTCATTTGTTAAGTCGGGAAAAATCGGAAAAATGCCGCCGATTAATTGTCTGTCATTTTGGCTGTGAAACGACAAATTAACCATTATTTTAAATAAATTTCCAAAGTTCACAAAACAAAAAATAAAGCTTTATTTTTAAATTAAAAAGGTGTGTATAACAAAACTTGCTTATAAATAAAATAAATTAAATTGTATTTTTTAGGATTTTATTAAAACTTTTTGTAAATAAACCCCTTTTTTTAAATATTAAAACTTTTTGTAAATAAACCCCTTTTTTTAAATAGTAAAACTTTTCATAAATAAACCCCTTTTTTTAAATATTAAAACTTTTTGTAAATAAACCCCTTTTTTTAAATAGTAAAACTTTTCATAAATAAACCCCTTTTTTTAAATAGTAAAACTTTTTTTAAATAAACCCCCCTTTTTTTAAATAGTACAACTTTTTGTAAATAAACGCCCTTTTTTAAATAGTAAAACTTTTTGTAAATAAACCCCTTTTTTTAAATAGTAAAACTTTTTGTAAATAAACCCCTTTTTTTAAATAGTAAAACTTTTTGTAAATAAACCCCTTTTTTTAAATAGTAAAACTTTTTGTAAATAAACCCCTTTTTTTAAATAGTAAAACTTTTTGTAAATAAACCCCTTTTTTTAAATAGTAAAACTTTTTGTAAATAAACCCCTTTTTTTAAATAGTAAAACTTTTTGTAAATAAACCCCTTTTTTTAAATAGTAAAACTTTTTGTAAATAAACCCCTTTTTTTAAATAGTAAAACTTTTTGTAAATAAACGCCCTTTTTTTAAATAGTACAACTTTTTGTAAATAAACCCCTTTTTTTAAATAGTACAACTTTTTGTAAATAAACCCCTTTTTTTAAATAGTAAAACTTTTTGTAAATAAACCCCCTTTTTTAAATAGTAAAACTTTTCGTAAATAAACCCCCTTTTTTAAATAGTAAAACTTTTCGTAAATAAACACCCTTTTTTAAATAGTAAAACTTTTTGTAAATAAACCTCCTTTTTTAAATAGTAAAACTTTTTGTAAATAAACCCCCTTTTTTAAATAGTAAAACTTTTTGTAAATAAACCCCCTTTTTTAAATAGTAAAACTTTTCGTAAATAAACACCCTTTTTTAAATAGTAAAACTTTTTGTAAATAAACCTCCTTTTTTAAATAGTAAAACTTTTTGTAAATAAACCCCCTTTTTTAAATAGTAAAACTTTTCGTAAATAAACCCCTTTTTTTAAATAGTACAACTTTTCGTAAATAAACCCCTTTTTTTTAATAAAAAGATTTGCAATGGCAAAGTTATAAATGTACGTATTGTTTTGTTCATATATCAACCAGAAGTTTTAAAAAATCGGTGTCAGGGCAAAATGTGTCCTCTTGGTCGTTGCTCATTCTGGGGTGCCTCAAGTATATTTGATCCTCAGCCTCTTACCACTCCTCCTTTTACACGATGTTTATTTCGTTTCAAAATCTGCAAAAAGTCCTCAGCTGCATTCCGTAAGTGCAAAAACATCGGCAATTGCGTCTTTTCAGCAAGATCAAACTGTTTTTCAAAATATCTAAAATTAAAATAAATAATTAAAAAACACATCTATCATCGAATTTAGAATCAAGAAATTAAATTCTTAAACGAAGATTAGAATAATTCTTTAAATGTAACGGAAGATCTTTCGTTTATAACAAACTTATTGTCGAGTGGTTGTGGTGTTTGTTGAGAGTGTCGAGACAGAAGATAGCCATTTTGTAGAGTCGGACGTGTCTGACTTGAATAACAAAAAGGTCACCAGAGTTAAAAAAAAAAACGTCTTTTCTACAATAATATAAATATGTCTTTTATTTAACTGGAACAAGAATACAGGAACGTAAACAAGTAAGTTGAAAATCTTTTGGCTAAGATCAAAGTGTAGTATCTGTTCCGATGGATACTACACCCCATAGACCGGTACCGTCTTGGCTTTCGGGCCATGTATTCCGCCGCTCTGAGAGATTATCTTGTGCAGTTCTAGGAGGTCCACCCTCCCAGGCTTTGCCTTCTCACCCTCTGAGAAAGGGGTTAGTTTATTGCGGATCGCCTGAGGTGCTCCTATCGAGAAATGCCGACGGGGCTGCCCAGGCATTTTTTGACGGCCAGAGTGCTCTTCCTCTAGGACGCTGGCTTTTCAAATCTCACTTTCTCGACCTTGTGTCACATCTTACCACTGTGGGAGAGAAATAAATATCAAGCCATGAACGTCTTTTTGGCTAAGATCAGAGTGTAGTATCTTACCACTGTGGGAGGTAGATAAATACCAAGTTGAGTTGCTGGGGCGGCAGGTATCATCGTAGAAATGTAATATAGTTCCAGTTGGTCGTGAGTTTGTTTCCGCCTCTCGTCACCATGATGATCGTGATGCCGAGAGGAAATTCCACGTTCGTCTACTTTGAAGTCTCGACTCGAACTGATTTGTATTTGTTATGGAAAATAGCCGCGCAAAATTTAGTATGAGCATGCACAGTGATGTGCTAATAGTCTGTGCATCAATGCGTGAGTTTGGATATGCCTGTTTTTTTGCCAACAAAATCACAACTTATTATAACGCAAAGGA
Organism: Sepiola atlantica; assembly: GCA_963556195.1. Taxonomy (NCBI): domain Eukaryota; kingdom Metazoa; phylum Mollusca; class Cephalopoda; order Sepiida; family Sepiolidae; genus Sepiola; species Sepiola atlantica. The sequence goes on from OY744526.1 coordinate 2,090,557, forward strand.
TTGCATTTTTTTTTTCCCGAAATCGTTCCTGACAAGGCATGAAGCCACTTGATGTAAGGTGCTAAAAAGAAGAAAAAAATGCTACTCAAAGTCACCATTTTACTTGGTGTGCGTGCCACCTTTGTTGTGTTAGGTGGTCAGTGTACCAATGCCACCAACATAGATAATGCCAATATAGTTGTCCTGCCCCCGAACCAATGTCATATACACTGCCTTTTAAGACTTTCTACTCTGAATCTTTTGTAAAGGAGTGTAGAAGGTTGACCTTCCGTTTACTTTCGGCAGTCTCGTAACTCTCCCTTCCCTTGTCTTTTAGTCCTCACATTCCATGAGCAATGTTTGTGACAAAAAGGGAAGAATTGCTGTTTTCTCGGTCGCAATCTATCCATCTAACAAAGGAGAGTAGGAAGTTGACCGTGGGTTTACTTTCGGCAGCTCGTTACTCTCGCTTCCCTTATTTTGTCTTTTAGTCCTCACATTCCATGAGCGATGTTTATGACAAACATTGCTGTTTTGGGGGGTCGGAATCTGTCCATCTAACACTTATCGTTGAGTATTTCCTAAAACGGCCCTTAGTTGCGTCGTGTGACCCTTGCTTCATGAATCCGGAAAAAGACTGTGCATTCGGGATGTTACCATAAAAGATAAGGCATTTCAGTTCATTAAGGTTTATGCGCCCAATATCCATGCAGAGCTTGCTCCCTTTTTTCGACGGATCGAGCAGTTCATGAATACAACTCAGACAGTTATCTTAGTGGAAGACTGGAATGCGGTCCTGGATCCCGATATAAATTGCAATCGTTCTAGGGGTACTAACAAAAATCGCGTTTTGTGAATTTCTCGATAAGTTTGATCATAGCAGCAAATTCCGGAATGAGAAGCCCTGTGAGGTAGTATGGACTTGGACAGATAGTTGCGGCTTCGGTTCGGTACAACTTTCGAGTTATATTGACCTGTTCAAAGTAAGCGAGTCAGCATAGAATTATTAGAATGTCCGAGTTTTCATAATATAGTTTATTCGGATCATAGACTTGTTCAGGTTCATGAAAACTTAGATAGACCTAAGCCTAGGTTAGCTGGTTACTGGAAGCTCAACACTTTGTTGTCCGATGTGAACAGCTACCGGGAACAACTATTACCAACCTTACAGCGGAAATTGACGGGTGCTGTGATTGGGAATAGAAAGTGGGTTCACTTGAAGAAATTAATTAGGTTCTTTACTGCCGATTTTAGCTGACAACTCAATCTAGCAACTAAGGTTGCTAAAGTGGCGCTAGAGTCGAGATTAGATCGGGCAGTGGAGACGGGGGATTCAGCTAAAGTTACTATAATTAAGACGAAGCTGGCCTTCTTGGCTATCCAGGAAGACCAAGCTTTAGTAATTAGAGCTAGATTAAAGAGGATGCCCCAGGAAGCAACAAATATGGCCGCTGAATTGCGTGTAGAAGAGCATCGACATGCTACCAATCAACATATCGCACGTGTCTCGGCCTTTTGGCTAAGATCAAAGTGTAGTATCTGTTCCGATGGATACTGCACGCCTGTCCTGTGCAGTTCTAGGAGGTCCACCCTCCCAGGCTTCGCCTCCCCTCTTTGGGGAGGAGTAAGTTTATTGCTTACTGTCTGAGGCGCCCCTACCGGGGAATGCCGACGGGGCTGCCCAGGCAATTTTTAAATGGCCAGAGTGCTCACCTCTCGAGCGCTGGCTTTTAACCCCACTTACTCGACCCAAGCTGTGGTCACATCTTACTTGTGGGAGTAAAATAAAACTGGCCTTGTGCCTAACTCCTAGCGAAGGAGTAAATAAATATCGCACGTGTCTCATTGCCGGATGGGTGTCTCGTGACCACAAATGAAGGTATTCTGGAGGCGTTTTATTCTCATTTCCAGCATTTTTTCACCAAAAAAATCGAAAGTTGCATAACAGAGGAAGAAGTGGATCAGCCTTAATAAGTCTTCTGGGATCGATGGTTTGTCCTACGATGTGTATTTGAGGATATCGCACATTTTTGTTCCTTTGCTGACAGCTTTATTTAACTCGTGGTTTAGGAACGGGCCTATTCTCCAGTACTTTACGATGGGTATCGTGAGGATTTTACGCAAAAGCAAAAATGATGGGGATGGAATATAGATAATTTTGATTTATTTATCGTTGTAATAATTAACATAAACATTGGATACTTTTCACTTCATCGATTGCTGACGCATCTCACGACTGGACAACTTTTTCAGCTCTTTCAATTTCTCGTATTTGGACTGTCACTCATCACCTGGATTAATCTTCAGTCAACCTTCTGGACTTCTTTCCTGATTATGTTTTTTTTAAATGTATGACTTGGATGGATTGTATAGATTTAACAAAAAAGTGTGTCTTTGGGTTGATATATTTGACGTTATATATTTTTATGTATTTTTGTATATATTTTTAGATATTTTCAAAGTGTAATTTTATTACCTGTAGTAGTATAACTGCGGTAATGGTCCTCTGAAGAGAAGAATTATCTTTGAAAACTCATGAGCTAAGGACTTAAGGATACTTTAAGATACTTTGAATTATAATAAAATTTGATTGACACCATATTTTATTACTTCATTTTATATTATAATATTAATGCTCTATCCAGTATATTGAGCTTCAGTTTTTATCCGGATGTTTCACTAATTATAAGATATTAGTTGACGCTTATATCTTTTGTTGGATTGCTTTATATATATATATATATATATATATATATATATATATATATATATATATATATATATATAACTTTTTACACGCACATTCTCACTCTCCATTACTTAATATTTTTTTAAATTTTGAATTTTGGCTTTTCCACTGGCAACTTATCTATCTATGTAATTCCTCTGATGATAAGATTTTAACCTTTGAAAAGCCTTGGCTTAAGGAAAGAATAATAAACATGTTTTTACCGATGTTATGTATATTATATTTCTTCAGCTGCATTTGCCCAGGATTGAACTCAGCACCTTGGGATTACGAGATGGATTACGTGCACTTGCATATATTTCCGTTAAAGTAAAATTACTGGGTTTTCTTGTCCACGTGACTTTTTAATTTAAATGCGTTCTCTTTATTTTACCATATATACGTTCTTGGCCTCTGCCTTGTTGGCATTGTAGTTTTGAATTAATTGAATAAAGCCTTAGAAAAGGTTTTTCTATTCGTGTCTTCTTTTTACATTACAATTTATTCAATTAATTCATTTACTAAATTTCTCATGGATAAGATTATTCGTCTGGACAAGTTTGATATATCTTCTGCAGACCCTCAGGCTGGCAAGCTCTGGAGACTATGGTACCGTAATTTTACTTATTACTTATCTACTATTGCTTCTTTAAATCCAGACAAACTCGAAGTCCTTTATTTAAACATTGGTGCTACCGTTGCTGACATTATCGAGGGTTGTTCTGGATTCCAACATGCTGTTGAATTGCTGAAAAGTGTTTATGATAAGTCTCCAAGCGTTATTCATGCTAGACATTTGCTTTCTACACGTCTACAACAGGAAAATGAGTCTGTAGACCAGTACCTTCAGGCCTTGAACCGACTTTCCGCAGACTGTTGCTTCAAAGATGTTACTGCTACTACTTACAGAGATGAATCTGTCCGTGATTCATTTATACGTGGTCTCCGGTCTTCCGTAATACGTGCCAGACTACTTGAAAATGATACGTTAAATCTCAAGGAGGCTACTCAATGTGCTAGAGCTTTAGAACAGGCTCATTTTCGTGCTGAGTCATACGCTTCTCAGATTGGACCTACCGTTGCTGCTACCACGACTAAAAATGTGTTTACTGATTCTGTCGAGGAGGCCACTATTACTGCTCCTATGGAGTGTGAATCTGTACAATTGTCTGCTGCCCTTCCTGCTCATGGAAAGTGCTACAACTGCGGAGGGAAACGTCACATTAAGGATGATCGCCGCCACTGTCCTGCCCGCGATAAAGTATGTCGAAACTGTGGCAAACTCGGCCATTTTGCCAAAGTTTGCCGTTCTACCACATCTACACCTTCACGTTCCACCTCAGCTATTATAGTAGCCCGTGCTAAAGATGATGATAGGTTCCCTCCTATTACTAAAATTGTAAAATTAAAGGGTAAACGATTAACTGCTCTCATAGACACCGGCAGTTCTGATAACTTTATCAGTGCTCGTATTGTTAAAACAATGAAACTGTCTACTTCTAAACGGAATTCCGTAATTTCCATGGCATCATCGGCCATTTCCCTCAAGTTATCTGAATATTGTACTGAGGACGTTATCTTCAATGGTTACGAATATAAAGAAATTGACTTCACAGTACTTCCTGATTCCTGTATGGATATTATACTCGGAGTGCCCTTCTTAAAACTACACCAGAGTATCACTATTTCTTTTGGAGGGTCTCAGGATATTCTAAAAATCTGCGCTTTAACCAAAATCAGTTGTGCACCCGTTAAATTGTTCCGAAACTTGACCCGTGATTGCAAACCTATTGCTACTGGGTCCCGAAATTACCGTGCGGAGGACTCTCGATTCATTGAAAAAGAAATTCTACAAATGCTTGAGGATGATATAATTGAACCAAGTTACTCTCCGTGGCGCGCTCAAATTGTTGTGACTTCGTCAACTAATAAAAAGAAACGATTGGTAGTCGATTTCTCCCAAACTATTAACCGTTTCACCTTACTTGATGCATACCCCTTGCCACGAATTGGGGATCTCGTTGACCAAATAGCCCAGTATCGTATCTTTAGTATAATTGACTTGTCCAAAGCATACTATCAGATTGAAATTTGCCCTGAAGATCGCCCCTATACGGCCTTTCAGGCTGGAAACCGTCTGTACCAATTTAAACGAATACCCATGGGGGTCACAAACGGGGTTTCTGCCTTTCAACGATTTATGAATTCTTTCATTTCTGATAACAAATTACCTGGAACCTTCTCGTATATAGATGATATAACTATTTGCGGTAAAACCCAGGAGGAGCATGACGTCAATTTGGAGTATTTCTTAAAAGCTGCCTCGACATACAACCTCGAAATAAACCGGGAAAAATCAAAGTTTTCACTTCGTTCTATTAACGTGCTTGGATACCAAATTTGTAACGGAACTCTTCAACCTGATCCAGAGCGTTTGAGACCTCTTTTGCAAATGCCTCCCCCTTCCGATTCAAAATCGTTAAAAAGGTGTCTTGGTATGTTTGCTTACTATGCGAAATGGATACCTAAGTATTCATACAAAATTCGTCCACTGGTCGAAAATAAACAATTCCCTATGCCTCCTATAGTTGTAAATTCTTTCGAAAAACTCAAGAAAGACATTGCTGAATCATCCGTAAAAGTTATTGATGATGAATTGCCGTTTATTATTGAAACCGATGCCTCAGAAAAGGCTATCGGAGGCACTCTTTTACAAGCTGGGAGACCTGTAGCATTCTTTTCTCGGTCGTTAAACCTCTCTGAAATGCGACTTCATATAGTCGAAAAAGAAGCATATGCCATAGTCGAATGTGTTCGTAAATGGAGAGATCTCATTGTTGGGAAACATTTTACTATTATTACTGATCAACAAGCCGTATCTTTTGTGTTTAAACCTGCTAATCGTGGAAAAATTAAAAACGATAAAATTATACGGTGGAAAATGGAACTTCTTCCCTTTTCATATGATATAAAACACCGTCCCGGGAATGAAAATATTGTCGCTGACACATTATCCAGAGTATGTGGTGCTGCTGTTTCTTCCTTGGAGGAACTAAAATCAATTCATGATTCCTTAATACATCCTGGAGTACAACGCTTTTGGCATTTTGTAAGGTCACAAAATTTGCCATATTCACTTGATGAAATCCGACGTGTGACATCTCAATGTACTACTTGCGCCAAAATAAAACCCCAATTCTTTACTTCTACTAATAATATTCTTATCCGTTCTACTGCTCCATTCCAGCGTCTTTCTGTCGATTACAAAGGACCTATCCCGGCATCTTCATCAGGTTGCCGTTACATATTTACAGTCGTCGATGAATACAGTCGATTTCCGTTTGCTTTCCCTTGTCGTGATTGCTCCTCTCAAACCGCGATTCAGTGCCTGGTGAATATTTTTTCTATTTTTGGACTTCCCTCATTCATCCATTCCGATCGAGGAACTTCGTTTATGTCGGAGGAATTCAAACAATTTTTGCTGCGACTTGGAATTGGATCCAGTAACACTACTGCGTATAACCCAAGAGGTAACAGCCAATGTGAGCGCTATAACGGCATTATTTGGAACACCATCTTATTAGCTTTGGGATCAAAACGGTTACCCATTAGCGCTTGGCAGGATGTTCTACAGGATGTTTTACAAACTATTCGCTCTCTACTATGCACCTCCACAAATGCTACGCCTCACGAACGCATGTTCAATTTTAAAAGGCGCTCTTCCACTGGCACTGCATTACCTGTTTGGCTCTGTGAGCCTGGGGAGGTGTTATTAAAGCGATTTGGTAACAGGAGTAAATATGACCCGATCGTTGAGGTAGTGGAACTCCTCGAGGCTAACCCTACACATGCAAGAATACGATATCATGATGGCCGGGAAGATTCAGTAGCACTAAGACATTTAGCACGTTTTCCACGCTCGGGTCGATCTCAAGATTCTGCTGAAAACGTTCTACCTGACATGGGCCCTTTGCCTGATACAAGTTCCACAAATACTCCTTCACCTAGGAAAAGTTATACAGAAAATGAATTAGTGAATCAGAATTCAGAGAATCAACCTTCCCAGAGATATGGTGCTTCTGATAGTGAACTACTTCCCCGCCGGTCTAGCAGGATTCGCAAACCAGTCCAGCGTCTGGATTTATAAAACTTTCTGATAACAATCTCTGTTACAAGTGGGGGAGAATGTTATGTATATTATATTTCTTCAGCTGCATTTGCCCAGGATTGAACTCAGCACCTTGGGATTACGAGATGGATTACGTGCACTTGCATATATTTCCGTTAAAGTAAAATTACTGGGTTTTCTTGTCCACGTGACTTTTTAATTTAAATGCGTTCTCTTTATTTTACCATATATACGTTCTTGGCCTCTGCCTTGTTGGCATTGTAGTTTTGAATTAATTGAATAAAGCCTTAGAAAAGGTTTTTCTATTCGTGTCTTCTTTTTACATTACAACCGAGTACACCTTTCATTGAACAATCGAAGTTGAAATAAATTTGTCATTCGTACATGTTTATCCCTCTTCTTTCATCTCTCTCTCTCTCTCTCTCTCTCTCTCTCTCTCTCTCTCTATATATATATATATATATATATATATATATATATATATTATTTCATTTTTCGATTTCTCGACTGTTAACTATGCCAACTGATCGTATTTCAACTGACCACTGTGGAGTGATTGGCTCTGCCACGCGCGACTTCCTCGTCAGCTTTGGTCTATTAATGACGCGCAACACTGGAGACAATCGCGAATTGTCTTGGCTTTACGAGCGCCTCTCTATCACTATTATTCGTGGAAACGCCTCGGCCTGCCAAGCCATCCAGGCATCCGAAGAAAACTATTGACTGTGATACGATTATATATAAGGAATCGGGATTTCTTGCTACTGAACTAAACAATGTCCAAGTGACGAATAAGGGGTGTATGGGTATCTTTTACAATAATCCGCAGAGTCGCTAACGGGGTCCAAAAAAACGAACGAGAACGTAGTATAGATGGGTTTTTATTAGATGTAAAAAAAAATTTCTTGCATTTTTTTGGGCACGGATTTTTACTAAATAAAATGGCGTCTCGGCCTTACCTCATTACGATACCCCCCCCTCCCTTGTCTTGTCCAATGTTCGTGTGACAAAAATATTGATTTCTATTAAATAGCAGTTTTTATTTACTCCTCCCCAGGAGTTATGCACAAGGCCAGTTTTATCTTACTCCCACAAGTAAGATGTGACCCAAGATCGGGTCGAGAAAGTGGGGTTTGAAAAGCCAGCGCTCGAGAGGTGAGCACTCTGGCCATTTAAAAATTGCCTGGGCAGCCCCGTCGGCATTCCCCGGTAGCGGCGCCTCAGACAGTAAGCAATAAACTTACTCCTCCCCAAAGAGGGGAGGCAAAGCCTGGGAGGGTGGACCTCCTAGAACTGCACAGGACAGGCGTGCAGTATCCATCGGAACAGATACTACACTTTGATCTTAGCCAAATAAATAGCAGTTGGAACGGTTTAAAAATACAAACAAATAAGTGGGAAATAACTTTTATCGGCTACAGTTACTTTTGTTTGTTGTATATTTGTTTTTTGAGCGTTTTCACTCTGCGGATTATTGTAAAAGTTACCCGGGATTTATTAATGAACATTTTGAAAGAAAGGGCATCTTTTACGAGACTCAGCAGAGTAAAAACGCTAAAAAAACAAATTTACAACAAATAAAAGTAACTGTAAGCTGTAAAAGTTAGTTTCAAACTTGCATGTGCTATTTGTTTGTATTTTAAACCCGTTTGAAGTGCTATTTATTAGAAATTTATATTCGACAGACGGTTTTCGAAGAATTCAAAATGGCCGCTCTACGTAATAATATCGAGTGACTGGCCGCTATTTTTCTATGAGAAAGTAGATGTTTTAAAAAACAAGAAATTTTTTTTTAACATCTAATAAAAAGCCATTTATACTACGTAAAAATACAAACAAATTACATAGGTAAGTAGAAAAATGTCTATTCTAGACATAAGTCAACTTTACTTGTTGCAAATTTATGTTTTTAAACTCTTTCTCGTTCTTTTTTTGGACCCCGTTCGCGCCTCTGCTGAGCGTCGTAACATATACCCGAAAGAAATTTCATTATTCAGTTATAAATATTTAAAAACAGGTTTCCTTTCGTAGAAATTGTTTGAAATGTTGGCAATGTCGCGAAAAGACAATTTTGATCCTTTTTTTTGAAAGATTAAAAAGGGAAGTAACTCTGTTTTCATCGACCACAAACGAACGGACGAACCAGCAAGACATCAGTTGCAAGGAAGTGTTTTCCGTAAGTAACTTATGTCGTTTCTCTCTGCGCGACATTTTTACGGTTAGTTTGCACATTTCCCATTTCAGCTTTCTCTGTTTAAAACTCCATTTTAATGGTGCATTCGTCTCGCTCTCATTTAGGCTGAAAATGATCTTCCAAAATCGAAAGGCGAGCAAAAAAATACGCGACCAAAACTCATGACACTTAAAGCGTAATTCGCTCAAAGTTTTGATTTTGTTATTAAATAAAATAGAAATCATTCAAAATTTCCTAAATTAATATTTAATTTATTTATTAATTTTAATTTTTATTTTTAAAAACTAATTTTGAGGAAACGTGTTTTACATTTTTGTTGTAACAATCGCAATTATATTGACGATTTAGAATCTTATTGAGTTGATTTGAGACGACGAGAAACATTATTTATATTTGATGGCTTTTTTTTTAGTCTTTCGTTGAATTTAATACAAAGTATATTTTTCTTACATAAAATGTAATCTTTATATTATTAAAATCGCTTCTCGTATGTCTGTGTATCTCGCCTCGACGTGACTTACACATTTCTTTTATTTCCTATTTATCGATTGCTCATTGCAATTAAAAAGAAATTCAATAGGGTAAAGTGGTAAATTTGTCGTTTCCCAGCCAAAATGGCGGACACTGCATTTTTTCGACCTCACAAATGTGTGAGTAAACCCAAATAAATTGTTTTGGCCTAATTTCAAATTTACCTTAAATTATTTTAAATGAAAATACTGTTGGGAAAGTAGTCCCAAACAATTTATTTGGGTTTACTTACTCATTTGTGAGGTCGGAAATAAAATCAGAAAAATAGTATAGTTAACAGAACGAAACAGGGGTGAAAAAACCAAACAAAACAAAAGTGCAACAAATAAATATTACCAAAGGCAAGATAAGTTACTCTTCTATCTACTTGGATGAGTTTTTTTATTTTTTAACTTATTTTAAAGCGTTTTTTTTTTTGTAAAAGCGAACATAGTATTCAGTTAAAACGTAAAAGAAGATGGCGTCGATAAGCAATGCACGTGTACCCCATGGCCCCTGATAATCGCTCAAACATCGAAAATTAAACAAAATACTGTTAGAATATTACATTTTCTCACGATTGGTTACATTTATTAGATGTGTTTCTACTAGAATTTTGTTTACTTTCGATTTTTAAACGATTATCAGGGGTACACGTGCATTGCTTATCGACGCCATCTTTTTCGTTCTAACTGAACAGTTTGTTTTACCCCCCCCCCCCCTAAAAAAAAAACTCCGCTTTAAAATAAGTTAAAACACAAATAAACATATCCAGGTTAGTAGAAGAGTAACTTGTCTTGCTTTTGGTAACCTTTATTTGTTGTTTTATTTTACCCCTTTTTTGTTTTGTTGGCTCTTGTTAAAAATGCCACAAAATCCCGTTTAAAAAATAAATAAATTACGAAATTAAATCCACCGGAATGCATGTCTGTTTCTTCGTTAACAAGTCAGCCATTTTAATCTGTTGTTAATAGTTGAAAAAAAAAAAGAATTTCGAGATTTGAAAGGAATTTGGAAGTATTTAAACTGTCGAATAGAAAGTTATTCCTGGAAATAATTAATAATAAAAAAGATTATATATATATATATATATAAACCATGCTTTTTTAAATGAGATATCAACAGTCTTATTTGTTTTTTTACCACTTTTTTTTAATCAAATACGTATTATACTTCGTTTTCATAAAATTTCGATAAATTACTTAAACTTCCCTGAATTAAGCTATTAAAAATAGTTTAATCTGTAAAATAATTAATTTTAAGTTAAAAAAAAAAAAAAACTATTTCCGCTTTTTCTTGTTATGAAGGAACCTCCATGGAAATCCCAATAATATTTTGTTTACTACTACTAAAGGCGGACAAGCATTTTCGAAAAGGTAGTTTCGTCATTTGCCGATTGGGTTAGCATTTTCCTTTTTAATCGGCAGAAATTATATTTATACATAACTAATTTATTTTTTTTAAATAATTAAAAATAAACGGTTATATTGAAGAATTTAGCTTTAAGATGGCTGCCATCAAAACACTGTTTTCTTAATAATCCAAATGAGTTCTAGTTTTATAACAATTTGGTTCAATTAACTTTAACGGCCAAACAATACCGTAATAATATAATTATTATGGTATTCTTAGCCATTAAATTATTAATTGAACAAAATTGTTATAAAATTAGAACTAATTTGATTAAGATAAGTGTTTCGATGGCAGCCATTTTAAAGCTTAAAAGTTCAAGATAACCAACTTTGACCCCCGTCGTTAGGGTTAGAGTCAAAATGGGGGTTAGGGTTCAAGTTAGCGTGGGTCCCAATGTAAAAAAAGTACCTGTGTGTGTATATATATATATATATATATATATATATATATATATATATGTATATATTATAATTAAACCCTCTGTTTCAAATAGTTCGTATGTTTACACCAGTTAAGGGAATATTTTGTAATATCCTGTAAAGGCGATTTGTTTATTTTTCTGTACTAAATTTAATCATTTTATTTACATTTAAAACTGAAGTTAAATGATTCCATTTAAAATGTTCTAATTCAATATTAAAACAGTTATTTTATTTAAAAAAAACCTGTAAAAATGTCTTCTTCCGTCAAGGTTACTTCCAACTCTGTTGTTGCTCTCAATTCTAAGTTATTTCTTGATTCCATGATTTACGCTCCTACAGGATTTCCTTTCTCTGATTTTTGTTTTAATTAAAAAAAATAAGTCGTGCATGTTAAAAAACGCTTAAAAAAATGATGGTGCTTGTATAGACCGACCACCATGGCTGCCCATATTGACTCGGTAAAATCCGGTAACTAGTTAGAACAGCCGAAAAACGAGCGCACATTTCATTATGTGCGCTGGTTCCTTAAACGGAAACCTAAAGATAGAAAACAAAACAAAAAAATACACATTTTGTGAACATTACTATTACCGACATAAATTATTTAAAAAGGAAATACAATCGGGAAATTATTTAAAAGCAGTTTATTCTGTTTACCTACACATTTGTGACCTATTTGCGTAAAAAAAAGAACATACATGTAATAGAAGTTATAAGCCTTTAAAGTTCGCGTAAATACCGATTCTGAGCAAAGTAGCTATCTTTGTTTAGTCACGTGTTTGCGTAAAACAAGATGGCTACTTCGGTCAGAATCGGTATTTACGCGAACTTTAAAGGCTTATAACTTCTATTAAATGTTTTTTTTTTTACGCAAATAGGTCACAAATGAGTCGGTAAACAAAATAAATTGCTTTTAAATAATTTACCGATTGTATTTCTTTTTAAAATAATTTATGTCGGTAATAGTAATGTTCACAAAATGTGAATTATTATTTTTTTTTTTTTACTGATATATTTACATTTTCATTGTATATTTTGTTATAAATTGTTGCGTTTTTATCTTTTTTTTTTTTTAATTCGTTTATATTAAAGCTAGTTAGCTCCTAAGATAGCTGCCAAACTCCATCGACTATTTTTGTATGAATTTTCTTAGCGGTGACAGGACAAATTAATCCACCCTATTAATTTGTGTTTGATTTTTGCGGATTTCTTTTTAATAAACACCGTTTGATTTTCTTTTCTTACAAAACAAAACGGCTTTTCTTCCGTTTTGACCATTTTTACGGATTCATTTTTCTTTTTTCTGTAACATTTGTCGATCGTCTAACTTTTTCGGGTGGTGGGGGGTCAATTTCGTATATAAATTTAACGTAAACTGATCACTCACTTTATGACCATTTTTTTTTTTTTTTTTTTTTTTTTTTTTTTTTGTGTACACTTACCGAGTATGTCGCTAAAGATTTCCGTTTTTATTTATTTTTTAAACCAATATTTAGATTTTAAAGTGGGGGGATCTCTCTCCCGTATAAAATTAACGCTAAGAGGATCTCCAAAACATAACACAGAATCGCTGACGTCACCAGTTTTTGCGTTCTTTGGGAAATCCATACATCCGCGTTACTTTTATTGTTTTTAAATCTCCCTAAAATAAAGTTATACTTATAGGAAGTTGTTTTAAATTAAAATAGTTAGTAATTCGGAAATTGAAGTCCGGCCATCAAAACAGAGCAATCGTACGTTAAGCTTTTGTAACTATGGATGTCCGAAAAGATAATCTCAGTAAAAAAATCTAATGATTTAAAAATCCCTTGACGTTAATTTTATTAAATTTTAAAAAATATTAATAAATAAAAAATTCATGTTTTTAGACACATAGAAATTTTCTTCAAGAAATATGTCTGTAATGAAAAAATTCCATGATGTTAATTTAATTTTTTTTTTAATATAAATAAAAAATAAATTAAAAAAGAATTCTATGATGTCAACTTTATGTAATTTTTTTTATTTAACATTACTTGAAAAAAAAAGTGTAAACATTACTTTTCTTTAATAAATGTTTATTACGTAAACATAAAATAAAAAATTCCATGACTTTTTTATTTAATTTAATTAGTATTAATAAAAAAAGATGGCACTTCTGCATTTCAACCGTCACTTGGACTTAATTTGCTTTCCTCTTTTGAAGGCAGGGGCAGACAACCAACCGGAAGTAACCGAATTAGATGTGTTTATTCAAAATGACAATATTAACAGCGAACAGTGATAATAGCGAACAATGTATCGTTATTGAATAGGAAAATATTTTATTTAATAATTAAAAAATTTATAAAAATAAGAAATTATTATTCTCAAACAGTGATTTTTAAAACGAAAATCCAACAAACAGTCGACATTGGTTTTTTTCATATATATATATATATATATATATATATATATAATTTACAACTTTGATGTTTGATTTTTTTTTTTTTTTTTTTTTCCCCAAATACCCAAAGTTGTCTTATACGGCCTGTGTTGTTTTATCTTCGTGAAAATAGACTTCCGGTTGACTCAGTGGAATGAATGGAACTCATCAATTATTAAGTCCGATTGAAATGCAGAAGTGCCAAAAAGATTGTATATAAAAAAAAAATTCCATTATGTAATTACTTAATCATTGCCTTTTCGGACATCCATAGTTACGTACACTCTGTTTTGATAACCAAAATCAACTTCCGAATTAGCAAATAATTCATTTAAAGATTAAATCATCGAACTCGGAAAGAAACACATTCTTTATCTTGAGATATAAGTACAAAATCCGCTTCTTTCCTTGGCGGGGTTAAATGTTAAATGTTAAATATGTATGGATGAGCAAAAGGGAAACAAATTACTTAAATTATGTTGTAGACAAAATTAACGATTTTATTTTTGTTGTGACCCTGTTTTGGGGCCGAAATGAAGACACGGAACATCGGGTTAGATGAACAATATATATTAAAAAAAAAGATATGTACATAGAACAAGAGAAGTGGTATATCAGTCCTGACTGTCAGGATAGACTGGAGTTGGTTCCAATTACGAGAAGCCTAAATGCTTCCAGTATTTGATTAGGAATGGATGAGTCCAACTGTTCGTCATATAGGTACGGCACCATAACAATTTTTAAAGAATATTTTTACTTATTTAAAAAAAATTTTTTTGACTGAAAAAGAATTACCTGCTTAAACTAGTATTAATTTATTTTTGTTTAAGGAAAAATGGATAATTTTTTACAAATATATTTATTAAAATATATATAAATTTATTATTTAAAAAAATTTATTTTCCCGTTGGAATAATAAATTTCTTCTACAATAAAAATTTCTATCTTAGGAATATAAAACCATCTTCGTGCATAACAAAACTCATTTTTGGTTATTCTAAAAAAATAAATTCAAAAATATAAAGAAGAGTTACAATTCGAATTCTTTTTTTTTTTTTTAATGTTTTTTAAAAAAAAAATTTTAACATGATTCACCCCAAACAAGGCAAGCCGCCACTGTAAACGTAAGGGGCTACTGAGAAAAAGGAAAAGGGGAGAAGGATTGGTGGTTCAGCTTAAATTGGGATCTGAGCAGCGAGATGTCTGTTTACATTAGTTTTAAATTTCTGCATGTCAGTACTGTCGCGGAAACAGGGGGCAGGGAGGGAGTTCCAGAGGCCAGCAGCACGAGGAAAGAAGCTATTTGAGTAGAATGCTCTCCGGCATCTGGGGACCTCCACAGTGAATGAATGAGATTTAGTAGAATGTCGAGTTAGTCTAGTGAATTTACGTCGAGGGGGCACCAGAGTAGCCAACTCATCGGAGCATAATCCATTGAAGTATTTGTAAAACAAACATAAGGATGCTACATTGCGGCGATGGGACAGGGGCTGGAGCTTAGCTGACAGTAAGGGACCTATTAGGTTGACGACTCTTTTTTGGACTTTGTCAAGGAGAGAGAGACTAGTAGATGATGCACCAGCCCAGATGTGGCAAGAATACTCCATGCATGGGCAAATGGTGGCTTTGTAGAGATACAGGATAATGTCAGGTGTAAGGAGTCCACTAGCACGGTAGAGGGAGCCAACCTTCTTTGCGGCAGCCTTGGCAATGTCTTCAATGTATGTGTTTCAATTCATGTTACCTGTGAAGGTTAGGCCGAGGAGTTTGAATGATGAACTCTCAGGTAGGGTGTTATTTGCCATGACAATCGGTGGTTGGAGAGGCTTCTTGTAGTTGTTGAAGGAAAGGAGCTTAGTCTTTGCGGCATTAAAAGTTACCAACCATTTATGACCCCAATCCACTACAGCCTGGAGGTCATTTTCTAAAGATTCAGCCATTGCCTCAGATATGATCGCATCTGTTTTGCCAACATGGCGAGAGTAAAGCGTGGTGTCGTCAGCAAATAAACCAATCTCAGACACTGTCATCAGGGAGATCGTTTATATAGATCAGGAACAACAAAGGTCCAAGAATAGATCCCTGGGGCACACCAGCATTTATGTCATGTTGCTTAGATGAACGGCCATCGAGGACAACCTGGATCTTTCTTTTGTTTAGGAAGGATCTAATTATATTAAGTAGTTGCCCAGTAATACCGTATGAGCGTATTTTCAGGAGAAGCCCTTTATGCCATAACTTGTCAAAGGCCTTGGATATATCAAGCGCTACTGCCCTAGCTTCACCTGCCTTGTCGAGTGTATGATACATGCGTTCAGAGATGACTGTTAGGATGTCTGCAGTAGATCGTGCTTGTCTAAATCCATACTGACGGTCAGATAGAAGTTTAGCATTAACTAAGTGCCGTACTATAGCTAGATTGATTAAGGATTCAAAGATTTTGGCAAAGATCGGCAGTAGACTGATTGGGTGGTAGTTCTGAGGATCGGTTCTATTCCCAGAACTTTTGTAGACTGGTACCACAGAGGCAATTTTCCAGCTATCGGAGAAGCAAGATTCGGCTAGGCATTTATTGTAGAGTTCGGAGAGGACAGGGGCCAGTTCAGCAGAGCATTTCTTTATTACTATTACAGGTATTAGATCAGGCCTACAAGCTTTAGAGGTGTCAAGGTTTTTTATGATGTCTCTGACCTGGGGTGGGGTGATGACTAGGTTATCAAGTGTGGCTTCGGTCCGCAAAGGGAATTTGGGGAGGGGGTGGTTATCTGAGTCCAAAGTAGAGTTAGATTTTCCAGAAATCATGAGTACCTAGTTTCTGTGACTGGATGCGTTTTTTTGTTAACTCATTATACCTTCTCTTCACTTCGCCTATCACGGCCTTGCAATTATTTCTTGACTCTATAAATTTATGTCTATTAGTAGCTGACTTATGGCGGCCAAATGCTTGTTGCCTCTCAGAAATGGCAGCTGCACATTCCGAGGTGAACCATTGAGGAGAGTAGGGCTTGCTAAAGAATTTTTGCCCAAGGGTCTCCCACAGGCTAGCAGAGGGAAGGAGGCGCCTTACTGCTCCACCCCACTACCCTGTGTTTCCACCCCACTACCCTGAAGAATATTTATTCAATAAAAAAGTAGTTATCATTTTTGTTCTTTCCCATGATATAACTTTAAAAAAAGATATTTCAACCCAAAAAAGGCGGGTCGCCACTGTAGATGTAAGGGGCTACTGAGAATTAGGGAGTAGGTTTTGGGTGTCATCCTACTTTATGAGCTGTGCAGCGAGATGTCTGTTTACATTAGTTTTAAACCTCTGCATGTCAGTACAGTCGGAGAAACGGGGAGCATGGAGGAAGTTCGAGAGGCCGGCAGCACGAGGAAAGAAGCTATTGGAGTAGAAAGCTCTCTGGCAGCTGGGGACCTCCACAGTGAATGGATGGGATTTAGTTGATTGTCGAGTTAGTCTAGTGAATTTACGACGAGGGGTCACCAGAGTAGCCAATTCATCGGAGCATAATCCATTGAAGTATTTGTAAAACAAGCACAAGGATGCTACATTGCGGCGATGGGACAAGGACTGGAGCTTGGTGAATAGTGAGGGACCTATTAAGTTAACGACTCTTTTTTTTTTTTTTGGACCTTGTCTAAGAGGGAGAGACTAGTGGATAATGTACCAGCCCAGATGTGACAACAATACTCCATACATGGGCGGATGATGGCTTTGTAGTTGTGAGGAGTTTACTAGCACAGTAGAGGGAGCCTACCTTCTTTGCTGCAGTCTTGGCAATGTCTTCAATGTATTTGTTCAAATTCATGTTACCTGTGAATGTTAGGTCGAGTAGTTTGAATGTTGAACTCTCAGGTAGGGTGTTATTTGCCATGACAATCGGTGGTTGAAGAGGTTTCCTGTAGTTCTTGAAGAAAAGAAGCTTTGTCTTAGCAGCATTAAATGTTACCATCTATTTATGACCCCATTCCACTACAGACTGGGGGTCACTTTCTAAGGATTCAGCCATTGATTCGGATATGATCGCGTCCGTTTTGCCAACATGACGAGAGTAAAGTGTGGTGTCGTCAGCAAATATACCCATCCTAGATTCGATGTCATCAGGGAGGTCGTTTATGAAAATCAGGAACAACAAAGGTCCGAAGATGGATCCCTGGGGTACACCTGCATTTATGTCATGTTGCTTAGATGAACAGCCATCAAGAACAACCTGGATCTTTTTTTTGTTTAGGAAGGATCTAATTATATTAAATATTCGTCCAGTAATACCATATGAGTGTATTTTTAGGAGGAGCCCCTTATGCCATATCTTGTAAAACATCTTGGATATATCAAGCGCTACTGCCCTAGCTTCACCTATGCGTTCAGAGATGACCGTTAAGATATCCGCAGTAGATCGTACTTGTCTAAATCCATACTGGCGGTCAGAAAAATGTTTAGCATTAACTAGGTGCCGGACTATCGCTAGGTTGATTAAGGATTCAAAGATTTTAGCAAAGATCGGGAATAGACTGATTGGGTGATAGTTCTGAGAATCTGTTCTATCCCCAGAATTCTTGAAGACTGGTACCACAGAGGCAATTTTTCAGCTATCAGGGAAGCAAGATTCAGCAAAGCATTTGTTGTAGAGTTTGGAGAGGACAGGGGCCAGTTCAGCAGAGCATTTCTTTATTACTATTACCGGTATAAGATCAGCCCCACAAGCTTTGGAGGTGTCGGGGTTTTTTATGATGACCTTGACCTGAGATGGGGTGATGACCAGGTTTTCAAGTGTGGCTTCAGTCCACAATGGGAATTTAGGGAGGGGGTAGTTTGCTGAGTCCAAAGTGGAGTTTAAGGTGAAACGCTGGGCAAGTAGTATACCTTCTCTTTGCTTCACCTATCACTGCTTTACAATTATTTCTTGACTCTTTAAATTTCTGTCTATTCGCAGTTGACTTATGGCGGAAGAACTTTCAGAATGCTTGCTGTCTCTCAACAATGGCAGCTGCACATTTCGAGGTGAACCATTGTGGGGAGTGGGATTTGTTGAAGATTTTTCACATAGGGACATAAATTTCAATGCCTGCTTTGACCCATTCGGTTAACTCATTTGCACACTGATCTGCAGGGAGTGAGAAGGTTTCAGTCCCTGGGGCATCGCTGATGTGATCTCTGATAGACTTAAAATCAGCCTGCTCCTAGTATCTCGTTGTTTTGAGCAATGGGTCATCAGCTTTTGGACGACTTTTTAGGGTGATATGTATCATTAGCACAATGTGATCAGCATTCCCGAGTGGGCTATGAGCTTTCGTCACACATGCCTCGGGCATTGAGGTCAAGGAAAAGTCTAGAAGTAAGACTTGTTGGTCTACTCGATTGGGGATGCGGGTCAGAAAATTGACAGTCTGAAAGAGGGAGTGAGCTAAGGAGAAATTATACGTAGAGTTGCCGGCTGCGTCAGTGAGGCTGGAGAATCCCAACCAGTCGTGGTGGTGGGCATTAAAATCCCCAAATACATGTATCTGGGCATTCGAGTCAATTAAGAATGCTCTATCTATGCTTTCAGAGACAGAGTTTAGCAGGATACAGTCCTGGGTCGACGGGGAACGGTATAAGAAATATAAGTAACCAACGCTGTGATGTAAAGTCAATCTAAAGCACATGTAGTCGTGGTCATCTGATTCTAACCTATGTTCTCTAGTCAGGGGGAGGTTGTTCCGAACATAAACTCTTAGCCCGTGCATATGTTTGTCAAAGTCTTTACGGTAAAGTGAGAGATAGTCATGTCAAAGTGGTGAGAGGAAATTGATAATTGAAGGTTCGTTTCAGTTAGTGCTAGGATATCCGAGGTGTTTGTCAGGAGAAAAGTTTGTACGTCGTTAATGTTGGTTCTAAGTCCCCGGATATTAGTGAATGCGAGCTTCAAGGGCAGGAGGCGAAGATGTGTTGGGTGTCTGGTTTAGGTTTGGTTTTTTTGATTTTCAATGTCATGTTTGTTTTGGATAGAGTGGGGTAGACAAAGTGGGTTCATGTTAGGTGCCAATAAGCTCACATAACCAGTCCATTAGTCGCGACCTGGTCCTTGGGGGTTGTGGCCTCTGGAAAGCCCACCGGAGATAACTGTTGGGTCCCTTTCCATGCGCGACATGGCACATACAGCTATCCACAGTATTTTACAACTGATGATGGAGCAGCCATTCTTAGCGCTAATTAAGAGTTTGGGCTCCTGTACTGTCAGTCGGAAACAACAGCTAGGCAAGCTGTCTAACCTGTACCCTCAACCTGTCGGAACAAGAGTGACCCAGACCGGTCATGTAAGACTTAGTGACGAAAAAACTTTACTTTTACAAATGTTATTTTTTTGTACCAAATACTTATAAATAATTGTCATCAAATTATATTCTATTTCTTTCAAACTCTACTTGGTATATTTTCCATTAACTTTCTGAAGAAACCAGACACCCACCAAAAAACATCTTCGCCTCTTCCCTTGAGGCTAGCATTCACAAAGATCCGGGGTATTAGAACCAACATCAATGACGTAGAAATCTTTCTCCTAGTAAACTCCTCGGATATCCTAGCACTAAGTGAAACACACCTACAATCCTCAATCTCCTCAAACCATTTTGACATGACTCAATACCTCTCACTCTACTGTAAAGATTCTGACAAACATATGCATGGGCAAGGAGTTTATGTTCAAAACACCCCCCCCCTTGACTAGAGAACATAGACTAGAATCAGATGATCAAGCCTACATGTGGTTTAGATTAACTTTACAGCACAGCGTTAGTGAGTTATATTTCTTATACCGTTCTCCTTTGACCCAGGACTGTACCCAGGTTACGTTTGTCTCTGAAAGCATAGATGCAGCATTCTCACTTGACTCGAGTGCCCAAATACATGTATTTGGGGATTTTAATGTGACTGACTTGGAGTCTCCAGCTATACAGACGCATAGTTTCTCCATAGTGCATTCCCTTTCACAGACTGCCACTTTCCCGATATCGCCCTAAAATCTTGTCCCAAAGCTGATGAGCGATTGCTTAAAATGATGAGATACTACAAGCGGCCTGATTGGGAGTGAAACTTTTTTTCTCCCTGCTGATCAGTGCGCAAATTAACCGAATCATTCAAAGCAAGCATGTCTCCATGAAAAAATGCTACAGCGGTCCCCACTCTCCACAATAGTTCACCTCGAATTGGGCAGCTGCTATTGCTCAGA
This sequence comes from Sepiola atlantica, assembly GCA_963556195.1. Lineage (NCBI taxonomy): Eukaryota > Metazoa > Mollusca > Cephalopoda > Sepiida > Sepiolidae > Sepiola > Sepiola atlantica. The sequence continues at coordinate 2,111,547 of OY744526.1, forward strand.
GGCAGCAAGCATTTCGACAATTCAGCCGCCATTAGTCAACTACAAATCGACAGAAATTTATAGCGTCAAGAAATCATTGTGAGACTGTGATAGATGAAGCAAAGAGAAGGTATGCAGAGATGACCAGAAAACGCATTGAGTCACAGAAACTAGGTACTCGTGATTTCTGAAAAATCTTCAATGGTGTGGTGAATAATGGGAAATCAATACTTTCCCCGCTATCCAACCACAATGATGTTGTTTGCATGGCAACTGACAATGCTGAACTACTTGCATGAAGTATTGTTGTCACATCTGGGCTGGTGCACCATCCACTAGTCTCTCCCTCTTAGACAATGTCCAAAAAAGAGTCGCTAGTCTGATAGGTCCCTCACTATACACTAGGCTTTAGCCCCTATCCCATCGCCACAATGTTGCGTCCTTGTGTTTGTTTTACAAGTACTTCAATGAAATGTTCTGTGACGAACTTATTGCACTGGTGCCTCACGACGTAAATTCACCCGACCAACCCGTCAATAAGCAAAATCTCACTCTTTTACTGTGTAGGTACCCAGATGCCGGAAGGCTTTCTACTCTAATAACTTCTTTCCCTATACTGCTAGCCTGGGGAATTCCCTCCCTGCTCCCTGTTTCCCTGACTGTACCACCATGCAGAAATTTAAATGTAATGCGAACAAATATCTTGCTACACAACTCCCCACTTAGGGTGTCCCCGATAAATCTGGCCCTTAATCAACAGTAGCCCCTTACGTCAAAGTGGCAATGTGCCCCTTTGTTTGGGGTAAACAAAAAAAGCTTTAAAAAAGGAATGAGTAGGCAAAGCAAAATAAATTTTTTCCAACAATATTTCTTTGAAAATCGTGTACGTCGCCAATAGTAACGTTTGCAAAAAAAAAAAAAAAAATCCTTCAACGTTAAATAAAAAAAAACTTGTTCAAATGTATTTCATAATAATAATAATGATAAAAAAAACAACAGAACATTAGCAGTTTAACTTATAATCTATATTTCTAAAACTTATAATCTATATTTCTAAAACTTATAATCTATATTTCTAAAACTTATAATCTATATTTCTGAAATAGTAATAGCGTCCATTATCAGAGTTTTATAGAACACTCTGGGGGTCGGTTGTTTCGAACTGCTTGTTCTGTGACTGTGCCTTCTTACTTTCCTTGTTGTTTATTCTTTTAGCAAGTGCTGGTATCTTGCCTTCCAGCTCCCTGACAACGTTGCTTAGTTCCTCACTGCTGGTTGTGTGGTACTTTGCATGGAGTCTGCTGATGGTGTTTTTCAGTCTCCCTTGCGTTGTGGGAGCTGCGAAGAACTGTTTTATCGGGCTCACCTCTTTCCGATACAGGTTTATCTCTTTTTGCAGCTTCAGCTTCCATGCAGGTATAGTTTTGGAAGCTTCGGGATTAAATCGCTTTTTAACGTTCTTTTGAGGAAATGTTATCCTATCGATATAAAGCCCAGTTATTTGGGTTTCTATATTATACACAACATATTGTACCATGCAGAGGTGAATATTTTAGCACTTCTGATTGGCTGAAAGAAAATGCTGATTGAGATCTTGTCCAATCAAGAGTCGATACTTTTAAACAAGATTCGCTGGCTCCTGCTGCTTCTATACTGTCATAGACTATGGAATCGGCTGTCGTATCTATTGCGTTCGATTATGTACTGATACGGCTGGGAAAGGTATGAACCCACAAACTGCCCCCCCCCTCTCACAAATATGCAGGGATGTGAGTTCTCTGCTTTTTTAGTAGAATTTTGTTTTTTTAACCAGAAAAAGCGGATTTCCACTTAAATTGCTACGGTCTTCCATTGATGGGAGTTCGCTGCTTTTTGATCTAAATCTGCTTCTTTTTTTTTTTTTTTTATAAGAAAAAGCTAATTTCCCCTCTTATGGCAGTTCTCTCTGAAAACTGAAAATGTTAATTTGGCTGTGAAGGCTAAGACTTCAAGCAATTCATGACAGGGGTAGGGGAGTTAGATGACTTTTGTTTTTTATCAAAGAATGATTTCCTGTTCCTTAACCCCCACCTACGCACTCGGTGTCTGTCTTTTAAGTTTTACTTTTTTAGTTGAAACTGATCGGAGTTGTTTAGGAAGCAAGTTTTCTTGTGCTGCACTCTCTCTGCACACATAGGGGCCGTGCCCCCAAGGTTGGGAAATGCCTCTCGATTTCTGCTTTATATGGGTTAAATAATGACTTATGTGCAACTAATTGTATACAATTAGATGTCACAGACAAGGTTAGTATAGAGTGCCAAAAATGGGTAAATGTAGAGATATTTCCTTCAATTTCAACTTGCGATATCTTGTTTATTTTTGGGGTTACGTCTTCAGGAGTCTGTGTCTTATTATTAGTAAGAGCCATATTTATAGTTTATTATTAGTTATATATCTATTAATTTACATGTGTGGATATATGGATATATATATATATATATATATATATATATATTCGTTTATTTATTATTTAAATTTATTTTTTATTTTTATATCTATTATTATTATTGTGTATTGAGACCGAAAGCGCTCGAGGAATGGCCCACGATACAATGTTAGGTGCCATACTTCACCAATTAACACCAGAAAACCGAATCGCTCGCCGCGTCGAGAAATTAACAAGAAAGATAGCGAAGAAAGAAAACTCTGTGGTCTTCAACGATGCGTGTATAATATATATATATATATATATATAAAGTATTAACACTACACATCAAAAAAATAAGGATAGGTTTAAGGCTCCCAAAATTCATACTAGAATGGTGCAACGGATAAAGTGCTAAGTAATAATCAGTTCTAAGTGAGTCTTGTGGAGGTTGAAGGTTCAATTCTCAGTATACTAAGAATACAATTATGAATTACTTAAGATTTTTACCCGGTGATGGCTGAGTGAATGAGGGCGAAGATTACTTCGTCCGAATCGTTGTGAAAATGATGTCCAACATACGAACAGTAGTCTTAATAATAATAATTCAGATTCATACAAGATTCATTCATTTTGTACGAATCAGATGATTCGGTTTCCCCGATATCCTTCTGAGTTAGAATTCTTTCTAGAAAGACATCGGGTACTTAGAAGAGGGACCACGTGAAGGTTGCCAACATCCTAAGTGAAAGTGTTTCTGTGAAACGAACTGGATTCGAACCCGGCATACCCAGGTTGTCAGTCCGTGTCGTTAACTACTGAGCCACCGTCACCTCCCGTACTGTTGTCATATTTCGGCTGGTGAATCTTTGTCCCATTTGAGGGTTCTTGATACGGTGCAGAAATATCTGTAATTTGATTGGCCACACTCTGCACCCTCTCTCTCATAGATATGATATGGCTAGTCTCAGTCTTTTCTTCCTGGCCTTTTGGCTAAGATCAAAGTGTACTATCTGTTCCGATGGATACTGCACCCCATACTGGTGTTATCTTGGCCTTCGGGTCTTGATTTACGCCGGTCAATGGGTATGTCCTGTGCAGTTCTGGGAGGTCCATCTTCCCAGGCTTTGCCTCCCCTCTTTGGGGAGAAGTAAGTTTATTGCTTACTGTCTGGGGCGCCCCTACCGGGGAATGTCGACGGAGCTGCCCAGGCAATTTTTAAATCCAACTTTCCCGACCCGACCTTGGGTCACATCTTACTTGTGGGAGTAAGATGAAAACTGGCTTTGTGCCTAACTCCTGGAGAGGAGTAAATCAATACTATTATGGCATGTGTTCTTCAGAATTATGGGATCTATTCTCTGCTTCTTTTCTTCCAGCTCGTTCGACTAGTTGGTCTAGTGGTCTTCATCAATTCGTTGTTTTGATACCTCATTGTAATACAGCTTCCTATTCCAGTATCTTCTTTCAAAGAACTGCAGGCTTGTGGAACTCTCTTCCTGCTGACTGTTTTCCTCTTACCTATAGCCTTGGTATTTTCAAGACTAAAGCCAATGCGATAATCATAATTTGTTCTTATTAGCTCCTTACATCAAGTGGCTTCATGCCTTGTCTGGAGCAATTTCCATAAAAAAAAAAAAAATACAAGACAACTTCAGTAGTTAATTCTTTCACCCTTCCTAGTCGGTTACAACCAATTAAAACCTGTTTTTGTCTTTGAGAATGAAAAGCTGCTGGATTCTAACAAATGCGCCATTTTCTTTTTCTAAGGCAAGGTTAAGATCGTAAGTATATGTTGCGTAATTGTAGATTTTTTTTTTTCCTTTTTTTTTACATTTGGGTCTATTCTGCTTGGACTCTGATTTTAGATGTGAGATACCGATATGACAGCGTGATTCCCATGGATTATCTTTTATTTACGACCTTTACTATTTCAGGTCTCGCCTCTTTTTAAAAATTAATTTTTTTTTTTTTTTTTTTTTTTGCAAACGAGTCACAAATACAACTCGAGGATATGTGTTACTGGAAATATAGAATTTGCTGCCCAAAATAGTAAAAATGCAATTCGGAATCCTGTATAGTTTGTGCAGTATAGTTAACAAGAAAAAAAAACTAAAAAGAAACAACCCTAACCAAACGATAGAAAATTTTACTATACTATCGATCTATTTAAAAACTATTTGTAAGTTTTTTTATTTCAAAATTTGAGTTGTTACGACTCAAATTTTGAAATAACAAAACTTACAAATAGTTCACTTAACCGATTTTGTCACCGCCTCCCCTCGGACTTAGGCTTAGTGGTACCGTAAACCTACTTTTTAAAATTTTTATTTTTTTCTATCTTTTAAGCCTGTAATAAGCGATCAACTAGAAAGAAAGAAAACTTGACACCATTTTTTTTTTTTTTTTTTTTGACAAGATCATTTAAGTGAACGTAACGAATCAAATTTTGAAATAAATAAAAAAACTTACAAATAGTTTAATCTTTTTTAAACTAACAGGTCGATAGAATATTAAACTTTTCCATCGTTTGGTAACAGTTATTGGAGTCACAAAATACACGAGAGAAATAACAGAGTTAAAAATCAACTGATCAGTTGGTGCGCATGTTTCGGGGGAGTGGAACCAGTAAGATTTATGTTTTGAAATTTTTTAGACCCGTGGCGCAGTGGATATAGTACTAAGTAAAATTCAGTTCTAAGTGACAGTCATCTGAAGGTGGAAGGTTCAATTCTCAGTGCGGGCGATACGAAGAATTGCGAATTACTGAAGACTTCTTCCCAGTCATGGCAGATGGAACGAGAGCATGCTACCCCCGTGGATTTAATAAAGGGTTCCGTTCGAAATTCCGTCCAGATTCCCAAGTTCAACAGAAAGATTCCCGAGTTCGACAAGGTACACCTGAAGAAGGTTGGAGGTTACATCGGCCAAAACGTTGTAATAAAAACACTCAAGATGAGAACAGTAGTCCGAATATACCAAATTCTACACTAAGATTTAGTCTTTTTTTCTTTCTGACCACGTGACGGATCGTACATTGAAATTTGCGTTCGCCCAGTTCTACCTTCGTCAAACGCAGAAGTGTATTTTGTTGTTCTTTCCGCAACTGAAATATTAAACGTTAATAAATGATGAAATATGACATTTTTTTTCAAGTATTTACAAAAGTTAATCAGACTTTTTTTTTTTTCTTGTACATTTCTCCATCTCTTCTGGTTACTAGCCCTGTCTAATTGTCAGAATCCAGTAATGACAATGGTATATACCTATTCTCCCAATGTCCTCTCCTAGTTTAAAAATTTTTTTAAATTTCTTTCTTTAATTCTTCCTCTGGATTTTTCTTGGGAAATGCTCGTCTTAATGTCACTTATTGAAATATATCTTCTCTCTGTATAAAACTCAATGTCTCTGCATGTGTGTGCTGTTTGTGTGTTCCCTATAGAAAGAATCTGCACAGTTGATTGCACTACTGGATCTGTCCACGTGGCCGCACTAGCGGAGTCTTCTCTCCCAAAAAGAGTGAAAGAAGTTGATTTTTTTGTAAGTAGGGACGGGTGATAAAAGTGACATTGATTTGTTTTTTAACACAAAAGTGAGTACCTCTGATTGAAAAAAAAATCCACCAAAAATCATAATTATAAAGGAACTTTTAGTATTAAGTCAATTAATTAAATCAATTAATTCATTCATTCATGAATATTAATATAAAGTATTGATTTTGTTAAAAAAAACAAACTTTTTGTTGTTAACTTAAATTACTTTAGGCTACCCTTCATTTCAAGGATAGAATACATCCTAATATGCCGTAGTCGAAACTCGGTGACCACTTTTACAAAGAGATAACACCCTGAAGGTGCAAATGAAAAAAAATGGCAGCTTTATTTGAAGCTTTCATATTTAATTTTTTTTTTTTTTAGTATCATTTTCTACCGAAAAGTTAACTTGAATTTTTTTTTTTTTTTTCATTTCATTTGGACCTTCAAGTTGTTAGTTTTTAGTAAAAGTGGGGTCATTGAATTTCGACTATGGGTATAAGACGTATTGTGCTTGAAATGAAGAGGTGGGGTAAGGTAGTTTAAATGATCTAAATAAAATCTTCTTTTTTTTTTTTTTTTTTTTTTTCCAATAAAATAATTGTTTTTATTACCATTCATTTATTAATTAATAAATACGGAAAATTTAATTAAAATCAAATAAGTCTCTTGATTTTGAGGACTTTTTTTTTCTTCAATCGGAAGTATTCATATTTGTTTAGGTTAAAAAAAAAAAAAAAAAATTATTTTCACTTTCATTGCTCATCCCTGTCTTAAGCTCTCGTTTTGCTCGGTGATCTCATCGCGTTAATGCAGCATTTATTCGTGGTTTGTTATGAACTTTTAGAATAATCGACTTGTGTAATCACGATAATGTTGTGGTAGTCGTGGTGGTGGTAGTAGTTGTGGGTGTTATTGTTGTAAGGTTTTTCTGGTCATTTTCTTCTCGACATAGCACGATTCGTAGATCAATTAAACCCACCTGACCTGTCGAGGACTGAAGGCTGTACAATTGGGCAGATTGTTCTACCCGAGATATTATCCAATCAGCTTCCGGGTATTCTCAGGATTAGTTGATGGCTACACTATAATTACAATGAATAGAGGTGATCATCGTTGGTGCTATCTACCCCTCCCTCTATCTCTCAGGCGAAGAGTACGTAAGGTTCGATGAGAGGCACAAGGAGTCATGATTTTAGCAGGTCGGCAGAAAAGATTATGTAGAGTCGCTTTTGACAGTAACAACATCTTAAAAAAAAAAAAAAAAAAAAAAGTTACTGGGGAAAATGTTTTATCTGCGGGCCGCAAACTGGAATTCTGTCGAACGTCAACGTATTTGAAACTGACTGATGTTAACTTTGAAAACTTGTATTTCTTATCTAACATATAAAGTTATCTTGTCAGATTTTCAAAGTCAAACCTAAATAGTATTTAACCCATAACTGCTTTTTAAAAAATTTTTTTTATTGGTTTGACATCGAAGATACTGATTACCTATTTAGCGGGTGTGCTGATGCAACATCATACTAATACCTACTCACACTTGCCAACCAGCTCGTTGCAGATATGAGACAAGTTGCAGTTTGACACATTATCGTTGAATATTATATAAGATAGGCATTTTATTGGAATGTGTCATATTTGAAACAAAAAGCATTTAAGGGTTAAGATATTCCTTGGTTTTGGGATTGAGTTATATTTGAAACAAAAAGCATTTAAGGGTTAAGATATTCCTTGGTTTTGGGATTGAGTTATATTTGGAACAAAAAACATTTACGGGTTAAGATATTCCTTGGTTTTGGGATTGAGTTATATTTGAAACAAAAAGCGTTTAAGGGTTAAGATATTCCTTTACCATGGGCTCCCTTTACCATGCTAGAAAACTTCTCACCTGACAGTATCCTATATTTCTACAAAGCCACCATCCGCCCATGCATGGAGTATTGTTGTCACATCTGGGCTGGTGCATCATCCACTAGTCTCTCCCGCTTAGACAAGGTCCAAAAAGAGTCTCTAATCTGATAGGTCCCTCACTATCCACCAAGCTCCAGCCTCTGTCCCATCGCCGCAATGTTGCATCCTTGTACTTGTTTTACAAGTACTTCAATGGAATGTGCTCCGATGAACTTGCTACTCTGGTGCCCCCCTCAACGTAAATACACTCGACCAACCCGGCAATCAGCTAGATCCCATCCACTCACTGTGGAGGTCCCCAGATGTCGGAGAGCCTTCTACTCCAATAGCTTTTTTCCTCGAGCTGCCGGCCTCTGGAACTCCCTCCCCGCTCCCTGTTTCCCCGACTGTACCGACATGCAGAAATGTAAACCCAATGTGAACAAGCATCTCGCTGTACAGCTCCCAATCTAGGATGACCCCCTAAACTTTCACCCTAATTCTCAGTAGGCCCTTACGTCTACAGTGGCAACTAGCCTTGTTTGGAATGAACTAATTAAAAAATAAAACAAAAAAAAAAAAGGAAAAAAAAAAAATTAGAATTCTGGTATGCATTTTTCGGTTCGACGCGACGTACAGATTATTTATTTTTATTTTTTTTTTTATTATCGAGCGATTGTTTCATGAAAAAAAAAAATTTTGTCATAGATCCAATAACCAATTTACTAATCATTATGAAGTTTGAACGTGTTTTTTTCTTAAGGCCTCTTAAGCTTTTACACCTCAAATTTCAGACATTTTTTTTTTTGAGACTTAAAATCATTTAATAGCTTTTAATCAAAATTGGAACAAAGATTCTAGGCGTAAGTTTAAGTAGCGTATACATCTTAATCTTTGTAAGGGGACATAAAAGTGGTGCAAAACTTTTCTGTTCAGTGAATTAATTTCATAAAAAGACGAGCTTTACCATCCCGGCGTTGTCCAGGATGCAAAGAAGTCATTTTAGTTTTTGATTTGCATGCATATTTTTTAAACCTATACACTGGCTGAAAAGAGGATCTCTCCATTATGATCAAGAGAGAATGATAATGGCTGCTCAAGATCAAGGCTTGATGACCAATGCCTTTAAAAAGATGAGTGGTCTCAGCAACAATAACAACTGCAGGTTCTGCCACACAGAAGTAGAGAGTGTGAGCCACCTGACATCCAGTTGTAATGTTCTCCTGGCGGATGGCTATTATACAATGCGACACAACAGAGTGTGTAAATATCTTCACTGGACTATTTGTAAAAAGTTGAATATCCAGTGTAGCAGCAAGTCCTGGGAGCATATACCAGAAAGAACAGTTGGAAATAATTTATACACCATCCACTATGACTATGCAATCCCTACAGCTACATATCTAGAAAACGGAGCTGTTAAACCTGACATCGTAATATGGGACAAAAGGGAGAAAGTAGCAACCCTAGTTGAAGTCAGTGTCCCTAATGATGCAGGATTGAACAGAGCAGAAAGGGAAAAGATTACAAAATACCAAGGTCTTATGTACGACATGAAAAGAAACTGGAATCTTAGGAAAATCTCCATCATACCAGTAATTATAGGAGCAACAGGACTAATGAAAAAGAATTTCAAAACCTATCTGGCGAGTATACCCGGTGAACCGAGTGCAAGAGAATTACAAACAATTGCACTTAAACGGACAGTTAGAATCTTAAAAAGATCTCTAGGCTGGAGTGTCTGAAATAGCCGGTGAATGTCTGGCATCCAGTAGGATGCCCCATCTCCAGCAAAAACAGAAAGATGAGAAGAAAAAAGATTTTTAGTTGTCAGGGGAGACAGCTCTTCAATTAAAAATGAGTTATTCCCCTTGCTGATTTTGATTACTTATTTTTTTCGTTGGCCATGCTTCCATGAGTACTGCGAAAGGCGTGCAAAAGTTGATCTAGCAGACTCAACTCGAAAGGGCCTTCTGATGATTAACGTCTCAGAAATGTAACTTGGTGTGCGTAAAATATACAGTGTGGTAGCGTGAAAGTTCTTTCAAACGATGACTTAGATATACGTAGAGGTGAGGGGGCGAGACGGATAGTACTTTTGATGATAAAAATTTGTTATCCCCCCCCCCCCAATGATGGGGAGGGAGATTGTTACACTTTTTCCCCGGCCAACCGGAACAGGAGGCCACCGGGGAAGAGAGAGGTTGTTACACTTTTGGCTCCGGGCAACGCCGGGTAACCCCTGCTAGTCTATATAACGAAGTGAATCTTTCTCGAATTTTTGTGATTGGTAAAAACTTATTTTATGCAACTCTTAGCATCGCCTTTAAAGTCCCGGGCGACGCTGGGTAGATAAAATAAGCAGACGCATTCGCATGAACATGTATTGATCCAACTTTGTTTATTTTAATCAGCAATAATAATTTTCTCGTTATTTTTAGATTCAGATGGACGACTCAATCATTGTCTTGGACAGTGATCCTACAATTGTCCTCGACGGAAGTGATCCTACAATTGTTCTCGACGGAAGTGACTCTACCATCGTCCTCGACGAAAGTGACTCGGAATTTAGCAGTGGTCATGAAATGAACCTCCACGATGACTCCTTAATGGTAAGGATTTATTGAAATTAAAAATAAAAATTCTCTTCAGATTATTGTGAGGCCTTGTCTCTTTGTAAGACTTACATTTCAAATATCACGTGACCATACCAACAGAGTCTCCTGTTCTGCACACATCTCCCTCTACTGTCCAGATTTAATCTTCCTCTAAGCTCATCAGATCTAAGCCTGTCTTTAAGACTCACATTACACATCCATCGTATCATTCTCATAACATTTCTCTCCATGCAACGCATGTCCTCAACTCTCACTGGCCAGGTTTCATTTCCATACCTCATCATACTGTGTACACATGCCTGATAGACACTTTCCTTTGTCAACAGTGGTAATGCTCTGCTGGTTAGTAATGACAGAAGTACCCTGAACTTAGTTCATCCACTCCTAATTCTTGCAATTACATAAGCACCTGCTCCACCCTGTGCTCCAATGGTATCACCAAGGTAACAAAACTTCTGTACAACCTCAATAGCTTCGCCATCCAAATATACTTTCTCCACATCTGACTTCTCATCCATCTCCATTGTCTTATATTTCTTGAGCACAAACTTGTTATCCTCTCTCAACTTGCCAGTAATTCCACCGAAATTCTTGTGTGCCCAATTCTTGTAAGTACCACAAAAAATTTGAGTTGCACCCGACTCCCTTTCCACAAACTGATCAGGGGAACTTTACTCTTTTGGGGAGCTTTCCAACACTGCAACAACTGATCATCACTTTGGTCGTGGGTAACATTCACTCTCAGACTTTTACTTTCCGTAGGATTCTTCCAAGTCTTTAACCTTTTTAGCACGGCAGTCACAAAATTGCGACAAGTCTAGTACCTCTAATAGCAGACGGCCTTGTTAGCTTACATCGTGTCTGTGACGTAATGGGAATCTCCGGATGTATAGTTTTGTACATGGTCCTGCTGAAGTTATTGCCGAAATCTTTCGTTAAATTTTGTGGATATTTCGCAGATTTTCGAGCTGAAAATGGCTTGAAAATGGCTTGGAAATTTTGGGTATATACAGCCTCACATAGAAAAAAAATATTTCAGCTTACCGAAAAGATAGTAAAAAAAAATAACGGTACTTTTTAGGAATAAGTATCCAAGAAAATTTCAGTACTTACGTCATTAATTCTGAGTTGGTTAAAAAGTAGTATAGCGTTCGGAGCATAATGCGATACAAAAATTGTGTATAGGCGATAAATAACAATTCCTGTTTTCTTTTTTTTTTTTTTTTTTTTTTTAAATATTAGTAAATTTGGAACAATTTCGAGTGAAAATCTAATTAGTTTTACGCATGTAAGCTTGAAAAGAACACGTTTGAAATGTGTAAATATTCACTAATGGAGTCCTCAAAAAAAAAAAAACGGAAGTTGGAAAAGAAATGCTATATGTATATAACATTTCTTCAACTTTTTTTTTTTTTTTTTTTTTTTTAGCTAAGAAGTTATTTAACGAAAGAAACTTGATTTTATTTTGCATTTAAGTTTATTTCGTAATATTGTGTCGGTATTTCTACACTATACGAACTGATCTGGGGTTTTTAACCCTAACCCCAACCCTAACTTTTTAATAAATGTAAATGAAAAGTTATCCAAAAAATTCCGAATGAAAAGTTACTAAAGTAATAGGGGTTTGGTTAGAAATAGGGATATCCAAAAGATTACGTAAAACTCAGTTTGATCTTTCTAATGGATTGGAAAATAGTCCCTGGCAAATAACAACTCCCTTTTTATTTGTATATTTCGGTAGAATTCAGAACCTGATTCAGCTTTCTCCGTTCGTAGTCGGAACTACTTAACGTCACAACTGCAAATCTAGGGATACCTATTCCTAAAAACAATTCTGTAAATTTGCATCAAATGCGTTTAATTCCCATGCTCATATGATAAACTTTAACCAAGTCATCGTTTTTATTGTGTTGGAAGCGTTTTTATTATGTAAATATGTGTGACATAACATTTACGGGCTTTAATTTGTTGCCGACGATTCAAGTGGCCTCTGCCATATCTGTACCATAACGGACACCTTTATCACCACTTGTAGATAGCAAGCGGATTTCAATGTCAATTGATTATTTCAGGCTCATAAATGCATTTCACCTTTGGTGTTGCCTGGATGTCATTCATTTTGACACATTGACAAATGTTATCCCCAAACTGGGCGCGTTTTCCCATTTTCAAAATGCTTCCATTGTCCAGCCGACAGTTGGGTCCTAAAAGTAAACAAGAAATAAAAATGTCAGTTAAGATGAGAAGTGGGAGTGTAAATGAATTCAAAACTTATTGCATGTACGGTGGCGGTGGTGGTGGTGACTGTCATTCGGGTTCCAGGGAACACTGCTTGTTGTTACAAGTGAGCAATCGCTGATGATTCGTGTGAAACTACTGATAAATATTGATCTGAAAGCTGAAAAAAATTCCATAGTCTGACCCCTCCCCCTCCCCCAAAAAAGAAATGGTGCCAGCAGCCTTAGTCAGTACCATAGAAAATGGTTGTGAAGGGTCAAGGAGGATGGGAAGATCGCAGAGAGAGAGAACCATTCAGACCTCCACTGGAAGAGCATGGAGAGTATGAGGACATTGGGGAGACTTATTGTCACTCAAATTCCAGTGAAGGCCTGTTGACATATTGACAGTGTGCTTATATTAATGTGTGCGTGTGTTTATCAAGCTGCTGCTGATTATTGAATTCGGACAGTATCAGGAGGAGCTACTTCCGCCCACTGTGCATTGTTGTTATTCCCGCCAATATTGTTTTTTTTTTCGTATTCAGTTCCAAAAATAAATTTGCATAATTTAAACGGTTTTGAGCTCTATTCACCCAAGTTGATCAAATAACAATTATTTAAAAAGAAAAGATCAACTTGTAATGTTAATCTCTGGCCAGGTCTTTATTTATCCCTCTTTCTCTCAAGTCAATTCTTTGAGTGTCAACTGGGCCAGGTTTCGTCAGGGAGGGGGGGGGGATTCAGGCATTTTCAATCTTGTTATGTACTAATTTGGAAAGAAAATGCTGACTCATTTCTCGAAACAAACTTCAGAGAATGACTCAACATCATTTCTCTTCAAAGGGAGGAAGGAGTGGAAAGAAACTCGGAAATGGCGGTTTTAGTAGTGCTCTGGAGGTTTCCTTAATTTTATTTGGGTGATTTTAGTAGTGCTCTGGAGGTTTCCTTAATTTTATTTGGGTGATTTTAGTAGTGCTCTGGATGGCTCCTAAGTTTGTTTGTTTTTTCACTCGATATGGGCAGTGGAGAAAGAGGGGGTTTTGGAAAAACAGGGAGGGGGAAAAATGGAAGGACGGACAGAGATGTCGAGAGATAGAATGTTTAATAGAAATATGTTCAACTTTTTAACCTCTTCTATTTTGTTTTTAGTGTCCCGGGCAATACCGGGTAATCCTGCTAGTCATATATATATATATATATATATATATATATATATATATATATATATAATTAACTTGTTACAAATATCCAGGGGGTATGAATCCGAAGGAAGTTGAAACCGGGTTTATGAGAGTGCTCAATGAAAATTCAGAGCAAAATATATATTTTTGGAATGGAATAAAATCAAAAAATATATATATATATATATATATATAAACAAATACTGATTAAACGGGTCATGGGTGGTCTTGTAGTTGACAAAGGCTAATAGTTTATATTGTAAATTCATAGGATTATACCAATAATCTCTCGTCCAGTGCATATCGCTGCTTCAATGAGTCGTAGAGTAATATAGCGGTTATCAATTTGTAAATGTTTTTAATCGTTATTTATGATAAACTGATGACCAAGAAATACTGTATGCTATTTTTTTAACATACTAGTTAAACTACTTGTTTACGCCGGATTATAAAAGATCTTTTACACATTAGACTGGGGGGGAAGGGGGGGGGGTTGAAAATCACAATGATAACTAACTTTTAAATAGCAGCAGCAGAGTCCTTATTTACTTTTCTCCCCATGAGGGCAGAGTTGGACACAAGGTCGGTTTTTAAATGAAGGGGGAGCAGCTCGTCAAAGGGGGGCACTCTCGGTCGGGATGAAAATTGTCTCGGTCTAGAAGGATTTCTCCTTCACTGACCGAAGACAGAAAAGATACATTGCAGTATCAAAACAGATACTTCACTTTGTTCCCGACTCAAAAGGCCAAGAGTCATTATTTACATACTTCCCACTTGAGAGTATGGTATGGCACAAGGCTGGAAGGTGGGGAGTGTAAGCCAGCACCTCTAAAGAAAGGGCACTCTGGCCTCTTAAAAAATTGCCTAGGGATTCCACGGTCGGGGCACCTCAGGCAGTTAGCAATAAACTACACCCCCCCCCCCCCCCCTCAAAGAAGGAAGGCAATTTGCCTTGGAGTGTGGACCTCCTGGGACTACGCAGGACTAATACCTCAGGCAGAAAGATAAGGGGTCACCGAGTTGGCCTAATCTATGTCGGACTGATTTTCGAGAACGGATCCTCGACCGGTATATACCAGTCTGAAGTCTTTTCGCAACTTTGAAAGAAGCGAGACCCAGAGTCTTATTATTTAATTTGTTTTTATTTTCCTTTGGATTAGTATATCGATTGAACGCCACATTCTCAGCTGTTCAGTTTTTAGAGGAGGATTCAGTTTACTATGCAAGTTTAACATAAGATGATCTTCCAGCTCGGTATTTAAAATGGATGTTCGTAACTGGTTTTACTTCGGCTACACACTGATCAAGTAATCGAATAGAAAGAGAAGTTTATGTTCAACATATCAAGAAGACTGGACCCCCTTCTTTCATCTAAAAATTGAACAAGTAATTTGTTCAATTTATTTATTTAAAAAAAAAAAGTTTTATCTAAAAATGTGTTTAATCTATATATATATATATATATATATATATATATATGTATATATATATATAATTATTTTTATTTATACAGACATGTACAAAAAGCCGCTACACTGGCATATCGATGTTATCGATCAATAGTTATTAGAAACTAAGATCTCATTTCAGCCTGATGAGATTTTAGAGTTTCTAATAACTATTGATCGATAACATCGACATGCCAGTATAGCGGCTTTTTTTACATGTCTGTATAAATAAAAATAATTATATAAATAGCTCTATTTATTATTGAGCACTTTTTTATAAGCCCTGTTAAGATTCTGTGGATTTTTATCTTACCTGAATTACTATATATATATATATAATGTCAGTGTCTGTGTTCCCTATTGAAGAAAAAGATGAGAGAATCTACACAGAAACTAAAAGTGTATTTATACGTAAAATTTTTCGGTGGAGACAATGGAAGGTGTCCCAAAACTTTGTGCCCCTCTGTGGGCCAAATCTCTACATGTCCCTCCCCCCTCCCAAAGGAGCTATGAGGGCAGAGCCTCCTTAAAACTTTAAATTAGAGATGGGCGGTTTTACCGAAAAACCGCGGTTTTTCGGTTTCGTCTCCATACCGTATACCGAATAGGTTTTTTTTTTTTTAAACCGTAACCGTTCGGTATTGTGTTTTTATTACAGTAAGCCACCATATACAAGGAAACACGGTTGAAAAGATTTTCCGATTTGAATAAAATTGAATATTACCAAAAAATGTTATATTAGTAAGAGGACAGATTGAACAAATATATTACTGCAATTACTGCTATAAACACGAGGCGATTTTTGTTTATTTTCATTCTAGAACGAATTTTAAACATTTTAAAATATGAATATAGAAAATGTTGTTACATTTTTCGTACCCAACTAGTAAATAAATTAATCTTTCATCTTTTTTTATGCATTAAAATTATAATTGTACGTTGTTTTGTCTTTCGGTAATAGTAATTTTAAATTATCTTATCCTAAAAAATATTGTCCTTTTTTTGAGCGAAAGTCAACAATGGCTACTAGTATTGCTGATATAACAATCAATCAGCAGCAGCGTCTTGTAAAAAAAGATAAAAATACTTTTTAAAAAAGTTAATCCTATTTGGTTCTTTTATAAAAAATACTTTAAAAAATACTGGTTTTCACTCAACTTTCGAACTTCTAGTAGTAATGAATTTCTAGTCGCCAATTTAAAAAAAAAAAAATTAAGATTCTACTTTTTTAGGCGATTACGTCTTAAAGTCTTGGCGAAAAAAGAAAAAACAAAACAACAAAAAATAGTTTAGAATTTAGAGTGGGGGATCAGTTTCGCATATAAATTTAATGTAAAATGATCTCCGATTTCCCGGGCATTCTTGCCTTTTAGTGAAATTTATAAAATAAATAATTACTCTACCATTAACTCTAGGTACGACTAACAAGCCCACCTCCTAAAAATGCCATCTTGAACGTATCGTACCATTAACCTTAAATATGAGTGGCAAGCCACTCCTAAAAAACTCCCTTAACTCTAACACTAAGTCCGAATGGCAACCTCCATCCAAAACAAAACCCCTTCCTTAACCTTATCACTAACCCTAAGTCCGAGTAGGAAGCCCTAATCCTACAAAAAAGCCCATTAAAACCACACATAATCGTCTAAAAAAAAAAAAAAGCAGACGCCCATAAAAAAAAACGCACAGGATTTATTTGCCATAGAAAAAAATTGATTAATGCCCTAAAACGCTTGAATGGCCCGGAAATGGTGAATTATTCTGCATTAAATATATGTGAAACTAATCCCCCACTCGAAATTCTAAATGAATTGTTTTTTTTCTTTCTGGGTGTTCACACTTAATTGCCCCTAGCCCTACCACTAACCTGAAGTTCAAGTGGTAAGCCCCCCTCCTCCCACAAAAACCCTTATAATCGTCTAAAAAAACAGAAAAAAAACAAAAAACAAGAAAAACGCACAGGATTTATCTCCCATAGAAAAAATAATTAACTGTCCTAAAACGCTAGAATGGCCTTGAAATGGGGGATTATTTTATGTTAAACTGATCCCCACTTTAAATTCTAAAATAATTGTTTTTGTTTCTTTCTTTTTGCCAAGTTTTTCAGGGTGTTAACATGTAATTGCCTAAATAAAAAAAGTAGAATCTCATATTTTGGGGAGGTAAGGGGGTGAGTTAGCAGAAGGTGTAAATCTACAATAATGCTACAGAAATCTTGCAATATATTCATTTTTAAACAGTCCTAGTATTAGATTTTAGTTTCTTGTACATAAAATGTATTACAATTCAACTTTGAGTTTTCTAACTTCTTTCTTTTAATGGATTCATGGTATTTTTAAGGTATTGCAGCATATTTATGTGCACTTAGTGCAGATTACTTGGAAACCATTAATTTCTGGAGATTTTCAGTGGCATATTCTGATTCCTTGTACAAAAATACACTTATATGGTAAATTTCATTGCTTAATCTTGTGTTTTAACAAAGATATAACATGTGTACTGAAAAATTAGTGTAAAAAATGTGACGAAACGCATATGGTATTAAAGAGGGGAAAATATCCAATTGTGCGAGGCACAAAAATAGTTATAACTTCCTTATTTTTAGTCAGATTTAAAAAATTTAAAAAGATTCTTTCTTAGATCATCAAGCTCTTCCTATGTATGCCATTATTGAGATATTTTAAGCAATTTAAATTTTTTCATGTGTATTGCTACTTGTAGGAAGAAATCTTTGTTTACAATTTGTTTATTAACATTTTGAATTTTCAAATGAAAAAGAGAGAAATACGACAGACAACATGACATCGTATTTTTAGCATAAACTATTTTCAAATGAAAAAGAAAAAATCAAACGCGTTCCGTATGATGTCGAAAATCTATTTGATTCAACTCAAAATTGTAAAATAATTATTTGTTTGTTTCAGAGTTATCTAAAAAAATAAGTTATTAAAATGAAATTTTGAAAAAATACTTGTAAAAGTAAATAAACGAAAAGTAGTGAGTAAGTATAAACATTTAAAAAGAAAAAAAGTAGTTGCCAATGCTAATGTCACTTTATTCGGATTTTTAAAATTATTTTAAACATTAGGCATTTCATTGTTTACTTTTGAAAAGCCACTTCATACATAAATTGTAATTTCTAGAGAACTATCTCTCAACTATACCGTTTTCTCTCCCAAAAATGGGTTATTCAAAAAGTAGACTATGCAACGATTTATATTTTACTAAATTGTTAATATGGTATTTATTTAGAGTTGACAATTTATTCGAAAGTTTAATTATTAAACTTTAATCCAAGTCATGAATTCTATGACTAAAATTACCTTAAAGCTTAAAAAATGACTTTAGATGAATTAATAATCTCTACTTTTTTTTAACCATCCTTCCTTTTCCCTTGGCGCGGTTTTCGGTTGTACTACTAGTCTTTTACGCATGTCTATAAAGTTTTATTACCCTGTCTTAAAAACAAATATTAACCCCAACACGCACCAGTTGACAGAACTTCGAGCACACAAAATGACAGACATCCCAACAGTCAACACCGGCAATTCGAGAAGTATATGGTGTGTTTATTTTACGCGACAAAACACAACGTCTTGCAAACATTTTCACCTATTAAAAAATTAAAATTTGTATCTGTCAAATAATTTTGACAATATTTCATTTTCATCATCATTTTTGCTTAATTTTATTTGTAAAATTATTTTGTTTGTTTAAATAAATTTTCGTTTTTTAATTTCTTGCATTTCTGAGTTATATTTTAGCTTCTGATGGGTTAAAGAATTAGATAGAATGTATATTCAAACTCAGTTTTATTCTTCAGAAATCTTTCATGAATCTTTGGTCACTGTTTTAACGAGTTAACTGTTAAAAAGGTATCAGAACTTTGATTACAACAGTCAACACCTTAAAACTTATGATTCATATCATGGAGAATGATTCAGTCACAAAATTATCGAAACAGTGGCATAATTCAACTAAACGTTGAATAATAACTAATCATCACACAACAGAATGAATAGCTTCCATAGTAAAAAAATTTTTTTCAACAAAACCGAAAAACCGAACCGTAAACCGAGGTTTTAAGGGAAAAAAACCGATACCGAAACCAAAATTTCAAAACCGCCCAACTCAACTTTAAATACTTATATCCGATTCCAATGAAATTTAAACTATATGTAAAGACGCTAATTCAGAGAGTGAGTTTTCCAAAATTTCAGTTTCTTCCGACTAGATTAGGGGGCGAAGGGGGGGAGGGGAAGAAATAGTGAAAAAGGGCAGTGTTCCTCATTACCAAGCGTCCGGTCTTTCTGCTAGTCTGTTGTATAAAGGAAACTCAGAAACTACACAAGATACACGTACAATGCTCATATATTCTGATTCGGTATGATCTCAATCTGGTTATGGTAAAAAAAAGATATGGCAATATTCATTTGCTTCAAAGCATCACGGATCAAATTGATGCGGGGAGGAGTAAAAACAAAATACTTTTATTACTCGTAAACAATCGGCTGCTGCTGATGATGACATTCTTTTCCTGCAGTTGCAAAAGTTTGCACATGAGAGAGGCTTTTTTTTTCTTTACTTATGAGTTACAGCTTAAGACTAAAAGCCACTTGAGGATAAGAATTAATAAATTGATTGTCAGTTGAATGATGAAGAATATCATGAGAAGATTGAAGATAAGGTACTCTTATAGAGAACACATCGCGTTTCCGGGACTTCGCGTCGGGAGCGCCCGAGAGTTGACGAAACTATTAACCAATCAGGTTCCAAGCAAGCAGACAATAACTTTTGGAAGAAATTTCTACGCTCTGCAGCGCGTAAAAAAAAAAAAAAAAAAAAAAAAAAAATGAATTTCTACGATTTTTGTCAGCGCGTTGAATCTACCAAAGGACTCATTGAGTTCTGTCAGCAACGGTCACTTCTAGCAAAAGACTAACCTTAAACCCTACCCTAACCCAGAAAATGTTAAAAAGAAAAAACATTGAAATAAACCAAGAAATTAGTTAAAAATGGTGGTTTTGTTATATATGAAAAAAATCATCTTTTGAAATTTTTCGGTGCACAAAGAACAAACATTTAATTAACAATTATTGACAAAAAAAAATAAACATCTAATTACTAACAGTTGTTTAGCTATGGTTTGTTTGTTCTTTATTTGTATTTTACTTTGATTTTCTTTGTCTGAATTTATCGTCTGCCGGTCTTCAATTTATTGTTTGGCAGTTTCAACATTCAACTTTGGGCGCTTCGGAGACCTGCCCGAACGTTGACGACGCGAAGTCATGGAAACGCGGTGCATTCTCTATAAAAATACCGAAAAGGATAAATTGGAGGGAGAAGCGTGTTCAAAAGTAGGGAGACAAAAAAAATTTTTAAATATGTTAAACACTTTTTAAAACTCTTTTCATTTTGTTAGCAATGCTCCTGGGTAACGTTGGGTAGCTCTGCTGGTTTATGGGAATAATAATAATAATAATAAAAACAATAATTGGAATATTCAACCAAAAATGCTTCATGGGTAGGGAGGGGTATGTGTTGTCATCCATCAACGAAAGAACAGCTTCTCTTTTGTGGATACTAAAATAAGTTTGGCATGATGGTAAGAATGTTTGCTAATGGGCCGGGAGACCAGGGTTCAATCCTCGGTTGAGTCATACTTAAAAAAAAAATGGTACTTGATGCCTCATTGTTAAACACTCAGCATTATAAAGTTAAGATAAAGGGTAAGTGGAGTAATCCAAAAAAAAAGTGGCACCCTTCCCTACATCTTGGTGTAGTAGCCATCGGAAAGGAAGCCTTCAGTCGCCCCCGATCCATTTTTTTTTTTTAAATTCATTACTAGCTGTATTTTCCGGGGGTTGCCCGGGATCTAGCGAAATCATTTAAGTTTTTAATTTCTATTTGTTTGCACATTTTAAAGATTAAGGTAGACAACTCCAATTATATTCTTCAATTTAAAATTAGTTGTACCCCTTGCTGATTCTTATTTTTTAGATGATTATGTAAAAATGTTTCATACTAGCAGTTATCTGAGCTAGATTAAGTAATATTTGAAATAAATTGTTACGAAGTACATTTATATTGCCAATAACACAGTACAATAGTAACAAATGGAAATTGGCTCATCAAAAGTTAAAGTTTAATTTGTCAGTTTAAATGCTATTTGGGCCTGACTTTTAAAAAAAAATCCAACAGAATAACTTTATATGTTAGATAATGGAGTAAAACAAGAACCGATCCGTTCTGAAGAAACAAAAAAAAAAGTGAGAATAACATCCAAGGCGAGAACAGTAGTCCAAATATTTCAAATAATACAAATGTAGCAAAGTACATTATTGTATTGCCAATAACACGGCATAACAATAACAAATGAAAATTGGTTAGTCAGAAGCAAAGTTTGCTTTGTCAACTCAAATGCTATATGGGTCTTACTTAAAAAATTTGTTAAATGATGGAGCGAAACAAGAATGGATTTATTCCGTTCAATCTGCAATGAAAATGTGTGAGTTCAAATTGAAATGTGTCCGACCGACGGAGTCTATAGAAAAGCAAGAAGAGAAGAGGTTATAATAACCAGACTCTGTATAGGGCATGCGTATATTACTCACAAGCATTTATTGGAAGGATATGCGTCTCCAATGTGCATGTCATGTCAAGAATCTTATACAGTCAAACATATATTAATAAACTGTCAAGATCTGCAACAAAGCCGAAAGAAATACTGCAACTCGGAAAACCTAAAGGATCTTTTTAAAGGTACAAATGCGACGAAAATGTTAGACTTCATCAAAGAAGTTGGACTGTTCCAAAAAATGTAATTTCAAATGCTTTATTTCACTTTTCATTGTCTTTCAAGACAATATGAAATAATTACCCCAACTTGGGATTTCATTTGACAACTTTATTCGGCATTACATGACCCATAGATGGATGCTATGCTGTAAACCAGTGCTCTTCAAACTTTTTTTGTCGCGACCCCTTTTTGGAAAAAATTTTTTTTCGTGACCCACCAAAATTTTTTATAAATAAAAAATAAGTTTGAATATTATTTAAAAAATTCCATAGTTATAATTTTGGCGACCCCCCCCCCCCCCTTTCTATGGTTACGCGACTCCCCTGGGGGTCGCGACCCCCACTTTGAAGACCTCTGCTGTAAACCAAACCAAACCAAACCATCTTATCGAGATATGTGAATGTATAAAAATATAACAAAAATTTATAAAAACAAATGGTGTAGATGAATATAAAAATTCTAACCTTAACCCTAACCCTAACTCTAACCCCAAAGTTCAGTAAACACTCTTTAGTAGCTAAATATTTCAAGAATTTACTATCGCCCATCACTAACGCTAACCCTAACCACTTGTTTTTATCTCATAATTTTATACGTTCCCTGAAAGTAAATAAAACCCCCAAAAGTATCGACTCACCATCAGGACAAACTGCACAACATTTCCCTTCGATATAAACAGCATCAGCACATTCGATCCTCGGACATTTAATAGTAAAGCAAATGTTTTTGTCATCATCGACACATTTACAATGCTTGCAGTCCCCGTCATAGTATGATGTTCCGATCGGCACGGAGCCGTTTACCGTCTTGCAACCTTCTGGGGGTGGCGGCGGAACATCCGTTGGATATGTCTTTGGATTTTCGGTCGAAAGATTCTGACCTGCCTGTAACATTTCTAGGTCGACTTCACGCCAGTGTGGGGGTGTCGGGATAGCAACGGTTGACCAAAACGCAATTAGCAACACGCTAATTGTCAAGATGAATTTCATGATGAGAAGATTTACTGCGACGACGTAGATTTGTGGACTGTTTTATCAACGCTGTCGCAAGATGGGACTTTTCTTCTTTTTTTTTTTTTTCTAAATTTGTTTTGCTTGCACGGATTCAATCGTTTTATATTTGTACGCCCTTCATTTTGTTATTTGTTAATTATGTTGCGATTGGTTGATTCAATGAATCTGGATTTATTTATCTAGTGGAACCAATTCGACAGATGGCATCATTGATTGATGTTGTTTGGTTTTTGTATCGAATGAACAAAACCAGTTTTTTTATTTGTATTTTTTTCTACTTGGATCCTTTACGACAGACTAGTAGAAGTACCCGACATTGCGCAGGTAACACATTCCAAAATTATTGTTGAATATAAATATCCAAAAGAATAACTTTGTTTTTGTGTGTGTGTGTGTGTATATATATATATATATATATATATATATATGTGTATATTTGTATATGTGTATTTGTATGTATGTATATATGTGTATTTGTATGTATGTATATATGTGTATTTGTGTATGTATGTATATATGTGTATTTGTGTATGTATGTGTATTTGTGTATGTATGTATGTATGTATGTATGTGTATTTGTGTATGTATGTGTGTGTATGTATATATATGTATGTGTATTTATATATGTGTGAGAATAGGATTAGAAAATCCAATGGATTGACTTGAGTAAACTATAAATGGACAGGTATTAACCCTGCCATGAAGATAAGGGCAGTTATATAATTTATAACATATCAAATCAGCTAAATTTCAAGTCAAACAGAGCTATTGTAGAGTAAATTGAAATAAATAAATTCATAACATATCATTTATATCAATTCGATCGTTTCTAAGAGGAAAAATTGTTTTATTAATTATATATATATATATATATATAATAATAATCTAGGTAAAACATCCACAGGGTAGTAATCCAAAGAATTTCAACCGGGTTTATAAAAAGTGCTCAATATCAAATGATTATTTTTATTTACACAGATATGTACAAAATCTGCGACACTGGCATGTCGATGTTGTCGATCAACAGCTGTTATAAACTGAGATCTCATCAGGCAGAGTTAGAATCCGATCTTAACCTTAGATCATATTTGGAAAGAACCAAATATGATCTTACTATTTGTTGTTGTGTTGTTTTTTGTATTTTTTTGCATTTTGTATTTTTTTGCATTTTGTATTTTTTTGCATTTTGTATTTTTTTGCATTTTGTATGTGTCCCCTTTTTTCTTATTATGGAGAATAATTAAATTAAGGAGTTAGGGTTAGGGTACCTGTTAGGGTACCTGATAGTTTAGGGTTAGGGTACCTGATAGGTAAGCCCCCATTCCCACTAACATTTGTATATTTTTGTATTTAAAATTATTAAATAAAGACGTCTGTTGTTATTATCATTTTACTCAAGAGGAGTTTTCAGACAAGTTATTATCAGTGGTGTTCCCTGGAGTCTGAGTGACAAGTGAGACATGGACCCCAACCACTTCTGATTTGCAGTGGCTTCAGCGTAATGAAACGCAGAGTATGGGCATCTACATGTACAGATATCCCTACAAGACCCACGACGATGAAGACCTGTAATAATAATAATAATAAGGGGATGACACGGTGGTTAATGACGCAGACTGAGGACCTGGGTGTGTCGGGTTCGAATCCGTTCGTTCCACAGAAACGCTTTCATCAAAACCCACACCTGACCTTGTGTCTAACCTCCCCTAGAGAGGAGGTAAATAAAATACTTAAGTTTGAAGAGTCAGCCATAGAATACACTCCGCTCGTTAAAAATAACAGAATTTGTCTGTTTAATTATACCTTTTTTTTTTTTTTTTTTTTTCTTTCAATTTTTCTTACCGTCTTTTTTGTATTAAAATAAAAAAAAATTGATAAATCTTTCACAGGTTTCACAAACGTTTTCGATTCTTTGTCAAATCATCCTCAGGTGTCAAAAGCAAATGAACAAAAACCTGTGAAACCTATGGAACATTTATCAATTTTTTTTATTTTAATACAAAAAAGACCATCAGAAAAAAAAATGTTTGCATAAATGAGAAAATGCTGCCTAAAATACAAACAATTATATATATATATAAATAGCACGGAATCACATAATCACTGGTGCGATAATTTATTTCGATCCTCCGGCTTTTTCAAGCATCAAAGCGAGGTCGAATTAGAAACTTTTACATTTTAATTTTTTTTTTTTTTTTTTTCAACTAAAAAAATTATTTGTTT
Source organism: Sepiola atlantica (assembly GCA_963556195.1). Taxonomy (NCBI): domain Eukaryota; kingdom Metazoa; phylum Mollusca; class Cephalopoda; order Sepiida; family Sepiolidae; genus Sepiola; species Sepiola atlantica. Next base: position 2,136,857 of record OY744526.1, read on the forward strand.
TTAAATATTGCTTCAAACATAATTCTCTATCCCTAAATTACATACCCTTCTTTTTTAAATCCAGTATTTTCTAACAATGAAAAAACAAAAACTTTCAAATTAATATTTAAAAATGTAACATGATAATACATTTTAACTATCCGCCCCCCCCCCCTCTATCCTCGATTAATTGCTGGCCTGAGGGTGGGTAGATTTTGCTAGTTATATATAAGAAAAAATAACATTCTGAAATGAATATGGGAGAGATTAACGACTGTCGAAATTCCTTGCCTCAAACGTAATATTTTTTGTGCATGAAAATGTTCAAATGCATGAGGAAAATCCTTGGCTGACAAAGGTTTTATTGAATTGGCTTAATTAATGAATAAAAATAAGAACGCGATACTTTTCTTTTTCCTATTTCTTCTTGTATCTCGATCATCCATACAATCGGCGGGCACGGCATTCTTTCATCCCAGTTGAGTGAACGCATAAATAATGAATTATCGATAATCAAAGAGAGGGACGTGCGGGTCGAGCTCGCTTCTCATTACTGACTTTTGATGCATGGAGGGATAGAAATGAATGATTGATTACTCTAGTTTTAAGTCAACAAAAGTATAGAAAGCATTGAATAATCAATCAATTAATCAGTGCCGTGCTAACGAGAGGCAAGTAAAACGGGGGTGGGGCGGAGGGACAGATCCATTTATTTGCATCGGATACAATTGCTAACCTCATTTGATACGTGCTGTTACAACATGTCTCAGAAAAGAAAGATCAATTTTTAAAAAAAATTTTTTTTTTTTTTTTTTTTTTTTTTTTTAAGGGTGTCTTCGTTTATCGTAAAGAAATTAGCTCTGTAAACCTATCATTGATCAGGGGGTTGGAAAACTTTTTTTAAAGCGTTCTATGGAGAGTAGAAAGTGGACCTTCAGAGCTTATTTTCGGTAGAGGAGTCCCTCACAGGCAAGATGGCGGGCGAAAAGTTTTGTTTGTTTTTTTGCGCACCTAGTTTTTAACATTATATTTTAGTGCCGCTTGTGATTAACCCGTTTGTGGTTAACCCGTTTGTGGATGTAAGTCCGTATTTCTCTCTCCTTATACATCGTTTTTCCACGACAAGTAACTTAGGGTGGGGAATATAAAACCTTTCTATTTTCTTCAAAATGAATTTTCTTATGTTGATAGACCTATTGACAGAGACGGCTATTGACTTTTGTATGCAAAGGCGCCTTATTCTAAGAACGCTATTAACATGCCCCACATCTGAGATCAAAGGCAAATGTCCCGTATCGAGGATAGCTCTACAATTGATGGCAAAGTTTGAAGGTGCCCATCACACAAGGATCAGAAAATCACTGTCGGCCGCCATCTTGCTTATGGGGGGACTCCTATATCGCTTCGTCTCTATTTTCTTCCTTCAGTCTTCACATTCCATGAGCAATGTTTCTGACAAAGGGGTAAGAATAGCTGTTTCTGGGTCTGTTGTTTTAAGTGGATATTATGTGGATATTTCCAATCCTCTTATAGTATTCATCATGATTCAGCTGTCTATCTATCCATCTCATTAACCCTTTGTCCTCACATGTTTTTTAGCCTTGATAAGTTCTGACTCATTGCTAAAAATAAATAAATAAAAATAAAAATAAAAAAAGTGGATGCTTAAATATCTTTAATCCTATTTTAGAAAAAATAATTAAGAGCCAGACTTGAGAATAAAGCTATCAATGATCAAAATTGGAAAAACGACTGATTCTACTCTATTATACAGAATACTAGTGGGACCCATGTCCTGGTGTTGTCCAGGAAAATTGTTTTTTTAAATTACAATCTCACTGTTTTCACCCAAAATGCCCAGTAGCAACTTTATTTATGGAATTCAAAAACCAAAATATATCCTCCACTCAATAATAAAGGCCAATGTGTATTTATTTGTTTATTTGTATATTCATATATAAATAATAAATATATATCCGTCCTGTCACACAAAAGTTAGGAACAGAAAAGAAAGGGGTATTTTTCTAGCATTTTTATAGATGAAACCATTTCAGGTGGTGAGGGAAAGCGAGGCAGCAAATAGCAAGTCAGACAACCCCCCACCCTGCTGTCTCAAATGAATTCAGAAAGAATTCCACCATTCTATAATGGTTGGCGTTTTCTTTCTTTAGGTCATCAGAAATGATAATAAAAATTTAATGTATGAAAAATCAAACTACTGATGTACTTCTATGATTTTATGTGAATATTAGTGCGAACACTGGCGGATCATTTTTTTGTCATTGTTGGCAGAGGATATAAAGCTATTTGTTGCACTGATGATGAGATTAAAACGCCAACTTCATATTCACAATAGAACAAGAACGTCTCTTTCTAATATACTCAGTCATTTCTATACAAACAGCGTCTGAAGGTTAACTAATTTGCACATTGATGTGCAAAAGGACATCTTATTAGTTAACTATTCATTTTATTGTTCTATCATCCGATGATTGTTTTCAATTTACTATAATTCACAGTTCATCATCATCATCATCGTTTAACGTCCATTTTACATGCTGGCATGTGTTGGACAGCTTTTAGAAATTGACTTCCAAACTTATCTCTGTTCAGGTCTCTTTAGAAGTCATTTCCTTAATTGAGGCAAGATTTTTATAGGCCGGATGTCCTTGACGCCAACCCAGTGAGGTGATGGGGACCAGTGCTTTTATCGAGACACCACCTCTAAGTAATTACCCACCACGGCTAGAGAACGCTGCACCTGTTTACAAATCTTTTCTGCCATTTTGGGTGAAAACAGTGAGATTGTAATTTAAAAAAAAAAATTTCCTGGACAACACCGGGACGTGAATCCCACTAGTATTCTGTATAATAAAGTAGAATCAGTCTGTTTTCCAATTTTGGTCATTGATAGCTTTATTCTTACAAAATAAATGTTTGATTCTGGTTAATCCGTTTCTTTTGTGGAACTTTTGTCAATGTTTTTTACAACAAAAGAATGTAATTCAATTTCTTTCATAAAATATTTCATCCGTCTAGGAAGAAATTTCAGATGGACATCATCTTAACTAGATAGCAGGGAAGGGCTTAGCAAATTTAAAATGCTTTGAATTAAAAAAAAAAAATAAAAAAATAAAATAAAAACATACGGACAGCCCGGATAGCTCAGTTGTTAGTACATCAGACTGAACATCTAAAGGTCCTGGTTTCAATCTCACATCTCAGCATCCGTTTTTTTTTAAAACTAGCTTCGCAATTCTTAGCAGATCCTCATGTAATTATAATTTTAAAACAATTTGGTTCAATTAGTAATTTAATAACCAAACGGTTCTGTAAAAATTTAACTTTCAAAATTAAATTTGAAAAAAGAAAATATGAGTTTGGAAGAGAAATAGACTTAGTTTGAATCATAAAAAAAATAAAAGTAAAAAGAAAATGGGGGGGGGGGGCTTAATATATTTTGAATTATTTTTCTATAGGCCCTTCACCCAGGCAACGTCGGGAAGGGACAGCTAGCTAATAATGGCCCATTGATTAAATTTTTTTTTTTTTTTCAGATATTTAATGCAATCTCTTCCCTTTTTTTGTACTATTACTCTACAAAATTTATTTTTAATTTTTTTTTAACATAGTTCACCCCAAACAAGGCAGGCCGCCACTGTAGACGTAAGGGGCTACTGAGAAAAAGGGTAAAAGTTTTTTTGTTTTTTTGGGGGGGGGGGGGGCAATCAGAGCACAATCCATTGAAGTACTTGTAAAACAAGCACAAGGAAGTAAAATTGCGGCGATGGGACAGGGGCTGGAGCTTGGTGGATAGTGAAGGACCTATTAAGTTGGCGACTCTTTTTTGGACCTTGTCTAAGAGGGAGAGACTAGTGGATGATGCACCAGCCATAATGTGGCAACAATACTCCATGCATGAGCGAATGGTAACTTTGTAGAGATATAGGATAATGTCAGGTGTGAGAACTTTACTGGAACGGTAGAGGGAGCCCACCTTTGCAGCAGCCCTGACAATGTTTTCAATCCAATTTATGTTATCTGTGAAAGTTAGGTTGAGGAGTTTGAATGAACTCTCAGGTAGGGTGTTATTTGCCATGACAATCAGTGTTTGAAGAGGTTTCTTTTAGTCATTGAAGGAAAGTAGCTTTGTCTTTGCGGCATTAAAAGTTACCATCCATTTATGACCCCAATCCACTACAGACTGAAGATCATTTTCTAAGGATTCAGCCATTGCTTCAGATATGTGCGCGTCGGTTTTGCCTACATGACAAGAGTAGAGTCGTCAGCAAATATTCCTATCTCAGTCTCAATGACATCAGAGAGGTCATTTATGAAAATCAGGAACAGTAGAGGTCCAAGGATGGATCCCTGGGGTACGCCAGCATTTATGTAATGTAATATGTAATATTTTTTTTTTTTAATGTTAAAAAACAAAACCAAATCCTTCATTGGCAATATCCAAACTAATTAATTGATTAATTAACTGATTAATTAACTAATTACTATTTTTGCAAAAATATTCTACATTTGTTTCAGTCATTATATTCGTCATCGGATCTAAACGTGTTTTTCAGACTCACGCATCTATCATATCATTCTCATATCATTTCTCTCCATGCAATGCATGTCCTCAACTCTCACTGACTAGGTTTCACTTCCATACATCATCATGCTGCGTACACATGCCTCATAGACTCTTCCCGTTGTCGATAGTGGTAATGCTCTGTTGGTTAGTAATGGCAATTCTCTAAACTGACTCTATCAACTCTTAACTCTTGCAATCACACTAACACAAATGGTATCACCTGTGTCTGTAATAACCCTAATAATGGTTTCTATCTGTTTCCTCTTTTTTTATTCTCCTTGACTTGCAGGTCAAAAGCTACTGGTTGGTAGTCTCGTGACCTTTGATATATACAATACTCAATGAAAAAGAAAAGATCTAAGACTAATTACGATGTGATGATTTGTAAATAATTGTGACTTACAAAATAAAATTCTTCCCGTTAGATCACCAGAGTTAAGTGACGTTGAGCTTGGTCAGAACTAAATGGGTGACCATTTTGGAATAGCAGGTGCTGTATGTGCTCTCCGCTTATCTCGGCATTGTTTCCAGTCGTCTTTGACTTCTCCTGGCCACTGGAATCAAGCTGTGCCGATTCAGGAGAGGTTGTGATTGCGCAACCCTTGCTTCACAATCACACGAGCAGCCACCCTTACAGGGGGTATCCATTGTCTCTCAAGACTGCGCAGAGCCTTCTATGGTAAAACATATGATATTTTAGAAATTAATTAACCCTTTTATTGTTTAAATATGCGTAACCCTAAACCATACCTCTAAACCTTTTATTGTCTAAATATGCGTAACTCTAACCCTAAACCCTAAACCTTTACTCTAACCCTAAATCTAGGCCTAAACCCTAACCCTAGGCCTAGCCCTAACCCCAACCCCAACCCTAACCACTACCACCTATATACAGGGTTGCTTAAAAGTATCTATACAGTTGCTTTGTTTTATTTACTTCATTTTTTTATATAGTGAGGGTTGAGGATATGTGTTGCATGGAAAGAAATGGTATGAGAATGATACAATGAATGTGTAATGTGAGTCTTAAAGACAGGCTTAGATGATTACAGAGGAAGATTAAATCTGGACAGTATAGGGAGATATGTGCAGAACAGGAGACTTTGATGGTTTGGTCACATTGAAAGAATGGATAAGAGTTCTTTGTTTAGTAGTATAGGATATTGGAGCTGCTAAGTGTTAATTTGATTCTATATCTGCCCCCCCCCCTCCACCGGTACGCGAACGCAATGATCTTAGGGGAAGTATCAGTTCCTTCTGGCCTGGTTGATTGTGAGGGAGTAATCTGGACAATGCCCGGGCAGATTTCATTGGCATTGGTTTAGCAGTGCTGGGTGATGTTGGGTGCCTCGACGATGTCATCACGTCTCCTCTGTTATGCTCCACCGCCGACTTTGTGACGTCATACCATCCCAACCCGCACTATATAAACCACTTATATAAAAGATAAATTTAAAGTAACTGATTCAGAGGTCAATAAGATGAGTTGGTCATCTATGAACAGTCAATAAAAGGCTGTGCGCTGATGTGCGTCTATCTAAAGCAAAAACTTTTTTGCATCGATTTTGAAATTGAAGCGGTAATATTATACACAGGGCAACTGCGGGCTCCCGTCTGTTGCAATTCTGTTCGATGATGCGCGACTCAAAATGTCTAATGAATCAAACATGTAAATCGGGTAAACAATGGAATAAAAAATCCGTTAAAATTTTGTCAACTTTGTATTATTTGGAGACTCTTGATATTTTTCAATACCACATCTTTTGAAATCATACGATATACGTTATTAATAAGTCATCGTCGGTTGAACGTATGTGTTGCATGCTTGCATGCGTTGGACGGCTTTAAGAAATTGACTTCCAAACTAACCCATCTCTGTGCAGATCTTTATTTATCCCTCTTTCTCTCAAGTCCTCCCATGTTTTCCTTGGCCTTTCCCTGTCAACTGAACTTACTATCTCAACTGTTCTACATCTACTAACCCAAGAACTCTAATCTATTTTTTCAATGTGGCAATACCATCAAAGTCTCCTGTTCTGCACACATTTCCCGATACTGTCCAGATTTAATCTTCCTCTGAGGTCATCAGATCTAAACCTGTCTTTAAGACTCACATTACACATCCATTGTATCATTCTCATATCATTTCTCTCCATGCAACACATGCCATCATGCCCAGGTTTCACTTTCATACATCACACTGTATACAACTGACTGATAGACTCTTCTCTTGGTCGACAGTGGTCACTGTCTCCCGGCCAACACCGAGGTTAGGGTAGGTACACCGGTTAGTTTCATATGAAGCTGGAATCTTTGCTCTGCAGAATGAAGAAAAAGGGGAGCAGCTGAGTGTGTTTGGGTAGTGATGCGATGGTGGTGGTGGTTAGGGGTTGCTTCTTTTTGCAATTTAGGTCATAGCAATTCTTTACTTTTGGTTTGTTGCCAAATATTGACTTGAACATCGCCTAACACCTTTTCTGAGTTCCTGAAAGAACGTTCTAACCTCCACACACACACACACACACACACACACGTTAGGGGTTGCCTTTAATATTAGATTCTGAAAGAAAATAATTATATTAACAAAACAAAAAAATTAGTAATTTTTAAATAATTGTGCATTTGAAGTTCCAGGGACAGAATTCCAATGTTTCAAACGAAGAATATCGACCAATTAAGGACTGAGTAGGAATTTCTTTGATCTTCTATTCATTTCACGTCATTTTGCCCTTGTGAGGGGTCAGACGTTTTTTGATATTTCGCAGTTTGTGAGTCAACTAACCTTAACCCTAACCCAAATTCCATTCTGTGCGCTCACGTCTAATCCCGTGCTGCCAAGTTTTCTTTGGCCAGCCAATATTCCTGCGATCCAAAAGATCTAGTAAAATTAACGATGAACGTATTTTTGGTGATAATTCAAAATGGAAAGGAAACTGAATCAATCAATAAATCTGGATCGTAAGTACTGTTACCATATTTGAGCTGGTGAATCTCTGTCCCATTTGGGGGTTATTGATAAGGTGCAGAAACGTATCTGTAATTTGGTTGGCGCCATCCTTTCTTCAGACGTGATGTTGTTAGTCTCAGTCTTTTCTATAAGTACTATTATGGCATGTGTTCTTCAGAATTGTTTGATCTATTCCCAGCTTCTTTTGTTCCAGCTCGTTTGACTTGTTGGTCTAGTGGTCTTCATCAATTCGCTGTTTTGATACATCATTGTAATACAGCTTCCTATTCCAGGAGCTTCTTTCCAAGAACTGCAGACTTGTGGAACTCTCTTCCTGCTGACTGTTTTCCTCCTACTTATAGTCTTGGTCTTCTCAAGACTAAGATCAATAGACATCCCTCTTCATTGCGATAATCATCCTTTGTAATTTTTAGCTCCTTACATTAAGTGGTTTCATGCCTTGGAGCGATTTCCATTAAAAAAAAAAGAACTAAGAACTTTTATAATATATTATTCTTTACGTGTTTCAGGAACTTCGAATCAGCACATATACAAGGCAACAGTGACCTTAAGTTATCCAACACAATTTAGTCACCAATAATTAAGAAAGGACCGATAATACCAGCATTAGAACAGAATAAACAATTTACTTAATATTTTAATATATAATTTTGGTACTTTCCAGATTAGGACCCAAGCTAAAATCAACTTGTCACGGAAAAAGCCGAATAAAAAGTTGGTTGGTTGCATCCAAAAAATCCCAAGACGGGGATGGATGGTTTTTGTTCTGTTTTTTTTTTTTTGTAAGAAAAATATCACTGAACAAGTGTTAAAATGGGTTAGAGTTTGGGGGTACTTATCCAGATTAGGACCCAAGCTAAAATCGACTTGGTGTTGGTTAGCGTTAGGGTAGGTCCTAATCTGGATAAGTACCGGGTTATGGTTATAAAATGTTTTTTTTCTGTATGAAATATTTACTTTTTCACTAATATTGTTTTTGGCTATCAGTTTTTTTCCCCTGACAAAATTGAATCACTCCGTCGGGAGATGTAATAACTTCTACTAACTCGTTAAAATTCATTATCGCTTTGATCAATTTTTATTTCAAATTAATGAATTTCGCGATTCAATCAATTAAAACGTTAACTTATCGTCTGCTTATTTTCTTGCATTCTGATTGGATAAGCGCTTCGGGATTTTCCAACTATCTACGTAAACATTCGGAAACTATCGACGCCATGTCGATTTTAGCTTGGGTCCTAATCTGGACCAGTACCGTAATTCTAAACTTCATCATCATCAGTCTAACGTCCGTTATACTGCTGGCATGTGTTGGACGGTTTGTAGAAATTGACTTCCAACCTAACCTATCTCTGCCCAGGTCTTTAATTATCCCTCTTTCTCTCAAATCCATCCTTATCACTTCATCCCATGTTTTCCTTGACCTTCCCCTGCCAACTGAACCTGCTACCTTAACTGTTCTACATATACTAACCCGAGAACTCTCGATGAGGGTGGGGGTAGAAGACTTTTGTTTCATCAAACAATAACTACGCACTTGCAGTCTTTCTCTTGCTAACAGTTTTTTTTTCCTGTTTTATTTTTTTAAAATAAACTCTGAAAATTTTAATAATAGATGACTGACCATTACAATATGCGAATAATAGTTTTGAATTTCTATTCAGAAAAAAAAAAAAACGGAACAAAATTGACTAACAATGATTATTTGTATGTATTAGTCGTATAAAAAAACAATTAGATTGGGTGGTCATTTAAAAATTTAATTTCACAGATAGACCAGGGAAGCAAATAAAACTGGACCGGAATTGTTTACTTGGAATTTGTCGAATTCGGACACTTAAGCACATTAGAAACTCTATTGTTCTACCGGATGGCAAATATTCCTCTGATCACAAAAAATCTCATCAGACTTTGCTGGTTCAGTCCGTCACACATTTGACTCTGGTACCCTGACCCCTGATCTGATAGCTCTAAAGCCACTAACTGCTGCGTAAAATGGAATGAGCAGTCAGTTGAAGACGTGCGGCTTCCCACGTTCCCAAAGATTCACGACCTATGGTGGTGAAATCTAGGGCGGATCGCAATTGCGTCGAAGGATTCCCCAGAATCGCGAGACCTGGTATGCAGTGACGTGAAACTTATCAGATATCTGAAAGCCAGTGCACGGCACAGAACACGGCTGTAACAAAATCCTTTGTAACAGACGTGGTGGGTGTGGTCTGTACGCGACGTAATCCGATAAACGAAAAATAATGGAGATTTTTCAAAGCAATTTACTGATTCTGTTTGCTGTGTATTGTTAAATGTGATCAAGGCGACAGCTGACAGGGCTTCATTGTTGCGAATAGTTGTGATGTTTACCTGTGTGACAAATCATTGTCAATTATTGAAACTAAGCACATGATACGCACTGTCTACCAAGCTCCAACCCCTGTCCCATCATCGCAATGTTGCATCCCTGTGCTGGTTTTACATATTAAATTGAAATAGAGTAGAAAGTGGACCTTGGTTGTTGCACTTTTGACAGCTGCGTAACTATCGCTTCCTTTATTTTGTCTTTTAGTCCTCACATTCCATGAGCGATGTTTCTGACAAAGGGAGAAGAATTGCTGTTTTCTGAGTCGGAATCTATCCACATAACACTTAGCGTTGGCTAGTTTTGGACCTTGAAGTGGTAATTTTTTTTTTTTTTAGCTCCTTACATCAAGTGACTTCATGCCTTGTCTGGAGCGATATCCATAAAAAAATACATAGAAGATACTGCCAAGGCTGCTGCAAAGAAGGTTGGCTCCTTCTGCCGTGCTAGAAAACTTCTCACACCTGCCAGTATCCTGTATCTCTATAAAGTCGCTATTCGCCCCTGCACCAAACACTATTCTCTCGCTCTTAGACAGGTTGGGGTTGGGGTTGGGGTTAGGGTCGGGTTAGGGTCGGGGTGCAAAAAAAAGAGATCCTAACCTAATAAGTCTTGAACTGTCGACCAAGCTCCAGCTCCAGCTCCTTTCCCATCGTCGCAATGTTGCATCTCTGTTTGTTTTACGGAATGTGCTCCAACGAACTTGCTGCATTTGTAACCCCTACCCCCCCCCTCAACATAAATACTCCCCGACCAACCAACCCAGCAGCAAAATCCCACCCTTTCACCATAGAGATCCCAAGATGCCGGAAAACTTTCTATTCAAATAGTTTCTTTCTATCGGACCACTTTCCTTTGGAATTCCCTCCCTGCTCTGTTTCCCCGACTGTACCAACCTGCAGAAATTTAAGTGCAATGTGAACAGACATCTTGCTGCACAACTCCCCACTTAGGATGCCCCCTATCAATCTGGGCCCTAATCACAGTAACCCTTTACGTCTGACAAAGGGGTAAGAATTGCTGTTTTCTGGGTTGGAATCGATACAACCTTTATTGTTGGCTAGATATTTGCCTCGTTTGAGATGAAATAAAGTTTTTTTTAAAAAGATATAGCGGTACTTTCATCTCTGTAGGGAATCGTCAGGCTAAAATGCATATGTATGTATGTATGTATATATATATATATATATGTGTGTGTGTATATATGTATGTATATATATATATATGTGTGTGTGTGTATATATATATTTATATATATATATATATATATATATGTATATGAGAGAGAAAAGAAAGTAATAATACAACAAATGCACATACTTTACAAGTGTATTGTATTCAAATATTACAACAGTGAATAGTTTATAAAAAACGTCCTTTAAACCACGGTTTTTCAAAGAAATAAGTCCTTTCATCGGAGGAAAAAAAACAATAAATTATTAAGCAATTTGAAAAAAAAAATTACAATCGTTCTGAATGAAGAAAAAAAATCATGTAAGAAGGAGCAGAAAATCTTTGCTACATGATGAAGTGTTAAGGTTAGGATTATCAATTGGAATATTATAAAGATTATTGGTTAGCATTATCAATTGGAATATTATAAAGATTATTGGTTAGCATTATCAATTGGAATATTATAAAGATTATTGGTTAGGATTATCAATTGGAATATTATAAAGATTATTGGTTTCCAGAAAAATAGGTAAAAATAGTCAACATTCAAAATATTTGAATATCAGGTACTCTTATAGATGACGCACCATGTTTCCGTGACTTCGTGTCGTCAACGTTCGAGCAGGTCTCGGAAGCGCTCGAGAGTCGATGAAACTGACGATATCTTTAACCCTTATCCTCGAGTGGCCCCCGGACCTTGATAAATGATGACCTAACAGTAACAACTAAAAATCTTACTATAAAACATGCAATACGATACAAAAGCCAGAATTTTGTACCGAAAAAAAAATATATTTAAGGATGGACAATGAAAGTGATTTAAAATACTAAGAATTTAAAGGCCAAATGAATCACGTTTTTTTTTTTTTTTTTTTTTTTTAAATAAAATATTATTTATTTTAAATTCGAATTTCCGGAATAAAACGCACTATTCATAAAAATATGCTTTAGTTTTTTTCTTCGTTTTTTTTTTTTCGTTTTTTTTTCTTTTAAATTTTCATTTTTTTTTCTTTTTTCTTTTTTTTCTTCTCCAAAACACACCACTTGATGTAAGGAGCTTAAAAAAAAAATACTACTACAATGTTAAAAATTAGCCTACGATAGATTCCGACCCAGAAAACAGCAATTCTTCCCCCTTTGTCAGAAACATCTCTCATCGAATATGAGGACTAGAGGACAAAATAAGGGAAGCAAGAGTTTCGAGGTTGACGAAAGTAAACCCAAGTTAGTCACTTTCTACTCTGCTAGGGTCCACTTTATACGCTCTGTTTTATTTTTCATTAAAAGCAAATGTCTTTGCTTATGAAGTCAGCTGATTGTCGGGTTGGTCGAGTGTATTTATATCGAGGGGGCACCAGAACAGCCAGTTCATCGGAGCACAATCCATTGAAGTACTTGTAAAACAGGCACAAGGATGCAACATCGCAGCGATGGGACAGGGGCTGGAGCTTGGTGGATAGTGAAGGACTTATTAGATTAGCGACTCTTTTTGGACCGTAACTAAAAAAGAAAAATTCCTGTGATTGGAAAAAAAAAAAATCCATACAAAATCAGAATTATTCGACTGTAATGAGATTTTCAGGGTCCAAATCACCGGGAACAAATTTAATAACCGACAACTTTTTTTGCTTTTTACTTGTTCACTCTTGCTCTTTCTTTTCCTTTGGGAGATGATAATGTGTGTGTGTGTGTGAGAGTAAGTAAGGCGATGGAGACGGATGAGAATTCAGATGGGGAGGAAGTGTATTTGGATGGCAAAGTTATTGAGGTTGTTCAGAAGTTTTGTTACCTCGGTGATACAATTGGAACATAGGGAGGAGCAGGTGCTTCCATTGTCTTCCCCAGAAAATTTTATACACATATAAATTTAATAAAAATAGGATATATTTGAAGTTTTAAGGAGGTATGCCCCTATAGCTCTGTTATACTTAAGAGATTCGGGAACACTTCTATTATCTTCCCCGTAAAGTTTACATAAGAATACACTTTTAGATTTTATGTAGATTCTCTAACCTTTCTTTCCAGAGGGAACACACAAACATACACACATTGGGTTTTATATATAGAGAATATATAGATCTAAATTAAAAGAAAACTATAATTAATCTTGATTTTCACTTCTTAAATTGATTAAATGTATTCTTTCTTTAAAGCACACGTTAAAGAAATAAAAATAGATTGTTTATAAATAATTTTAACGAATTTATATTTTTCCAACTTTTAAAGCCCAGTATCATGTGTAACACATCTGCTTAATCCAATTTGGAAGGTGCCGCTTAGTGAACTCTTTTTGTCGTGACAGAGTACATTTAGTACAAGCAGGGCTACCCAGCATCGCCCAGGGCTCTAATTTCTGTAGATTACAAAAAAAACAAAAAAACTAAACAATTTACTTCATATTTTAAAATTTACTTCTAAACTTCATCATTTTCATTTTAATCATCATATTCGGCTTAACGCCCGTTTTACATGTTGGCATGTGGTAGACAGTGTGTAGAAAGTGACTTCACAATTAACCTATCTCTGGCCAGGGCTTTTTTTTTATCTGTTTCCCTCAAATCCATTCTTAGCACTTCCTCCCATGTTTTCTTTGACCTTCCTCTGTGAACTGAACCTGCTACCTCAACTGTTCTACATCTACTAACTAAAGAACTCTCATCCATTCTTTTAACGTGGCCAGACCATCAAAGTCTCCTGTTCTGCACACGTCTCCCTATCTGTCCATATTTAATCTTCCTCTGAGGTCATCAGATCTAAGCCTGTCTTTAAGACTTATATTACACAGCCATCGTATCAGTCTCATATCATTTCTCTCCATGCAACGCATGTCTTCAACCCTCACTGGTCAAGTTGCAATATATTATTAAGTATACATTCATTTGAAATTAAATATACATTTATTTGAAATTAGGTATACATTCATTTGAAATTAAGTATACATTCATTTGAAATTAAATATACATTCATTTGAAATTAAATATACATTCATTTGAAATTAAATATACATTCATTTTAAATTAAATATACATTCATTTTAAATTAGATATACATTCATTTGAAATTAGATATACATTCATTTGAAATTAGATATACATTCATTTGAAACTAGATATACATTTATTTAAAACTAGATATACATTTATTTGAAATTAAGTCTATATTCATTTGAAATCCGATGAAAACATTAAATTATTAAAGTACTCCAAACGCAGGACTATTTATTGTAAACCTAATCCGTCTGACAATTTTTATTGTCAGCGTGACTGAATACTTATTAGATAATCTCTTTTACAATCAATATCACCCACAATTAATCTGCCATTGATGGAAAAGTATTAATACTTAGTTTCAATAGCACAGTTTTTAATATTCTAACATATGCATTATTTATACGTCCAATACAAAAGCCGTATAAAATTATGCATTATTTATACGTCCATTACAAAAGTCGTATAAAATTATGCATTATTTATACGTCCAATACAAAAGTCGTATAAAATTATGCATTATTTATACGTCCATTACAAAAGCCGTATAAAATTATGCATTATTTATATGTCCAATACAAAAGCCGTATAAAATTATGCATTATTTATACGTCCAATACAAAAGCCGTATAAAATTATGCATTATTTATACGTCCATTACCAAAGCCGTATAAAATGATGCATTATTTATACGTCCATTACAAAAGCCGTATAAAATTATGCATTATGCACTTGAAAATGACGTCATTCTCTAAAGCAGGGATTCTCAATCTGAGGTTCACGAACCCCCAGGGGTTCACAACAAGATTTCTAGGGGTACTTAAATGGCTGATGAAATAGTAACAGTTGCGGATTATGAAATTCAGTGCCTGTGCCTTCATGAAGTTTCTTTCATTATTGGTTAAGTAAAAACAAATATCAGTATATAAGTAATAATTCAAAAAGAAAAAGAAATAAATATATTAATAAAAATATAAAATGACCAACGAAACGTTAGTGATTCGAACAAACACTCTGCAGAGTGTTACTGAGCACTCAAACCTACATGTAACGGAGCTTTGAAAAGTGTTCAAAGTCTGATCAAAAATGAGTGAAATTTACCCTGTTCTATCTGAAAGAGTTTTGAACTCTTGACTGATGTTCCCTAGTACTTACCTGTGCGAACAAGGATTTTCAACGCTGTGCCTTCATAAAGTTGCTTTCATTATTGGTTTAGAAAAAACATATATCAATATATAAGTAAAAGAAGAAAAAATATATATTATATTAATAATAAAAAATTAAATGACCAAAGAAACGTTAGCGATTCGAACAATCATTCTTCAGAGCGTGTTACCGAGCGCTCAAACGTATATGTAACGGAGCGTTGAAAAGTGTTCGAAGATATGAGATATTCAATTCGATTTGAGGGAAATGTAACAAGGGTTAAAAATTGCAAAAATGTTGAAAATTGTTGAAGAGGAAAACTAAACATCGATCACGACTGAATGTCGAGCATAACCCACGAGTTCGCCTGCCTAATACTTCTCCTCAATTGATCCCTCACACTGAAGTTCACGATTGGTTGATACTTAAGAAAATATTGTTTCACCCCTGCTTGTGTAGCATCATTGTAAAATATTTGTAATACTGATGTTTCTTCGGAATCAGGTCAGCAAAATTTGAATAATTCTATAATATCCTTCGCAGAATTATTGTAGTAGAATGAGTTGGTCAATAAATTACCATTATGTTCATTGTCACATTATTGGGGGTTCGGGAAGATGGGTTTATAACTCAGGGGGTTACTTAAAGGGGAAAAAGGTTGAGAACCCCTACTCTAAAGTAACAAATGAGATCAGTTGAACATTCAGGCTATGGCCATTTTGACCCCGCCTTTCACTTAAAATTCATCACAATTCAGGAAATCAACCAATTAACCAATTTTAATGAAATTTTCAGTATTTATTAATTGACGATCACAGAATATAATTAACCCATTACTTTATTAAACATCTTAGTGCAAATGTTTTATTTCATGTAATTTGCGTAAGCTAGACAGCAAACGTTAAATTAATCCTTAATAATAAAATGATGTTATCATAATTTTTTGAATTTTTAAGACATGAAATTTTTTCTTTGAAAAATAATTTGTCTGATTTAATATTGATTCTTTAAATAAGTTTATTCTTTCCAGATTATTTTTAATGTTTGAGTTGATTTTTATGACAACCTGGTCTACATCGAATGAAAAGACTGCTATCAGTTATGCTGCATGGAAATATCTCTTGGTTTATAAACACAGAAAGAAGACCAGTCCCTATTCTTAGACAGTTTTATTCTTTATATGAGCATTTCATTATCATTAGTTTGAGCTGAATAATTTGATAAGAGTTGCTCTCATTTCTGAAAAAAATAAATGATGTTTCTTGTTTTTATTTTAACTTAAAAGTAAATCAAACATGAAAAGTAAATCAAACGTGAAAGATGACGAATTCAGTAAAGTAAAACAAAATCAATTATTCAAAATAATTAATTAATAGAACATTTATTGAAATAAATTAAAATGTTTGTTTTTTTTTTTTTTTGCAAAACGAACAGTTTATCTTCTATATAAAGTTAAGATGTTTTTCTTCGGCAAGAGTAAGAAAATAACCACATGCGTCACAGGCTACTAAACTGACCACTATATTAAGCTTTTTTATCTCGTTCAAATAGTGGTGATCACAGCAGGCCTTAAGGTTAGGGTTAGGCCTTTTCCTTTTTTTATTTTCGTTATTTTCTTGATACTTGTTATTTTTAACATTTCTTTAAAACTTTATTTAATTGACTTTTTCTTCTCATTTCAGAACATTGAGACAATTCGAAACAGCACACCTAGACATGCTTTACTTGAATCCGTACATACCCGGTTTGAGCAAAACAAAAAAGAATCTTCCAGACGAGTTCGTATGATTTCTTTTTTTTTTTTCTTTTGATTTTCGAACTTGAAGATGTTTATGCAAATACTAAATTCTTTTGTTTCTATTAGCAACTACCAGTACCTAGGTTGCATCGCCCCTCTCGTGGGCCGCGGCATTTCTCGTTTAAACACTCGTCATTTTTTTAAACATAAAAAAAGCATAGCGTTTGCATACCTTTAAATTCCTCGTACCCTCTCTTCTTTCCTCGTCGCGTGTCATCTAGTGGTTGAATTCTTTCTTCTTTCTTTCTGCCGAAACATCGCTATTACAACAAAAACTTCATGACCGACTCCGAAGACAAACAATCTTTTAAATTTAATTTCTGTTTTATTTCAGGCGTTAGTTATCCGTCAGCTGGGAGATATTCACTAACGTCGAGAGAGAGGGAGCGAGCTTCCGTAATTATTTATCAATTATTTCCTTAAATATTTGTGGAGGGGGGAAAAGAGATCTTTCGCTTGTATTTTCTTAGGGAAATAATTCCCCTATTTATGTTGCTGACTACATGGTAAAAATCACGTCTGATAGGTTCACCTCAAAACCCAGACTGCTAAAACTCGCTTCTTACGAAGAACGAGTGACGTCACGGATCCCTCTGCTTCCCACGCAAAGGCCCGTAACGTCACAGAGCCTCTCGCAGGTGCACATTGACCCTTGATCTGATGTCTCGCCACGCTGTGACCTCCGACCTTATTCTGCACTCGACTGCACGGGTCCACCTGCAAGTCAAACCAACGATCTCCAACAGATACGTCCATTCCCATAGGGCCATTATCCGACACGTAGATGTCAATGAAAATAATAAATTCTTTTGTTTATATTAGCAACTATCTGTAGCTACCCGGTCGGGTTGCCCGGATGCAGTGTAATAATTATATTTTTGTTTATTTTTATTTGTTTACACAATTTTTAAATTTATACACAAAAAGAAAGCAACATTTTAATTGTAAGGGAGACAACTCTTTTTATATTCTTCAATTCAAAATGAGTTATTTCCCTTGTTGATTCTGATTTTTCAGTCATAACTGAAAAATGTTCTCCAAGCAGGACTACATAGTTTTTTTTTGTTTTTTTTTTAAATAAACTGTAGCGAAGTTCGTTATTATATTGCCAATAACATGATACAATAATAGCAAATAAAAATTTGCTTGGTAGAATGAAAGTTTAAATGCTGTTTAGGTCCAACTTCTAAAATCCAACAAGATAACTTTGTGTTATATTTTATCATTTAGTGTTATTTTTTTAAATTTTTTTTTTACTTTCTATTTTTTAAATTTATTTTAACTCTTCTCTAATTCATGTATTCCTCTGTTCTGTTTGAATTATCTCAAAATCCGAAACATTTGACGAATGTTTTCATGAATCAATTCTTTGCCATCAAACATGGAATGCATTAAATGGTCATGTTTCATTCCCCAGTTTTTTTGATTGAAATTTTTCGTGATTGAAATTTTTCGTGATTGAAATTTTTCGTGATTGAAATTTTTCGTGATTGAAATTTTTCGTGATTGAAATTTTTCGTGTGCAACTTTAAAAGACTAAACTACAAAATATACAATTCATTCTTTTGATAAGCTTTCTTTTTTTTCTTTAAATATTTGTTTTCTTTATGGTACAATTTACTTTTAAGTAGTATATTTTTGGAAATAAAAATATATTTGAATAAAGCAATAAAAAAAAAATTATTAGCACTGATATATATATATATATATATATACTACCTAGCTCTACTTACGTATTGAGCACTGTTGAAGTAAATACTGAAAATTGATACATAAAATTTTTTATGTGGATACATGAAATAGTAATATATATATATATATATATATATATATATGTGTCCATCTTGCCTTTCGACCACTCAGTCATATTTTTGTTCTTTTGATAATGAGAGGTCCCGCTCTCGAAAATTAAAGTTTACCTTTGCCGGAACCTTTTTAAATTGCTTGACAGTAAACTTTTTTCTATTTACTGATCTGGTATTTAATCTGTTTTAACGTGAAATATTAATAAATTGATTTGAGATTCCATTCGTATTTTCTCTTCTCATTTATTTTTGTTCATCTGTTCCACCTTCCGGTACCTATATCACATTGCTCCTGCCTCGGATTACGAACTTACATTTATATTTACCAGCAATGCTTCAAGCAAACTACAATTTTCTTTTATTATTTATTTAAAAAAAATTTTTTTGTTTCTTTTTGTTTTATGATATTTTGCTTTTACAAAGAATCTTTCAGTTTTGCATTCCACAATTTCACATTTTGGCAAAGAAAAAGGCCTAGGATTAGGAAAAGTACAAATTTAGCCTCATCTGTGCACTTATGAAAAAAATACAAACTAAATTAGGTTTGTTATGTTAAGAAATGTCTTTAAGAATCAAACATCTGTTTTTGTTTACACACGTGTCACTCTTTTGCTGTTTATATTAGAAATTCGAAACGAAAAAAAAAAAGCATCAGGCTTATCCGTCGCGACTTTCCATTTCTAACACCTTGTACATCCATTTTTTTTTTCTTTCTCTTTTCTTGTCAACTGGCATTTTGACTGGCTTAGCCTGTCTGTTTTTCTTTTAGTTAATTAACACTGGAACAATGTTGAAGATTACTTGGCCGACATATATTCTTTATTAAAATTTATTATAGATATAATCTGTGAGGTGCAATGGGTTATAGGTAAGATTGATGGCGATCAGTTGTGACCTCATACGAGGATAGATGGTTGATTGGTTAGCTCAGTCATCTGACCTCGGCGTAGATTTAGATTTTAAGTTTGATTTGCCACCTGAATGTTAAGCAAACGTAAAGTAAGGTCCATATAAATTAGAGGCACTTATGCCATCTGTGCGGGCGGCTCGTAGTACTGCGGGGAACCAATTGTTTGATTTCAGACAGTAACAAAATATCTCTGGCTGGTGTCTTGTTCTGTTGACACGGCGTAAGTTGTTCTGTATATATTTACGTCTCTCAGCATCTTTCTCTTTTCCTAGTAGTTATAACAATGGAGGGGAATTTAAAAGAACAACAAATAACGCCATTATTTGCTTCTGGGGTTTCATTTACTTTTTCTTTCCTTTTTTTTTTTTTTTTAAGCAATTTACAGTAAAGTAAGTAAATTCGTATGAATCTGAATGGTGGATCTTTGTTGGTGGGTTGATTCTGTTGTCGGCATTCTTGCAGAAGGGACCACATAGTGGTTGCCAACATCCCTAAGTGGTATTATAGAATCGATTGGATTCGAACTTCGCACACACAGGTCGTCAATCCGTGTCGTTATCCACTTAACCACCGTCAACTCCCATAATGAGCTGCAATTTCCCTCCCTCCTTAGGGCTGTTGGCTCTTGAAAAAAACATCTGGTGACTCTGACCTTCTGTTGGCAGTCCCAAAAGTTTGGAATTAAATCGTTTGTGAAAATAATATTTGGTGATATTCCCCCCCCCCATATAAGCTGACTCCCAATTTCTTCCAATTCCATAAATAATTTAACTTGATTACTATTGTACCAACAAATTCCTCATTGTGTCACAGGGATAACGATTTCACCTGAAGAAGGTCAGAGGTGTAATTGTGAATATAATAACCAAGGTGCGAATAGGCGTCTCTATTTACTGGTGGGTATCTTTTCTTGTTCTGTTGTTAATAAATTACACAAGATTTGGTCAACTATTGATGAGTGTCCCCCATAGCTACAGAATGGCAAGAAGAGAAGAGGTTGTAGCAGCCAGACTCCGTATAGGACATACACATATTACCCACAAACATTTATTGGAAGGTGAAGATACTCCACTGTGTATATCATGTCAAGAATCTTATACAGTAAAACATGTATTAAAAGACTTTCAGGATCTTCAACAAAGCCGAAGGAAATACAACTTGAAAAATCTATTGAACCTGTTTAAAGAAGTTTCGTTCTAAGAGTAATGATCCCACTCAAACTGCAAAATTTCTTTCTAAGAGCGGAGAGTAGAAAGTGGACCTTGGGTTTACTCTCGGCAGCCTCGTAACTCTCGCTTCCTTTATTTTGTCCTTTAGTCCTCACATTCTATGAGCGATGTTTCTGACAAAGGGGGAAGAATAGCTTTTTTCTGAGTCTGAATCTATCCACATAACACTTATCATTGGCTAGTTTTTGACCGTATAGTATTTTTTAGCTACTTACATCAAGTGGCTTCATGCCTCGTCTGGAGCGATTTCCGTTAAGTTCAAATACATGGATAATATGAACTTAAAACCAGATCTGATTGGATTCCTATTTGGCTTTGCCGATACCATAGTCTGTATTCATTTGTACAGCCTACCCCCAACCTTCTTATTTCTGTATATGAAACTAATTGATAATAATGAAATCGTTGTGTAGAGTGCTCAGGTGCTCTACAACACATCCGGTCACCAATGAAGAAAGACATCCTCTCTCTCTCGTCCCGGTCAACTTGACGCCGAGCAAGACTATCCTTCACTGGAAAATATACTGCGCAAGAAAATATGTTTGGTGGTTGACCCTACTTACTTTATTATCACTTCCTTCACTGTGACACTGTTTTAGCTTTTGCCAACCTACACCCAACGGTGTAGGTCACCCAAATAAATACATCTCGTTGGTGTTTATAAAAGGTCTTTGTTTTCCTTTCGTTTGACGACCCTTGTAGAAATAGTTTGTACACTTCATGCTACAATTCGCTTCTATGAATACGATGATTTCTTCTTAGCATGCTGTTATGTTTGTCACTTGCTAGACTCTGCGTGGCCGTGAGCAGTGTTAATCTAAAAGTTAATTATTTGTTAAGTTTAACCGCAAATCATTTTTTTTTTTTTTTGCCACAAAATGTTTTACATGTTTCTTCTTTGTTTTTTCTGTTAGATTGCAGCATTGAGGAGTCGTCGATTATTCGAACAGGCCCACAGGAACCATTTGATAAAGAATGTAATCGGTTCTCCTAATAACACTATTGACAACGGTGAGTATTTAATGTCAAATTAAGACAGTTCAACGGATGTCACGCTAATCCACTTATATATGTCTGTCCGTGAAGATTTTTGTAAACGTAATGGGGAGGGGGGGGTAATTACTATGTAATTAATTTCCAAGTCAGAAACATAAGAAATACATTAGGGCACATATTAACAACTAAATAAACAACTAAATAAACAATAAATAATTTCGACGCCGAGCCCGTGATTTGAACTCGCAACCTTAACGTCATATGTTAACTCTCTACCAACTGAGCAAACGTGACAAGTTAAAAGAACAATTTTGATTTAACTACTTAAAGAAATGTTTTTTTCACTTTTACTTATCGATGATCTTAAAACGAGGCTACGTATCAAAATATCGTATCAATATAGTGTGGGGTTTGCGTTCGCGCTCGATTTTTAAGGAGGGGGATCTTCCCCCCCCCCCCCCTCCTTTTCTTGCGACACTCAAGAAAAGTGAAATTTGCTGAGAATGATCTTTTCGAAGCCCATAACTTCAGTTGCATAATCCGCACACTAGCAATATGGTTTTGATTTGGAAGGGGGTGTGCGGGGATCTTGTCTCTTGCATTTATTAAAAGTTTCAAGCATGTCTCATTATCTAACCCTAATCTGGAATGGATATACTGGCTTTTAATTAATAAATGGCTTTTTGAAATCCCTTATATTTTACGTCTTTTCAACATCCGATGATTTTGTAAATTTTCTCCTCATTAACGTTCATCTAACTGAAACATATAGGTGCGAATTAGAGAATTCTCAACCAATGAGAAGGATTCCCACTTTTTTTAAACAGCTTATCTGGGATCCCCGTGGAGCTGGCTGGTTCCAATATAAACAGATGCTGAAAACAATAACAACATCCTCGCCAAAGGCAGAAAACACACCAAAAAACCACTACCTATGTCTCTCTGAATAGCCCTTAAGGACTATTACTACTGCTGCTCTTTCTACCGTTATTGCTACTCAGAAAGGTAAAACACACACACAAAATAAACTTTACATACATCATCCCCAACAGAATTTTGCTTTCCAAATAATTGCTGTTCTTGTTAGTAGAAATATATTTCTAAAAGTTTTCTTTTTGTTTTTTTATTCATATAAGAATGGATGTACAACCTATCGAAACATAAAATAATCTATCTCTTCTCTCTCTCAATTTAATTCAATAAATTTAGCACGTTTCAGGGAATAGGGGGCAGAAATTTACACAAGAGGATACAGTGGCCTAGCACCTGTCCAAATTCGCCTTGAATTGCTTCGTAGTTAGCGTATTTACTAAATCTTCTGCAAATCTATTCCAAGGTCCAGGAATCGTGATTGAAAAAGCGGTCCAAGCGAAATCGACGGTGAAACAATTTCTGGTGATGCATGCACAGACATCTTTCTGTTGCAGGAGTGAATAATCGGTGCTGAAGGAGATTGTAATGGCCAAAATGGTAGGGAGAAAAGGTTAAGCTTCTTGAGTTGGTTTTCGTAGGGCAGATTCCAACAGTCCGTGCACCATTTGAGTAGCCAGTCTTTGAACTCTCTCCAGATGCTGGATAACACTCTCTCTCTCTCCCTGTATCCTCTCTCTTTCTCTCTTCCCCCCCCCCCCCCTCTCTCTCTTTCTCCCCCCCCCCCTCTTTCTCCTCCTCTCTTTCCCCACTCTCTTCCCCCTCTCTCTCTTTCCCCCTCTCTTCCCCCTCTCTCTCTTCCCCCTCTCTCTCTTCCCCCTCTCTCTCTTCCCCCTCTCTCTCTTCCCCCTCTCTCTCTTCCCCCTCTCTCTCTTCCCCCTCTCTCTCTTCCCCCTCTCTCTCTTCCCCCTCCCTCTCTTCCCCCTCCCTCTCCTTCCCCTCCCTCTCTTTCCCCCTCTCTCTCTTTCCCCCTCTCTCTCTTTCCCCCTCTCTCTCTTTCCCCCTCTCTCTCTTTCCCCCTCTCTCTCTTTCCCCCCTCTCTCTCTTTCCCCCTCTCTCTCTTTCCCCCACTCTCTCTCTTCCCCTCTCTCTCTCTTCCCCCTCTCTCTCTTTCCCCCCTCTCTCTCTTTCCCCCCTCTCTCTCTTTCCCCCCTCTCCTCTTTCCCCCCTCTCTCTCTTTCCCCCCTCTCTCTCTTTCCCCCCTCTCTCTCTTTCCCCCTCTCTCTCTTTCCCCCCTCTCTCTCTTTCCCCCCTCTCTCTCTTTCCCCCCCTCTCTCTCTTTCCCCCCCTCTCTCTCTTTTCCCCCCTCTCTCTCTTTCCCCCTCTCTCTCTTTCCCCCCTCTCTCTCTTTCCCCCCTCTCTCTCTTTCCCCCCTCTCTCTCTTTCCCCCCTCTCTCCCCCCTCTCTCTCTTTCCCCTCTCTCTCTCTTTCCCCCCTCTCTCTCTTCCCCCCTCTCTCTCTTTCCCCCTCTCTCTCTTTCCCCCCTCTCTCTCTTTCCCCCCTCTCTCTCTTTCCCCCCTCTCTCTCTTTCCCCCCTCTCTCTCTTTCCCCCCTCTCTCTCTTTCCCCCCCTCTCTCTCTTTCCCCCCCTCTCTCTCTTTCCCCCCCTCTCTCTCTTTCCCCCCCTCTCTCTCTTTCCCCCCCTCTCTCTCTTTCCCCCCCTCTCTCTCTTTCCCCCCCTCTCTCTCTTTCCCCCCTCTCTCTCCCTCTCTCTTTCCCCCCCTCTCTCTCTTTCCCCCCCTCTCTCTCTTTCCCCCCCTCTCTCTCTTTCCCCCCCTCTCTCTTCCCCCCCTCTCTCTCTTCCCCCCCTCTCTCTCTTCCCCCCCCTCTCTCTCTTCCCCCCTCTCTCTTCCCCCTCTCTCTCTTCCCCCTCTCTCTTCCCCCCCTCTCTCTTCCCCCCTCTCTCTTCCCCTCTCTCTTCCCCCCCTCTCTCTTCCCCCCCTCTCTCTCTTCCCCCCTCTCTCTTCCCCCCCTCTCTCTTTCCCCCCCCTCTCTCTTTCCCCCCTCTCTCTCTTTCCCCCCTCTCTCTCTTTCCCCCCTCTCTCTCTTCCCCCTCTCTCTCCTTTCCCCCTCTCTCCCTTCCCCCTCTCTCCCCCTTCTCCTTCTTTATCTCTCTTCCTCTCTCTCCTTCTTTATCTCTCTTCCTCTCTCTCCTTCTTTATCTCTCTTCCTCTCTCTCCTTCTTTATCTCTCTCCTTCTTTATCTCTCACCCTCTCTATCTCTCACCCTCTCACCCTCTCTATCTCTCTATCTCTCACCCTCTCTATCTCTCATCCTCTCACCCTCTCTATCTCTCATCCTCTCACCCTCTCTCTATCTCTCACCCTCTCTCTATCTCTCACCCTCTCTCTATCTCTCTCCCTCTCTCTATCTCTCTCCCTCTCTCTATCTCTCTCCCTCTCTCTCCCTCTCTATCTCTCTTATCAACTATAATAGGGAGGTGTACTCCAATAGACGCATATAAGCTTGTAATCTAACCAGTGTAATTGGCGTGTCGATGTATCAGAAAATCGTTACTCTCTCTTTTACGCACTTTATAAATGTTTACCCAAAACTAAAGTCCAGCTGTTCTATTCAATATTATAATCAATTATACTTACATCTGTTGAATGTAAACAAAATGATATCCAACTTTTATTGAAAACTAATATTAATTGTGGATATTTGAACAAATCTTTCTTGGAATTTTTATCAATATAAGAAATGATAATTTGACAGATAACGCACGTCTCAGGTTCGTCTCGTTTTCACTGTGGATGCCATAAATTCTGGGAAGTTCAAATCAAACTTTCTGATTTAATTCACTCGTGTTTTCAGCGTCGTTTTACTACACACAATGTCATATCGTCTCTGCTTTCATCGGGCTGGGTATTGTCTGATGATCCTTTTGTAGTAAGAAGTGTCGATTGATATCAGTCCCCCCCCCTCATCTGACGACGTATGAAACAGGTGCAGCGACCGCAACCTAAGGGGACGCAGCAACGAAACGTTTTAACGACTGACAATGATGCAAGTCAAAAAATGTCTCCATCACGTTTTGGCTGATTTTATTTATCTTCCTCCCACAAGGTAAGATGTGACACAAGGTCGGGAAAGTGGGATTTGAAAAACCAGCGCTCGAGAATTTGAGCGCTCTACCCATTAAAAATTGCCTGGGCAGCTCCGTCGGCATTCCCCGGTAGGGGCGCCTCAGGCGATTAGCAATAAACTAACCCCGTCTCAAAGGGTGAGAATGCAAAGCCTGGGAGGGTGCACCTCCTAGAACTGCACAGGACAGATCAGACCGATAGACCGGCGTAAATCAAGACCCGAAGGCCAAGACAACACCAGACTATGGGGTATCCAACCCCTGGCCGATATCTAAATAAATAAATGCGAAAGTTGCGGCACTTTTTTTTTCTTTTTTTTTTTTTTTCAGACGAAACGTGAAGTGAAAACGCTTTATTTCAAGTTAACTCAACGTTATACAATAGCAACACCCTATCTTTTTTTTTTTTTTTACTGCTTACGTACACGCAATGTAAATCGTAAGGTTAACTAATTTGCATATTTCTTTCCGTTAACTATCATTTGTTATTTTTTAACAATTGTTTTCGATTTGTTCTCCACACAGAAGATTTTGTTAAGATGAAACGTATATGTATATGAATAATAAATAAATATTTATATATACAGGGTGGGCCAAAATAAGGGTCCTATCTTTAAATTTGAATAACTTGAATTTGAATAACTTCCACAAAATAAAAGTTAAACTCACCAAACTTTATGTGTGTGTAGACTGACCCTTCCGAGATTTTTGAAATAAACAAAACAAATTTTAGCCGAAAAACACTTCTTAAAACTTACAAAAACTAAAGTATTGTTTTTTACACTGTTTTGAGTTTTTTAAGCAAAAATAATGTTTTCTAAATGAGGGTACGTTCCTTAGGGCTAATACGGCTCATGCTTGCTTCGGAAGGGGTCCTTTACTTATTCTAAAAAAAAAATTTTTTAAAAATCAAATAAAAAAGTTATGAATTTTAAAAATAGGACCCTTATTTTTGCCCACCCTGTATGTATATATATATATATATATGTATATATATGGGAAAGGAAGGATGAGAGTAATCCGACGTAATGGGAAATGAAAAAGGAAAAACCAAAAGATTTTTTTTTTTTATATATTCATCAACGTTTCGTCTTTATTGTAAGACTTCCTCAAGATGATAATTTTAAGAAAAATGTCATGCAAGTACATCGAAATATTGGGTTGACATAATGGGTTGATGAGAAAAAGTAGTAGCCGTGGCTACTGGGAGCGCTGGACCAAGGTCCGGGCTGAGAGAAGTCAGTCAGTGGTAGAGAGTGAAATGAATATGGACTGACTTCTCTCAGCCCGGACCTTTGTTCAGCGCTCCTTTAGAGGTGACCTATTTCCGTCAAAACGTTATGGGTCCTCGGCCCGATATTTAACGATTTATATGAGACATTGAAAGAATGAGATGGCACTTGGATGTCCCAGCGCATCTCCCTAGCTATCATCTGAGGCAACACCATGTCCATTATGACATTATCCCGCAACGTCTAAGTCTTGACGAAGAAAACAATACTTTACCCTCATGTGGAGACAAGTAAATAGGGACTTTTTAATTTTTTATTTTTTTTTAAATAGTGGTCAGCCATAGTCATAGGCAACCCAAAGGCTCCGTTTTCAAAAAAAATAAATGAATAAAAGTTTTTATGTAAATAATTTTTAACACTTTTTAGTTTGTTTTTTTTTCTAAAAAAATCTGCTTTTTAATAAATAAAAAAAATGGATGCTTTTTTTATTTTCACGTCATGTTAGGCCTCTCTTAAAAAAAAAAAATATCTAAAGAAATGTATAAACTTTCTCATGTACTAACGTGGTAGCTAAAAGGAAGACTATATAAAAAATTACGCAGATTCATCCAGTATTTATTAAATAAAAAAACTATTTTATCTATCTGACGCCATTTTGAGTTTTCTCGAAAACAAAATTTGAGATATTTCCTTTGGCTAATAAGTAAGTATAAATATCTACATATACATAAGATCGTGTTTTTTTTTTTCTTATAATTTAATAAATACTGGATGAATTTGCGTAATTTTTTTCTGTACAATCTTCTTTTCAGCTGACACGTAAGTACATAACAAAGTTTATCCATTTCTTTAAATATTTCATTGTCAGGGCTGATATGCATAAGCACCCAAAGTTTATCCATTTCTTTAAATATTTCATTGTCAGGGCTGATATGCATAATCACCCAAAATTTATCCATTTCTTTAAATATTTCATTGTCAGGGCTGATATGCATAAGCACCCAAAGTTTATCCATTTCTTTAAATATTTCATTGTCAGGGCTGATATGCATAAGCACCCAAAGTTTATCCATTTCTTTAAATATTTTCATGTCGTCGTGAAAGTAAAGAAGCCCCAAAAACTGCTTAGTATTTAATGATTTGTGAAATTCTCTCGTTTCAGAAAACCAAAGCCAGATCTTAACCAGTGACTATCATCATGCCAAAAGGAAATTCTGCGAGACTGCGTCAAACAACAGCAAGAGATTATGTGCTTCCACTTCTTTCCATCATAATAATTCGGATACCAACCCGATTTATATATCCAATTCTTTGTCTTGTACAAATTCTTTCCCGAGTTCTCTTTTCGCTCTTTCCCTCGAGGGATGTTGCCCAATCATCGGTTGTGGCATAAAAATGTCTTCACACGAAACTCTTGAACTTCACATGATGTCACCTATGCACACTCCTTGTAATCCATTCCAGAACATTCTGGATTCTTCTTTGGCAGATGATAATGTCATTTTTTACCTATGTCCGAAATGTGGACAGCAGTTCAAGGTTTGTGTTCTCTTTTCTACTAAAGTTTTTCTTTTCTTTCTTTTTCTTGGCATTAATTCGCTTTTTTCGCTTACTCTGTTCACGTTACATTCGTGGAGGTGGACCGGCCATTTATTGAAGCACCTCGTCTTTTCGGAGCATGTGGTTATACGACAGTTTCCCATTTCTTTACACACTCCTTTGCAATATCATTGAACTCTGCGAGATCTTTTAAGCCTCAGTGATTTGGGTAGTCGAGGGCACACAAGGTAATCCTGCATCATATGGTTATCTTCTCTACATTCGAACGTGGTTGCGTTGTCGGTTTTGTAACCACATCTGACTATAGCACCTTTTGATCGCTCCATTCCTGTTCTCGGGTGGTTGAGCGTCCTTCACCCGACCCATGGTGCTTCTAAAGCAGAATGGAGGGCTTTAGTAAGAGGGGCTCATACCAGCAAGAGGGAGTCATTATCTAATCTTCTAACTCACAGCCATAGTCTGATTTCCTTTTTTTTTTAATTTTTTTTAATTTTTATTTAACTTAGTTCACCCCAAACAGGGCAAGTTACCACTCTAGACGTAAGGGGCTACTGAGAATTAGGGTGAAAGTATTGGGGGTCATCCTGAATTGGGAGCTGTGCAGCGAGATGCTTGTTCACATTAGTTTTAAATTTCTGCGTGTTGCTACAGTTAGAGAAACAGGGAGCAGGGAGGGAGCTCCAAGGGCCAGCAGCTCGAGGAAAGAAGCTATTGGATGGCTCTCTGGCATCTGGGGACCTCCACAGTGAATGGATGGGATTTAGCTGATTGTCGAGTTGGTCGAGTGTATTTACGTTGAGCGGGCATCAGAACAGCAAGTTCATTGGAGCACATTCCATTGAAGTATTTGTAAAACAAGCACAAGGATGCAGCGATGGAACAGGGGCTGGAGCTTGGTGGATAATGAGGGACCTATTAGATTAGAGACTCTTTTTTGGACCTTGTCTAAGAGGGAGAGACTGGTGGATGGTGCACCAGCTCAGATGTGACAACAATACTCAATGCATGGGCGGATGGTGGCTTTGTATAGATATAAGATACTGTCAGGTGTGAGAAGTTTTCTAGCATGGTAGAAGAAGCCCACATTCTTTGCAGCAATCTTGACAATGTCTGCTATGTATTTGTACTTCCTGAGATGTTAGGAGATCGACATTACTGAGGAAACTTATACTTGACCTCAGTCATTGAGCTGAGGATTCACATCCATGAAAAAGATGGCGTTCATCGTTAATACTAAATATTGTCCCACTCCCCCACAATAAATTTTGAAAATAAATTATATTTACACAAATTGAGGATCACCTAAGTAGGTCCAAGCCACAGAGAGAATGCAGTATTTTGGTGAGAGAGTTTAGCTAAGGGTAAAGTGCACATAGACCAATTGTATGACCAACGACCCCCTCCCATAACGATTCGGGCCTTGTGCCTAAGGTGAATAGGAATATTTGCATGCATTGTGTTTTCTTATTTTATATTAAAATATTTGCTGAACCCATTACTTTTACCTAAATAAAATCGCTAATACTAGTGATCTCGACTGCAATATGTATCAGTTAGTTTATCATGACATTTTTTTACCTATGTCCAAAATGTTTTTTTCTTTTCTTCTAAATTTTTTTTTACTCTGTTCGCTTATTGTTGCATTCATGGAGGTGGGTGGCCATTTTATTGGCTCTTCAAAGAATGTGCTTATACAACAGTTTCCCAGTCTTTGGAATATCAATTAACTCTACGTTGTACTTGTCTGTCAGTAGTCTGTGTTGCCATACTCGTCGTATGCAGTAGTCTCTGTGGTACGCTTGACACGTTGATGAAATTTCGACGGATATGTTGCACTCGATACAAGTTACGTCGCAACAACGACTTGATTCAGTGTGTTCACGTCTTCACCACGTTTGTTTGTATTTTTCTTTCTTTTGAGGTTTAGGGTTAGGGTGAGGTTTAAACCTAAAAAATGAGGTTTAAACCTTAAGAAAGAACAAACAAAAAGAATAATCAAAAATAAGGTTGAAACCAAATAAAAAAAATGAGGTTTAAACCAAAAAAAATGTGGTTTAAACCTTAAGAAAGAACAAACAAAAAGAATAATCAAAAATGAAGTTTAAACCAAAAAAAAATGTGGTTTAAACCTTAAGAAAGAACAAACAAAATGAATAATCAAAAATGAGGTTGAAACCAAATAAAAAAAAATGAAGTTTAAACCAGAAAAATGAGGCTTAAACCTTAAGAAAGAACAAACAAAAAGAATAATCAAAAATGAGGTTGAAACCAAATAAAAAAAAAATGAGGTTTAAACCTTAAGAAAGAACAAACAAAAAGAACAACGAAAAATGAGGTTTTAGTAAAACAGCCAATCAACGGAAAACTTTATTAGATGAAAAACACAAAAAATATCGAATCGGGTTCGGAAAATAGATATCGGTGGCCAGATTATCAACTCAGAATTGAGATTATTTTAGCATTTGGGAAAGATACGAGATATCAAGAAAATATTTATGTTACAAAATGAACTTCTCGTTTCCATGTCTTCGAAACGTTTGGTTATACGATGGTTCTCCATTTCTTTAGTCCTTTGCATAATCGTCAGTTTTTTATACTTATATTATTTTACTTTGCGAGGTCGAGGGGGGGGGGGGTAGTGAGCAGTATTGTATTCTGCTTCTTTTTGTTTCACCGATGGGGGCGTGGCTTGAGAACGATATCGGGCTACTGCTTCTCCTTCCCCCGGTCCCCATCTACTGGCAACTAACCGGGCGACTTTTCACGTCCGCCTTCTTTGGTCGGAACGAATGATATCTAAAATCTTTTTAAAAAATACTTATCCTTTGACCGTAAACTGGCGCGGATGTTGTCGGAGGGGGGGTATCTGTTTTCCAGCCACTGATTAAAGGAAGGTAACTCTGGATTTTTTTCACGGAGTTACTTCTCTTATGCCGACACATTCCTCGAGTTGTGTGTGTCCATGTCCAGAGAGAGGAATGGGCTGGGCGGAGAATGAAGGAAATGTATGGGGAGAGGGAGGGAGAAAACAGGATGGGGGGGGGGGGGGAAAGAGACATAAAAGTTTTAATAGAAATATGTTACACGTTTTCCCCAAGCAACACCGGGTAACCCTGCCAGTTTAAAATTTAATAGGTTTTTTAAAAATTCAGGATTTTTTTAGATGAGAATTGATAATTTGGATTGTTTTGAATACTATTTGGCATAATAAAGGTGAGAGTGTTCGTTAACGGGCTGGGAGACCAGGGTTCAATCTTTGGTTGAGACATACCAAAGACTAAAAACATGGTACTTGATGCCCCTTGCTAACCACTCAACATTATAAGGTGGGGATCAAAGGTAAGTGGAGTAGTGTTGGGAAATGAGTGACGCCCTCCCCTACACCCGGGTGTAGTGGCTAATAAAAAGAGAGCCTTCGACCACTTTACGTTTTTTATTTATCTATTCTCATCTTGGCTGTTATATTTCCAATGTTTTGGCAATAATCGCCATTGGAAGTATGGTTCAGAAAACACGCTGGTTGATGAAGAAAATGGCTTTAATTAATTGTATGAATAATTTTTCTTAATATCACCTTATCGGAAAATATTGTAAATACATATGTAAACTTGATAATAGCAGTTATAAGTGTATATTTGTAAATACAAATTTAATTGAAGGTTAAAAGTAATGTATTATGTAAATGAGGAAGCCCGTCTAGTGTCTAAACGACGTTTACTAACGGTATATAAGGCGGTTGAAATCTATGAATTTAAGTAAGATTCTTGCCACGTTTTCACTTCTAATCGCAGCCTCGTCTTGAAATTTCGTTCTTCTCTAATCTAATAATGTTATTATTTAATGTTATCTAATATAAATTTAATTGATTAATAATAATAGTTTCCTAATTCTACAGGTATACAAATATTATGAACGCTGACTCGAAAAGCTTAATTAATTAAATGGTAATTACTCGACAACCCCCTCTCCCTCCCCTCTGTTTACAAAAATTCCCCAGGACAGACAGACAGAGAAAGTGTTTTTCGTATTTGGAGACTTAGTAATCAAAAGATGCAGTTGAAGAAGGTCGGAGGTTACATCGGCCAAAACATTGGAAATGTTACAAAGATGAGAATTGTAATCAAAATAATACAGTTCTGAATTATTAAATTTAAAAAAAATGTTATTTATTAGAACGATTGCCAAACCAAAGAATACCCAACTCAGAGTCAGCGGCAAGATTTCCTCGGGATGATAGATTTAAAAAAAAAAATGTTTTTCTTTTAGACCAATCATCCTGAGGAAGTCTTGAAATAAAGACGAAACGTTGATGAATACATAAATAATAATTTTGGTTTTCTTTTTTTTCATTTTCCATTATGTTGGAATATTATTTTCATTTTTTTATCATCTAGAAATATATATTTTTCTTTAGTATTTTTCTTCCCTCTATTTTTATAGGATATAAAAATCTGCTGTGAACACCAGGAACGAGAATTGCACAATGAATTCATCCAACCAATCGCAGTGTCCAGCTTCCTGTGCCCACTTTGCCTTCATATCTTTCCAACAGAATCTTCATGTATTGATCACATGCACATGTTTCAACACATGGAATACCAGTATGTCTTTTCAAGTAAGTCTTTGTGAGTGGTAAGACACAAATATGAAGAATAAATTGGATGAAAACGCCTCTGTATAGATCAACGAATATAATTATTTATGATATAATTACAACTGAAATAGAATTACTTTGTAATGAGGACATAATTAATTGTAGTCGCTGAGCAAAACCTTCATTGAATGTTGTTCTCCCAATGTCGGCTGACCAACTGTAAGTGACACAACTCTGCTTTCCAAAATGTTGTTTTGATCAAGCAAGACACAAAAGGGCAAAGAGTTTCTTCCCTTTTAAATACAAATGTTTAATCATTAAACTAAACCCTAACCTGTTGCAGCCTATGGAATGTGCTAGCATGTTATATCGACCATTTCGACAGCACTGACTGAGACCAGATTGACACTGACTGCTTTCAGAATCGCTTTACAATTTTGGACAACGAACGGACGATCACGCCTGTGCAATGAACGCACACAGACTCGCGTTCTTACAAATTTCACGTTTAAGTCCTCTTTTTTTTTTCAAGTCGTCGTCGTCGTCGTCATTACATTTTTATATCAGAAATCTAGTTATTTGTCATGCTTTGTGGGATTATAAAAATTTTTATTAAATTTAAATAAATTTTTTTTTCTTTTCAAATGTTAGATGTTTAAGTTGTCATTGTTTTCAAGTTGTCGTTGTTTTTTAAAAACTTTAGTCAAATTAAAATAACGTTTGTTTTTTTTTGTTTTAGATGACAAGAGTGGAATAAACTGCAAACCAATTCCATTACCAAAACATCTTGCCTTTGATTTCAAGAGCAAATGTGATAAAGTCAATTCCTGGGTGACTTGTGTTGATTGTAATTTGAAACTTACTGATGTCAAAGGAATCCAACACCATCTTGGACTAAGCCATCTTTTATCCTGTGTTGCAGATAAAAAACCAGTATGTTTTTTTTTTTTGTTATTTTTTTTTGTTTTTTTTTTTAAATTAATTTCTTATCATTATTTGTTTTTGTTTTTCAAAAAAAATAAAAACGGTGCTTCTGTATTATTGGAGCAGATGAAATTTTATCTATACTGTAGAAGAGTCTGTTGAAAGGGGAGATAATTCAAACTTTTTTTTTTTTGTAACCATAGCCCATAAGGAAAATCCAGAGAATAAGTAAGAAAATAAATTTAAAAAAAGGATACTTATACAGTTTACGGACCGAACTGAAATAATAACGTTATAATTATTAATATGGGGAGGTGGGTGTTTGATTAATAGTTAGGTGAAAGTACAGAATAGGTAATCAACTATTTTTATACTTACACCTAGTAAATAGAAGATTTAATCGGTACTTACTAAATCTATTAATTTATACTAGCAAAGATAGTTGCGTAAGAAGCGTGATGTTGTATGGCAGTGAGTGTTGGGCCCTCATCCAGGGGTTACTTGCTCGATTCCAGAGAAATGACACGGCAATGATTAGGTGGATATGCAATGTAAAGCCGGACAAGATCCAGAACATTAGGTCAGACATTCTACTTGAGAAACTGGCCATTTTAAAACTTGATGTCCTAATAAGGGCAAACCGTCTTCGCTGGTTCGGACATGTTGAAAGAAGCAAGGGGTATATCAGCACATGCAGAGACCTAAGGCTGGACAGCAAAAAGAAAGATGGGCGCCCTAGGAAGATGTGGAAAGAAACCATCAGACAAGACCGTAAACAGTGGCAAATGGACAAAGTCAATCCCCACAATTGTGAGCACTGGAGACATAGCATGAGGACAGGCAGACAACGTCGAACCTCTTGTCAAACTGGTGATACCAGATCAGGCTGCCCTGTGGCTCCCTGAGACAGAATTCACCTACATTAACGTTTTTTTTTTTTTTTTTTTTTTTTTTGTAAAACTTAATTATGTTCTACAAAACCAAAAACAAAAACAACAGCCCCTCTCCCTTTCTCCCTCCCTTTTTTTATTTTATTTTTAGAACTTGAAGCATAAATCTTTTACTATAATGACCAGATTCGGCATTAAATAACCCAAAAAGGGTTGATATGCCGTAAAACAAAACTACCAAACCAAAAACGATGATTAAACATTTGAAGATATAAAGAACTTGAAGCATAAAAACTTTTACTATAATGACCAGATTCGGCATTAAATAACCCAAAAAGGGTTGATATGCCGTAAAACAAAACTACCAAACCAAAAACGATGATTAAACATTTGAAGATATAAAGAACTTGAAGCATAAAACTTTTACTATAATGACCAGATTCGGCATTAAATAACCCAAAAAGGGTTGATATGCCGTAAAACAAAACTACCAAACCAAAAACGATGATTAAACATTTGAAGATATAAAGAACTTGAAGCATAAAAACTTTTACTATAATGACCAGATTCGGCATTAAATAACCCAAAAAGGGTTGATATGCCGTAAAACAAAACTACCAAACCAAAAACGATGATTAAACATTTGAAGATATAAAGAACTTGAAGCATAAAAACTTTTACTATAATGACCAGATTCGGCATTAAATAACCCAAAAAGGGTTGATATGCCGTAAAACAAAACTACCAAACCAAAAACGATGATTAAACATTTGAAGATATAAAGAACTTGAAGCATAAAAACTTTTACTATAATGACCAGATTCGGCATTAAATAACCCAAAAAGGGTTGATATGCCGTAAAACAAAACTACCAAACCAAAAACGATGATTAAACATTTGAAGATATAAAGAACTTGAAGCATAAAAACTTTTACTATAATGACCAGATTCGGCATTAAATAACCCAAAAAGGGTTGATATGCCGTAAAACAAAACTACCAAACCAAACCTCTTGTCAAAGGGAACATCGACGATAAATCTGAATAGTGAGTGAGTGAAAGATAAAAAATAAACTCTTTTTTAATTTATAAAGATATAAAATCATAATTTTATCAAATAAAAACTTAGTAAAACCAAAAATAATACTTAAGTTAAAATAGTATCTCTGCCCCCCCCCCCCTTGATAGCCCAATTATGCAAATTAACAAGAATAGAATTAAAAAAATAATACAACGATAAGATTATGATCAGGTCTAAGGAAAAATCTATCCTCAATCGAATTTTCAACATTTGACTGGGGCTTAATAGATAACTTCGTACTTAAACCTATCAATTAAAATCCTAACCCTTACCCTTACTCATCAATTAAAACCCTAACCCATCAATTAAAGCCATTACCCTAACCTAAACCCATCGATTAAAATATGTCATCTGTATTTCTAACCCTAACATTCACACAACTATATCATGCTTCCACAGGTCTGCAAGATACAGTTAAAAGTTGAAATCTAAAGTTTTTTAATTCATCCGCGTATTAAAATAATGGAAAACATGATTTTTCAAAAACTATATTTTTCTTATCAGACGGCAAAACTAATAATAAAATGCTTCAAATACTATCTTATATAAAAAGGGATTCTGTCCGTCCGTCACAATTTTTCTTAAAACGTAATAAATAAATTGCGGAATTTGTCTAATTTCGAAATGTAAAAGATCTTAACTACTTTTAGAAATGTAAAATATTGCATCAATTGTAAATAATAAATTCCCAACAAATAAAGCGGACGCCATGGCCGGAAATCGAAACCGAAACCTTGAGATCTTCAGTCTGACGTTCCACCAACTGAGCTATTTAGACTTTCGTGTAAATAGATCTTAAAACATTTCCTTAACGAAATAATTATAACTTTGGTGTAACGTCATAGCTTTATGATTTACGTCACGTTTCAAAACATGAATTTAAACATAAGCGATTATAAAAAAAATAAATGGGTAAACTTATTATTTTAATATTGCAAAACAATTTGTTTAGTTTTAATTATGTAGTTTTTTTATTTCAAAAAGTGAATAGGAACACCCTCTCGCAGAGAGCGAGAGAGAAGGGGGTTACGCGGTAGCCTAGCAAAAATATGCGACCGGAGGGAGAATATATTTGCTAGTTTGAAAAATTAAAATTTCTTTCTTTTCACAGGAACTTGTCACTTGGAATACCTTTGAAATTTTTCACGACAAAAATTCTCGTTGAAAAACCTTTTAACGGTTGAATTTGAAC
Organism: Sepiola atlantica; assembly: GCA_963556195.1. NCBI lineage: Eukaryota > Metazoa > Mollusca > Cephalopoda > Sepiida > Sepiolidae > Sepiola > Sepiola atlantica. The sequence goes on from OY744526.1 coordinate 2,174,282, forward strand.
GCTACATTAAAGAAAAATGCAACTCTTAAAAGATTTTTCAAAGGGAATTTTTGTTGTGAAAAAATTTTC